>CM053769.1:379620540-379646496 GCA_028658325.1 Potorous gilbertii | reverse complement strand
GATGATGGTGATAGGATGATGATGATGATGGGATTATGATGATGATGATGATGATGATGGTGATAGGATGATGATGATGATGGGATTATGATGATGATGATGATGATGGTGATAGGATGATGATGATGATGGGATTATGATGATGATGATGATGATGATGATGGGATGATGATGGTGATGATGATGATGATGATGATGATGATGGTGATGTGTTTGTGCCTTTCACATTTAGAAAAGAATGTTCTTTCTAACTACCAAAATAAATTTATTTTTCTAGATTTCTCTGAAACTTATGTTTACTATTCAAAGTTCCTACTTAGCTCTGGTCTTTTCATCAGAAATGTCTGAAAATCTTCTGTTTCATTTTCTTCCATAAGGTTTACCACTTTTGTCTTCTAAGCTATTTATTCATGTTCCAATTCTTTCTTCAACAGCTGTTAGTTCTTTTTTTTTTTTAATCTCTTGCTTGATTTCTTCTAGATATTCATGTAATCCTTGTGGAAAATCCATTTTCCTTCCTTTGGGATTCTGCTTGCAGTTGGTAAGAAGTTAGATTTGCAATAAGATTTGATACTGGCTAGTGTTTTCTTTGATTTATTAATCTCTCCATCTTTAGTTCCCTGATCGGGTTTTGTGCCAAGGTCAAATTCTGCCCCATGCTGCCCTTTTGGGGGAAGTAATCAGTTCTGCTTTGTCTCACTCTGAGTCACCTGGGTTCTGGAGCTGACATCCTCCTCCTGGAGTTAGGACTCCATTGATTTTTGAGGTTCAGAGTGCTGGATCCTGGGTCCTCTCTGGGATTCCAGAACAGAGTGTCAGGGACCTCAAAGACCCTTGGCCTCAGTTGTCTTTGTCTGAACTTTGGGGCACCATGCTGATCTCACTGGTTGATTGCTACTTCCCACTGCTACTCCCT
The DNA here is from genome assembly GCA_028658325.1 of Potorous gilbertii. Classification (NCBI taxonomy): domain Eukaryota; kingdom Metazoa; phylum Chordata; class Mammalia; order Diprotodontia; family Potoroidae; genus Potorous; species Potorous gilbertii. Next base: position 379,645,580 of record CM053769.1, on the reverse strand, counting down.
CAGGTTTCCAAGGTCCTTACCCTAAGACTTTCTTGGGAAAGCCTCCTACTTCCTAGACTTTGGGCACAGAGCCTTGTAAGCTATACATGCCCAATTTTGTTTTCTTTTGTTCTGTTTTACCAGACCAGCATCACTTTCCTTGAGATGCCTCCTGTCCTATTGCCCCAGAGTTGCTGGCTAACTTTTTATGCAGTTCTGGGATGGAAAATGTCATTTACTACAGTTTCTCTTTTTATTTCTTGGTCATTATTAAATCTCATGTAAACTTCAGGCTGGAATAGGTATAGGAAGCTGGGAAGCCTGCCTCCCTGTTCAGGAAGCCATCTTGGGAGGAAGGCTTAAATTTAATATTCTAATGTGGACAAAATGACTGCTTATGCAATTGAATAGAAAGATATTAGGAAGTAAACTCATCTTAGACTGAAAGCATTTTTGGGATAATTCCAGTAGCATACAGATTACAGGAATACCATGCGCCATATCCTGTTCCCACATGATTTTCATTTGTTTCCCTAGGTGTCTATATTTTGAAAGATCTTCATTTGATTTAGTTTTAATGTTACAGCTATTTGGTATATCATTATTTATTTAAAATATTGTTCTTAAGATTTTATGGAGTGATATCATTTCTGGGCAGTTGTGAAAAATAGGTCTACCTGTAATGATGTTATAGTTCCATCACATTTTCATTTACTGAATTTCCAAGGACATTTGGGGGTTTGTGTTTGTGGGTGGGGATTTGTTATCTATTGTTTCACAGAGGACAATGAGTTTCTGATTTATAATTCTAGCATCTTATGTGTTTCAATGCATCTGGTAAATACTAAATTTTTGCCATTTGCAGTGCTGTGTTGTACAGTTTCTACCACTTCATTGCTTAATATACATTGATTAAGGACAGCTTTTCTGTAATTTCTGAGGGCAATCCATCTGGACCTTTATTTCTACCAACACGCTGTATGCTGTACGACAACCATTTATTTAACACTTCTCTGTTGTTGCACTGTTGGTTGAGTTTGTGGGTATGTTATTCATGAAAAGCCTTACGATTCCACTTTTAACCATTTCACAGACAACATCTGGAGATAAGTCACTTACAGGTACAAATTCAGTAGCATATACCCACTGTTAACCTTTATAATTGCTCTGTAAAGTGAGATCTGCTTATTCTAAAAGTATTTGTGTATATTTTTAATTTGTTTATCATGCTCAGAGAATATCTATCAACATTATGCTATTTGGTGAGGAAATATACATCTATAGGTAGATGACACAGTGGATAGAGCCTGAGCCTGGAATCAGAAAGAACTGAGTTAAATTGAGCCTCAGACACCCTGGGGAAATCTCTTAATTCTGCTCCAATTTCATCATCTGTAAAATGGGGATAGAAAGAGCACCTACTTCCCAGAGTTGTTGTAAGGATCAAATGAGATATTAATTGTAAAGTGCTTAGCACAGTATCTGAGACATAGTAAGTAATAGATACATGTATACATATATGTGTGTGTGTGTGTACATACACACACTATATATGTATCTATATGTAAGCTAAGTAAGATAAGAATACATATCTATATATGTAATTGTTATTATCTGCTTGGTATGATGAGTCTCATATTTTGTTAACACTATATGATTTTTTTTGTTTAAACACCTTTTAGATCCATTGTCATCCATTTTGCTTATAAACAATAAGATTTGTATGGGAGGGTAGGGACTGTGCACATGTTAATTGTTCTAAATGCTTTCTTACTATTCATTAAACTTTGACTTCAGGGTGACATCCATACTCCTAACATAAATAGCCTTGGCTTTCTCCTTGATAGGTTTATCTCATTCAATGTATTTGGCCTGAAGACCAATTTATTTGTAAAGATCGATTTCATCCATTGGTTCAATTTAGCCTTTGGATTCCAGTTCATAGCCTTCAATCTATCTTCTTCCATGATGCATATTAAAAGTTTTACATGTATGTACCTCAAATGACTCTTTGATGTAAGCAGAGAATGTTTTTACAAGGTCAAGTAATTGTTTAATATGCTTTCAATAGAACTGGATAACTTGATATCATCCTTGTACAAAAATGTGATTAAATCATGTTTTGCTACAAATTCCTCTTTGACTTGAAAACCACACAATTCTATATATAATTACTGCCTTGAGGATGCCATGTCAATTGCTCTGGATATTATTGTGTTGATGGTAGTTCTTAAATAAAGAACACCTTTCCATATGGATGTTAAATCCTCTAGCACACTCACTATGCTTGAATCTGTTTTATATATTTGCAGAAATAATCATTTCAGCATTTATATAGCCCTTTAAGGTTTAAAAAGTGCTTTACACTATTTATTTTATGTATATTATTAACATGTATAAATAATAATTGATGTTATTATCTCATCTGATGCTTACAACAACCCTAGGAGATAGGGGTTGTTGTGAGAATCAAACCTCACAGGTTATGGTGAGGATCAAGTCCATTTTTTAAAAGAAGAAACTGAGACAGAAAGAAGTCAAGTGACTTGCCCCAGATCGCGTAGCTAGAAAGATCCTGTGGCTGGTTTTTGACCTTGTGTCTTCCCGACTCTAGATCCAGTGTTCTAGCGGCTACTATCCCTTGAACTACCTGGCTGCCTCTTGGCACTTATTAAGATATGAATACAGAACTGGATCAAAGGTTTTGAGATTTTTTTAAAAAGCTACATAAATATTATAATGCTTTTAGATAGCTTATTAATAATCAATAAATTGATGATCATCAGGTAAAGTAAAGGGGTTTCTAATCTCTTCAATTTTTCTTTGCTTTTTTATGATATCAGGAATGCAAGGAAGTGCTAATTGCTCAACCATGCTCCATGTTAAGCTGGTCAGAAAGATAGTTCCAAGGAGTGCCAGCCTGCAACCCTCCACTGCCCCATCTATTTCTTAGGTGCATTGGATCATTTATATTACACCAGCTATGGTGTTCATCAGTGTTACTACTAGAGCCCTGGTTTCGGGTTTTCTGCCAGGCCTTCTTGGCTGCTATGGTGGTCTATCATGGAAGGACCACCTGTACATCTGTCTGTACATCTGACTGACTTGCCCTCACTCCCAAGATGGATGATGACTTGGACTTTGAGGGGAATTGTTAGGATTATCTTATTTTTCTCATATTGTTTGACGGCAACCAAAGCACTATCCTGTCATCATTCTTTTATATTTAACATTCTATAGACTATTGAATAGGGGTAAGATAACGCAGGAGTGGGTAGGTGGTGAAGGGGAGGTTGGTGGGTTTGGAGTTTTTGTTTGTTTTGTAGTTGAATAAAAGCATTGTTCTGTGTGTTTGTCCTTCATTGCTGAAGAATACCAGGCCATCAGAGAAATAATGACATGACTTGCTCTTGATTTTGTTTTGAGTGAGGGAGGCTTGTTCAGGTCACCAGCCTCGCTTCTCCTCCAGAGCCATCTGAATCCAATGACCAGATATTCATCAGGATGACTGGAGATGACCCAGGATGAGGTCATTGGGGTTAAGTGACTTGTCCAAGGTCATACAGCTAGTGAGTGTCAAGTGTCTGAGATGAGATTTGAACTCAAGTCCTCCTGACTCCTGCTCTTATCCACTGCACCACCTAGCTGCCCCTAAAAGCATTGTGATATACACTTGTTTTGTGTAGACTCACCGAAAGGGACACCAGGGACAGCTCCAATAGCAGACAAGTTGATGGGATAATGACTAGTATTTTCAGTATTAGTGGAGTGACATGGTGCTGTGGGAAGAGTGCTGCATTTGGAGTCAAAGGAAATGGGTTTGAATGAGAATTCTGTCACTCAATATCCTTCATGACCTTGGGAAAGCCATTTAATCTTTTCAGTCTCCAGTGTCCTTATCTACAAAAATGAGAAGATTAGATCAGATAACCTCTAAGTTTTCTTCCCACTCTAAAACTATTCCTATGACTCTAGATAGTCACATGGCATATTTTGAGGGGCCTGGGGCAGACACCCCTATTGTAAAATATGTCCTCTCCTTCCATACCTGGGTTATTGATGTAACCACTATCGTTTTGGGTTGGGAGTAGTCTTTAAAATGAAAATTTCCATAGAGGGGTAAGGTATTAAGCTTTGCTTCCAAACATGGTACCTAGCTGGAAGAGGAAAGGATATAACATTTTGATATAGGAAAGGGAGAGACAAAGGCCAGAATTTGAGGAGAGGCCTAAGGAGAACATCACAGCAAGACCTAGGTGAAGGTGCTAAGTTTCTTGAGGAATGGAGCAAAGAGGCAATGAAAAGGGTTCAGAAGAAGAAACTGTTTCCTGAGGACTGTCTGTGAAAGGGGATTACAAACTGAGCAAGATTATCAGGGAATGGACGAGATAATTTCTTTTAGCCCTGCGGTTTCAAGATTCTATGGCTGCATACAAACCAAAGCATCAAGATTAACATTAACCAAGGATGGAAAATAATCATGATCCCCCTAACCTGAGAATAGCAACAAAGAGTAGCCTGCAGTCATTCTACCTGGAACCTTCGTGGTGTTCAAAAGTTAGCATCCTAGCACCTGTTTCAAAAAGTACAAAGCAGACACAATAGCATCGCCGAGCTACAGATCCAAGTGTAGCTTTCTGTCCTCAAATGATAGCAACAGAAGCACAGAGAGGTCAGGAAACTTCTCCAAAGTCACACAGCAAGACAATGTCATGAGCCAAATGCATGGCCCCCAATATACAGATAGAGCAAAAATTATAGAGCCCTGCCCAATCAAATATATTTCAGTTGTTAAGTTTTATGAAATTGATTTACTAATAAAAATTCCAAAATCCCATTTGCTTTTCAATCAGAAGGCTGTTCACATGCCATTGGGTGGCACTGTTGTTTACTTTTTAACAGTAGGAGACTGATGGGTTTTAAAGGCTGTTCAGACTACCTGAGATATCTCATAGCCATGTCCTCCAAGTGCTTCTGGGTCTTCCTTACCCCAGGGAAATAGAGTTGGTTCTTCCTTCCCCAGTAGTATTTAGACAATTAAAGGGTGACCGTAAACAGAACAATGGCTCAGGTAAAAAATGCACATGGAGTATTATTTTCAGGCATACAGAATATAATCCTCATAACTTTTTCTTGCAATTTGACTTCTTAAATACCTCTGTTTACTCCCTATCCCAGATGGATAGCCAGCAATTGCTACTCCATTCTGCTTAGAGGTGATGAAGAAGGAAAATGTCACTGTAGCCTTTTCTTTCCATCAACATGTTTGAGATTCTATTAGTCAATTATCTCCTGGACTCAGGATGTGCTGGAGCCAGCACAAATAGGCTAACAGAGACAATTTTTAAATTTTCAATGTGAGCATTTACATCTCAGAAATTGGAAAGTGTTACAAAACAGGGCTTGATTTATTAGTTTGTTGATTGTGTAGAGTAATGGAAAAATGTTAATAATGCAGATTAAACTTCAAAGGGTGTTATGGATGCATTTTTTTCTCAGAAAGGCAAAACATTATCGGCATGCCCCTATCTGGACTCCTCTATTCCATTTAACGTGATTCTCGTTAGGAACAGTTCTACCTGTTGCACTAATAAGAGACTCACTGATCAGCCAAAGGTCTCTCACTATTATAGTTAATTGCCATCACTATTTGGGTGTCCCAGTATAAAATCTCAGGCTTTCAGGCAAATGGGACTTTATGAAGAATAATGCATCTCTCTTCCTTTTCATTAGCATACATCCATTGCTATTGAGAGGGGAGTAAATAGGGAGGAAGCAATCACCAGTGGGAACAATTGCCACAAGACTAACAGTTCTTCTGTCCAAAGCATTTGTAGGGGTCCACATCTGTGACACATAATAGAAGTTCACAGAAAACCACTTCCATATTATACATATATTTTGCCATTAATATTATCTCCCAGATTTAAATAGCCCCAGGCATGCAATCCTCAAGAATCAAATCCAGACTGATCTAACCAGTCTTATCCTAATGAAAGATTCCACCACCATAATCCATAATTCACCTTTCATCTTGGAGCAACTCAGATCAGAATTGTCCCAACTTCTCACAGCTTAAGGGAGTTGCACAGGGTCCAAGAATGCAGCACGAACAAAAAACTCCAAGTAAACAATAGAGAATTATATGAAACTTTAAATTAAATGGATATGTCCTAATCTGTGAAGTCTCTAATAACTCTATACTTGAGTATTCCAGGGATCCACCCCCTCACACACAGGAAAGAAAAAGCCAAGCATAATTCTAAAGAGAACCTCCCACTCAACGGTGCATAAATAACAAGAGAATTTTACAGAGAGCTGGGTCTCAGCAGAAGCCCAGTTGGAACAGTGTTAGCATGGAAGGCCAGAAAAAGATATGGAAGCCTGGATTTCTTAACATAGAATGTCATGTTCAATGAGAAATAAATGTGGTCTGTAGTAGACCAATAGGGATTTTTGGCTTTTTTTTTTAAGACAATCAAGGTTAAGTGACTTGCCCAGGGTCACACAGCTAATATGTGACTGTGGGCAGATTTGAACTAGAGTCCTGACTCCAGGGTCAGTGCTCTATCCACTGTGCCAACTAGCTGTCCCTAGACCAAAAGGTTTTAAACTGGTATCCACAGACCATGAAGAGGTCATGGATAGATGGGGGGTGGGGTGGACATGAACTTGGAGGGGAAAAATATATACGTCTTAATTTTTACTAACCTCTAACAAATTTTAATTGCTGTTCATTTCTCAAGTTCTGTACACTAACTCCTTAGATGGGAAGTACCTGGGAGACATGGGCCAAGTTTAAATCATATTATATTTATTTATGTAATATTTATTATATAATATATATTCTAGAATTTAACTCATTATATATATATATGGCACCTGTGTCATGAGGCTACCAAAGTTGTTTTATGTTACCTTTGATTCTCACAGCAATCCAATGAGGGAGGCAGTGCTAGTAAGGTTATTTCCATTGTACAGATAAGGAAACCAAGACTCAGAGGGATAAAAAATGAGCTGCCCAAGAATACATAGTGAGTGTTGGAGCTGGAATTCAAACACATACCTTTAGATTTTTAGCTCAGTGTTCTATTCATTGCCTCTCCTATGCTTGTGTTTCATCTTCCCCACCTACGGTGGGCGGTGGGCTTGTTGCTTAGTCCTGTCGGACTTTTTGTGACCCCATTTGGAATTTTCTTGGTAAAGATACTGGACAGTTTTGCCATTTCCTTCTCTAGCTTATTTTACAGATGAAGAAAACCAGTCAAACAGGGTTAAGCACCTTGCCTAGGGTCATACAGCTAGTAGGTATCTGAGACTGACCTTGAACTCAGGTCTTCCTGGCTCCTCCGAGCCACCTCTCTGCAAAGGCAATGGACACACCAGCTCTTAACACAAAGTCTTGTACTTCAGTCAATATCTGGTGATAGATAGATATGCCCCCAATCCTACAGGTCAAGGAAATCCTTGAAATCTCAAAATTTTTCTATTTTCAATGAAAGCTAAATAAGGCTGACCCAAATCCTAAAGTCCAAAAGAATCTAGTCCTGATTTGTTTGTTTCTGATTCCAGTTACGAAATCACTGTTTTTACTAAAAGTTTATTGTTGCATTTTCCTAACCAAGGGCAGTAAGCAATCTGGCATTTTTAAAATGTAATCTTATTATTAACATGAGTTAACTTTTTAAGGGACAAGTTTTCAAACCTGCTTTTGAAAAGGTCCCTAAAGAAATTATGTGGGCAACAACTGACGTGAAGAAAACCCAGCAGTTACAATGTAAAATTAGCACCTGCATATTCACAGGGGGGGCATTTTCATAGGCTGCATTTAAAAGTTTTTTCTTCTTGTATTGAGGACGTTCAGGGAATAATAGGGAATGTGTCTTTCTCCACATTTTTCCCAGAGTTTGGTCCAATGTGGGAGTTAGTCAATGGTTATGAAAATAATAGGTTAATTTGCAATGAATTGGACAGATGTGGGCTGCCTCATTTTAAATAGAGTGCTTATTAAATGTGTGCAATTATTGTTGTTTTATAATTAGAGGAAAATATGTGCTTATGGGAATACTAGCAGAGCCTCCAAAGTATTTACCACTTACCAAGTTTGTACAAAAGGCCACATGAGGTCAGTAACATGCATTGTGCAGGACAGAAATGTTGCAGACTGGAGAGCCATGGTAATTCATGAACATTGAGAGTGAGGGGACCTATTATTCTGAACTTAATTCCTACTGACAGAAAAGACCTAGTTAAGGATATGAAAGTGGCTGGGACCCATCAAAGAAAATGACCTTGTTCATAATAAAAAAGGAGACGGAGACTTCACAATGGATCGTCATAAGATCATAAATGTAGTGCTGGAAAAGACATTGGAGGTCTACTCCCCCTTCTTCATTTCAGAAATAAAGAAACTGAGGCACAACTGAGTTTAAGTTCTTTGTCCAAGGTCACATGCAATTAAGTAGCAAAGTAAGGGTTTGAACCAGATACGTATCCCTTAGGGGGTTTTTATTGGCATAGGGAACTCAGTGAGTGAAAAAACTACTTCCACCAATGCAGGTCAGCACCTTCTTTGTTATTTACAGTATATAGAAAGCTTCCAAGAGCACTGAAGGCTTAAGTGCATTGCTCAGGGTCACACAGCCAATGTGCGTCAGTGGTGGTACTTGAACCCAGGTCTTTCTGGTTCTAAGGATGCACTGCCTCTCCTTGAATACCTTAGATTTTAGGAAAATATATTTCAAAAAGCTTAAGGCAAAGGGGTATATAATGATTTGGCCACAGTGTCTAAAAGGAGATGTGACTCAAGAAAGATGTCTAAAAATAATTTTTTTTGTAAAACTCCCATCAAAATTCTGACTACAAGCAGTGCCCAATTTACAAAGGAACCATTTTCCAAAACTCATTTGCAAGATGTTTGGTTGGAAGTGCTTTCTCCCATAAAAAGGAAGCTTTTAGTGGAATCCAGGATTGTCCACAAAGTCCATTAGACAGAAAACTTGACCAAATCCAACTAAATTCTATAAACATTTTGTAAGTATTTAATATGTGTAAGCAAGCATTGTACTGGAAAATGAAAATACAGAGATTAAAAACTGATGCTTACCTTCAGGAAGCTTATATTCTATGGGGAGGAGAAAATGAGTAAACACGAATATTACCTTCTTGTACTTTCTTTCTTGATTAGGGGATGGAGAATCTGACCATATCAATGCGACTACAATGAACTGAAGAGGTGGAGGTATATACTTCAGTTTGCACACCGAGATCCAAAAACGTCATCCAATTTTTGCAATGTGAATCATTTTAAAGTGTACTAAGGGGAGCTATTCATTTAAAAGATCTCTGAAGGGAATTCTGCAAAATAAAGAAGCCTTTTTATGCAAATAATCACCCCCAAATCTCTCAGCTTTACACATTTGGATTTCCAAGGTTTCTTAAAGTTGGGTAAAGTCATAAATCAATCCAATAAGAATTCAGTAGCCAGAAAGCTCGGACTTACCACAGGACCTTTGCTCCTCACTTCCTTTTATGTTGGGGGTTTTTTAGGAGTTTTCAAGTTCCTATAGCAATGGACTTTAGATGTGATTTAGCCCAATGCCCAAACTATACAGATGAGGACACTTAACCAAAGAGGTTAAAGGATGTACCCAAGGTTACACAAGTAGTACATGACAGAACCAGAATAATTTTTTCTTTCATTTAGGTTTCTTTATTCTGAACTAAACACACCCACAATGTGCATTTCCATATAAAGAGCAGATCAAAAAAAAGAACAATTTCATGTTACTATGATCTCTATTACATAAGGCTTACTTTTAAATATATATAATGAATATTCATTTATAATATAGCATATGAATGTACTCCCTTTTTCTCCTCCCCCCAATTAACTACTGAGAGATAGAAAAAGAAAATTATAATCTTTTAACAAACAAGCATAGTCAAGCAAAATAAACCCAGATAATAGCCATGTACAAAAAAGTATGTCTGTACTTTGAGTATCACTTCTCCATCAGGAAGTGGGTGTGTGGGTTCGTCCTTCCTTGTCGAAGAAGACCAAGCCATTAGAGAAATAATGCACTTGACTTTGTTTTGAGTGAGGGAAGGCTGTGCAGATCACCAGCCTCACTTCTCCAGAGCCATCTGAATCCAGTGACCAGATATTCATCAGGATAACTGGAGATGACCCAGGGAATGGGTAATATCAGAGGAAATACAGTAGTGCTTGCGTTGACCAGAACTCCTAGTCCTTCAAAGTTCTCTTTTAGTACAATGTTGTTGTCCTTACCTAAGGCGTTGTGCTAATCATGCTAATCATTTATATGATGATTATATGAGAAAATATTTGTAAAGCACTCTGACTCATAGTAGCCACTACATACATATATATTCTTTCCTTCTCTCTAACTTCACTCTGTGTCAGTTCATACTGCCCAGGACTCTCTGAAATTGTGTCTTTCACCATTTCTATTGGTACATTAATATTCATCATATTCAGATACAATTTATTTAGCATTCTCAAATTGATAGGCACTCCCTTGGCCCCGCCTTTTGAATTTAGTTCTTTGATTTTCTTTTCTTTTGTTTTCCTTTTAATCTCCTCCCCTTCAGGATAAAGAAGTTTGTTTTGCTTGTGACTATCATCCCCACAGCATAACTTCAATTTTAACCTCCTCTCATTGTTTGATTATGGGATTGGCTATGTTTCCAGATCAAATTGGGTAGGTATGTGTATGATGTGTGTACTGGGTAAGTTTATTCAATCCTCCTTTATCTGGTTTATGTAAGAGTGAAGTCCATTCAATACATGCTCCCTTCATCCCTTTTTCCATGTCTATATACTGTTCTCATATGCTCCAATTATGAGCTATTAGTCCCACACCCCTCCTTCCTATACTAGAGTATTCTTTTATTCTCCCTTTTCTCTCTCCTCTTAAAACCCTCAGGAACAGAAACAGCCCAATTCTAGGTCTTCTGTTCTTATTTAACTCCTTTAATACCATGTGAAGACATTAAGGTTCTTAGGATGTTCCCTCTCCATCATTAGAATGTTAGCACCACGTCATCCTATAGCTCTTTCTAACTGTTCCAACAAATTTGCCTTTCTTGGTTTCTCTGGACTCTTGTATTTGCACTTCACAGTTCCTACTCAGCTCTGTACTTTTTATTAGAAATATCTACAAGTTTTTTATTCTATTAAAGATTTTTTCTGAGCTATAGGATTATACTCAACTTTTCAGGGTAAGTTATTTTGGGTTCTAACTCTGTATCTTTTTTTAAGAGGGGTTTCTAGAGGCATTTTGAGAAAGAGTCCAGGAAGCAGAAGACTCTAAACTGGTCCACACCAAAGGTTAGGGGCTATCTTTTCTGTTTATTTGTTTATCCCTTCATTTATTGTTTTAGATAAGCATTATTCACTCTTGCCTAATTGAACAGTTTTAAACAAAAACAGAAAACCTTCATAATCAATTATGTCTATAGTGCAGCAAAACAAATTCCCTCATTTAAGCATATATCTTTTACATTTGGGTATGTTCTATCCCAAAACTTCTCCTTTATAGTAGACAGGCCTTATGTGATCCTGTCTGTGTTCCTTGGTTCTTATCTCCATTTCTCTACATGCTGTTTTCTCTTTGATGTGGGAGCTCTGGATTTTGGCTATGAATTCTGAGACTTTTTTTTTGTGGTTTCTTTCAAAAGGTAATCAGTGACTCCTCTCTATTTTCACTTTGCCATCTGAATCTAATAGATCTGAACATTTTTCACTTATGATTTCTTGAACCACAGTATCCAGGCTTTTTAAAAAAAAAAATTATGGCTTTCATGGAATCTAATGTTTCTTTAAGTTGTCTCTCCTAAACCTGTTTTTCAGGTCAACTATTTTTATTATCAGATGCCTTACATTTTCTTTTTAATTTTCAATTTTGTTTTAATATTCAGTCATTGGTTTCTGTTTGGTCTGTTCCAGTTTTCACGAAGTCCATTACTTGGGTAACATTTACCATTTTCTGTTTTAAGTGATGTATTCTCCTTCCCATTCTTTAGAGCTCTTTCTTCAGTTTTCTTTCTCTCATTTTATTTCTCCTAGCTATTCATGCGGTACTGTGGCAAAATCCATGCTATCCTTTAAATCTCTGTTTGGAGATGCTACAAAGTTATTCTCTCCTTTGATACTCAATATTTGGGCATCTCTACATGGAAAATAATTTTTTTTTGTACCTAGCGATATTGTCCTAGCTTTGCTCTCTCCTCTCAAGACACCAGCTTTAGTTCCTGAAATGGAACTTTGAGCCAAAGCCAAGGCCATGGGTAAGGTAATTGACCCTGCTTGGTCTTGCCCTGAGTCACCTGGGTTTCTGGGAGCTAACCTCCTCCTCTGAGGATTAACCTCCCTCTACCCCTCTGGACCTTTGTGGTTCAAATGGTTGGATCTTCAGTGCGCTCTATGGCAGTTCAGAACAGAACCCTAAGGATCTTGCATGTCCTGTGTACCTTGACTGTCTTAGTCTGAGCACTCTTACCCTCAGTGGTCGCTGCTGTTCCTGCTGGATTCCAACATTCATCTCTGAGTTTCTGAGCAGTCTGGGATTTTCTCAAGGCAGCACTCCAGCTACCTCCAAATCCCTAAAACCAGGATTTGACTTTGTCTTGTGCCTCTAAGTTCAGTGGTTTTTTCATTACTCTTTGTTGGCTCATCTTGAAGAAAGGCACATGTGTGTATCCCAACTTAGTAAGGACTAAAATTGTGTAAAAGCAAGAAAGAACAATTAACACATTCCTTCCTGAGATTTCTGTTCATAATTCTGTCTTGTTCTTCAAAATGTTTGCTTAATACTCTCTGCCTTGGTTATGATTGTCTGTGTGAGTCGAAGAGCAAGCCTGGATCCTTACTAGGAAAGCAAGGCATTAAATTTACTCATACTTTTGGATTCAAGCATGTTATCTCCTACTGAGAAGCACTAGTGAGTCTAATGAAGGTCAGAGGTTAGTTTTAACAAAAAAATAGAGTAAAATAGAGTAAATAAAGCAAACTTAGAAATGGGATCCAAATGAAAGGTTTTATAAATTGATTATTCTTAAAAAGAAGAGAATTAGTTGGATATTTAGCTATGACATATATGTCAAAAGTGATATGACATATGTTCTATCACAACATACTCTGTTACTATTAGACTTTTGCCAGATGTTGAGGAGCCTGGGGAAAAGAAGGACCAGCTGTGAGCCTGAGGCTAAGGGGGCAATAGCAGGTGCCAATTATTGCCCAGAACTACGTTAAGTGAATCAGAATATAGCCTCAAGGCTAGTGGTAGTCATGGTGGGGTTGGAAATCGGACTGAATGTGCTGGAAGATAGAGCATGAATGCATTGCTAGACTTTGGAAATTTGTGAATGGATGCAAACGAAGACAATTGAGTCAGTGGAAAGTGGGAGCTTCCAATGAGGGAATGAACAATTTAAGTGAGAACCAGAGAGACAGTGAATCTTAGGACAAGTGCAGAGTTGACATGCATTTCTTAAGTGTCTACTATGTGTCAGACCCTGTGCTAGGTGCTGAATATATAAATACAAAGAATAAAATATTTCCTATTCTCAGGGAGCTTGCACTCTATTGGGAGATATGTTGATGAATATTTAAAGAAAAACACAAAGTAAATATTACATAGTTACGTACTATTTGCACCCTGGTCCCTAATCCAAGAGGGGCTATGTCCTATTTCTGTACTCTCCCACTAGCACAGAAAGGCAATTATTAATCCAACTTACCTCAAAACGCCTATCTTAATCAGATCTTTTCCAAACTCTTAAGTTGATACATTTAGAGCAGAAAAAGGACCCTTCACATTATAGATGAAAAAATGAGGCCTGATGAAATGAAGTAATTTGCCCAAAGTCACAGAATTAGCCTGAGATGTGATAGGGGACTAACCAGTGAAGATTCAGTTCTTAAAGCATGTGCAGTATCTACATGGAGGCTTGGTGAAGCCCTCCAGGAAATTCATGATAGAAATGTCCCTTCTCTCTCCTTCAGAGCAAATGCTGGTATGCAGGTGTCCTCTCTCACTGCTGTGTGACTAAAAGCCTTTTAACTGGCTTCTGAACCATAACTAAGGGTGCATATAAAACACTCAAAGAAATGAATTCATACATTCTCTCTCAAGACAGGAAATAGGTGCTGTGAACTGTCTGTAGCAAGGGGACCTTGCAGGCTGTCCATGAACCACACAATGGACTGTTTCTTCTGTCTCCATGGTCTTTCTTCTTTCATGATGTAAGGTAACTGTATCAAAGATGGAATGAAATGTGCTCAATAGGAAAGTATAAAATGTGCTCAATAGGAAAGTATATGAAGAACCTATACAGAATTGTATGCTGTCATGGGGAGGGAGGAGGGTAGCAGGGGGGAAGGTGTGGGGGGGATAAAATCTTAATTTTAAGGAAGTGATTGTAGAACATTTAAAAATAAATAAATAAATAAAATTTAAAAAAAGATGGAATGGACTAGGTTCTGATCTTGTGAACTTCAATATTTTGGAAGAACTACCATAGCTTTAGCAACTGGAGTTGATAACAGTTTTCTGGTAGTTGCCTCTGAGCTTGGAGAGGAGAGGAGAGAAGAACTCTGCAAAGAATTTGTTTGAGATTCCATTTTTGAAACCATATAACAAGTTACTATCAATGAAGCAGTGAAGAAAGAAAAGACTGGCTTTCCATCCCTCCTGATTAGAAGCAGAAGGAAACTCTTCCCATTTTGCAATACCTTCCCATCTGCAAGGAACAGCCCAGTGCCTTCATGAGGTCCCCTTCTACCCACACTTCTTCATTGGGGTCCTCCCAGTGACTTCCAAAGATATTCCAGTCCTAACCCTTCTCCGTTTCTTCAAGATAAATGGATCATTCCTGGAGCCAATCCCTTTAGTTCCTAACTAGATAACAATATGGTAACTGACTAATGATGAACCACCAGAATAAAATATAAATTCCCTTGTTTTCTATTTAAAGCCCTTCACAAGACATGTTCAGTTTATTTCTCCGGGAAAATTATACATGACTCCCTTATATACCAGCCATACAACACTCAATTTCCCCATCACTATCCCTTTACACAATCTGTTCCCTGGAACAAACTGCTCAGAAGGCACTCCCTCCTCACCTTTGCCTTGTGGATTCTCTAGTTCTTTCCAAAATTCAGCTTAGGTGATACTTCCTATCTGGGTCCTTTACTCATGCCCTCAAGTACCAGTGCCCCTCCCCCAAAGAATTACTTCCTATATTGCTTTATATTTATTTACACACATCTACATGTTTTTCTCCTGATAAAAGGTAAGCTTCCCGAGAATCAAGACTGTTTTATTTATTTTTGCATGTCTAGTACTTAGGACAGTGCGCAGCACAGAGCAAACTCTTAATAAGTCTTGTTAATTGATACCCCTTCCAAAGGTATTTGCATATGAACAAGAGCTCTCCAGAGGCCTGATACCTTAACCTGAAAAACTTTTAATGACATTTTAGGCACTGTGACAAGCCTAGGGAAGAGATCTTTAGGGAGTGTGGGAGTCTTTTGAATTCTCTCAAATCACTGTGTCTATGCATAAAACCAGTCTTCATAGTGATCCACACAGATGCTCCTTTTCTAAGGAGAGAACAGTTACATCAGTTCCCCAGATGCACTTTACAGGGCAAATGAAAGAGGAGATTAATGTTGCTTGTGTCTGAGATGTGGTAAATCCACTGCCATAACACCACTCTACCACCAGAGGACAGGCTAGAGCAAAGTTGTCAGATGCGACGGTCCCTACAGAACAGTAAGGTCAGAAAGCGTGGAATAAACAGCTGGTATAACAGCCTCTGGAACCAAAATCATAAGGCAAGCAGAGGGCTAGAACTCTTAGGATCATGCAGTCCTCAGTTCAGAGCTGGTCCCAAACTTAAAGGTCATCTAAATCAGATCTCTCATTTTACAGACAAAAAGACTGAGATCTACAAAGGGACTAGCCCAAGGTCACATGAGAATAACCAGAGCAGCAACCAAATCCTCCATATCCCAGAGACTAGAGGTGAAGTCCAAGGTTTGGGAATACAGAAAACTGCATTCTTCAAGGAGTGGGAAGAATAAAAATAGATGCTGTTAAAGCAATCTGCTGCCCACTCCCAGGTTCTGTGGGAGGACCATGGCTTGGGTCAACCTACTAAAGCACAAAATAGGTACCCACCTCTGTAGGGTATGTGTGTTAGCTGCAAAGTAGCAGTTTTGTCATCCACCACACAGACATCCTACACAAGGACATTCCCAGGCCCCTTTTCTTACCTGCCTTCTCAAAATTATTTTCTATTATTTTGTATGGGCAACTTGGTAGCACTGTGGATAGAGCACTGGGCTTGAAGGTGGGAAGACTCATCTTTATGAGTTCAAATCTGGCCTCAAATACTTCCTAGCTGTGTGACCCTGGGCAAGTCAATTAAGCCCGTTTGCCTCAATTTCTCCTCTGTAAAATAAGCTGGAAAGGAAATGACAAACCATCCCAGTATCTTTGCCAATTAAACCACAAATGGGGTCACATGACCAAAACAATTCAACGACATTTTTGTATTCTAATACTTATAATTAATTCCATTCTCCTGAAAAGCATTCCTTTGGTTAAGGCATTGTGCCTTGGTGAAATAGAAATATGCCTAGAAAGCCTATTTATCAATCATTAAATAGAGACCCATCCTCCTCTGAGTCAGGAAGATTTGGGTTCCAGTTTCATCTCTAACACACCCTTGTGAAAACCAAGGAATGGTCAGAGAAAGCTGCTAGAAATGTGTTCAAATCAGTCTCAGCTTCTAGCACAAGCAGAAGAGGCCTTTCTAAGAAAGTCTACCCAAGGAGGCAGCTTTGACGTAACAGCACACAAAAGATGCCTTCCAGTCCCAGATCCAGGAAGAAAGTATCAGCGATCTTTGGCCAGTGTTAGGCAAAAGGCAGATGGTAGCCCGAATCTCTGAAGACAAGAATCATGAACCGGAAATCCAAAAACACCAGAACAAGAGCCAACCCACAGTGAGGGTAGGATGTCTCTGCTTTTTTTGTCACAATGGCTGGCAGAGGCACAGCATGGCACAGCCTCAAGAGCAAAAGCTCTGGTAAATGAGGAAATTATTTTAAAATCTCACTTCTGACCTATATGATAACACTTTCCTGGGCCTCAGTTTCTTCATTTGTAAAATATAGGTTTGGACCACCTGACCTCTGAAGTTCCTTCTCGCTATCCGTCATGATTCTATAGCCAACAAGGAGGAGGAATTGACTCACCAACTCTTCGTCCCAGTCCCAGTTTAAGGAGCTATGATGTAAGCATCTATTGAAGAGATTGAACTGATACAGAGGTCATTGGGGCTTTTCCCTCCCTAGGAGTTTCGTTATCTGAACAAATGCCCCTTGTCAGCGGGCAATTTTGACTGATTCCACACCACTGCCGTGGGGCTAACATTCAGGAACAGACGCGTACAGAGTTGGGTTCATACCTCATCCGTATTGTTTTAAAACTCCTACTGTTTAAAACTTCAGAGTAAACGTAAGCTCCTAAGGGCAGGAAATATTTATTTGGGATTTTTGTCTTTGTTTTCCCAGGACCTAGCCCAGTGCCTTGCACGGAGTTAAAGCTTAATGTTTGTTGAATTTAATTGAATTGAAACTCCCAGAGCAATCTCAAAGTAATATAAATTCCATAAGGGCAGGGACAATTCCATTTTTGTCCTTTTATCACCAGCACCGCACACGGCCTCTGACATAGAGTAGGTGCTTAATAAATGCTTGCTGAAGATCAATTTTGTGAATATAATGGAATACTATTGTGCAACATGTGAACAAGTCACTTACTTCGCTTTTCAACCACCAAGCCGCTAGCTAGAGTTACAGGATATTGTCCATCTGCATTCAGAGAGGGAGTTGTCGTGCTAAAATTACCTACATCAATGAAATCAAAGGTCAAAGTCTTCCTGTCCCCCTCAAAAATCAAAAAGAAAACTGTTTCAGTGAAAATTTATATTATCAGTTCATTCCTAAGAAGGCAGAGCTTTGAGGCATCGCCCAATGAACGTGAGCTAAGACGACAAAAAGACAATGTAAAGGCTGTAATGGATACCTTGGAGACAGGCAGATCACCAAAGAGTAGAGAAAAGTCAAACAAAGGGAGGAGAGCATACTGAAAACAGTTTTGCAATCTTTCTTAAAGCTGTCCCTACCTACTTTCCTGCACAATAAATACTTTATACATACCATATATAGCTGGCAGGTCGTGGGAGTTCCACTCCCATCCCATTGTAAAACTTCCCATTCTTCTAAGCCCAAAGATACAGATTCAACCAGTGCTCTTGCCTCTCCCCTCAGACCCACAGCCATCTGAATGCTACACATTTATCAAAGGAGTTTCTTTTATATCCAGAGTTCACAATATGCCCAAATCTGTTTCAATGAAACCTTACCATTACTGAAGACATTCCCATGTCCAAAACTAAGCATATCAATTTCTCTTCCCACCTTAAAACCTGCTTCCTCCCTTTCCAATTCCCCAATTTCCATCAGTGGTATTACTATTTTTCTTTTTTTTCCTTTTTAAAGAGGTATTACCATTTTTCCAGTCTCCCAGATTCCCAGCCCCCCCCTTGGGTTTCTGGGGAAAACAGTGGAACCAAATTGACTTTACTCATTACAGATGTTGTATAACTTGAGCTGAGTTTTTGTTAGCGCTTAGCAGTTCACCTACCCTCATCAAGTCCCTAATTCATTCCAAATCTCTTCTTTCTTCTCCACCAACAAAATCCTATCTCCACAATTAGGGTAAGTTACATACCCGCTTTGTTCATGAGGAAGGTTGAGGTCATCCATTCTAAACTCCTTCAACTCTTTCTAAATTCCTTAAACCTTGTCTGCACTACCATACTATTTCTCCTCCTTTCCTCTGATCACAGACCTGACTGTATCCCTGTTTTTCTTTAGAGACTTGATTTCTATTTCCTCTCACATCCTCCAGAACCTAATCTAGCAGTCATCTCCTTTCCCTCCCCCACATATCTATGATTTCTCACTTTTCACTGGTTTTTACCCCATTTTTTGTTCACTAACAAAAAAAATTTTAGCTTTGCAAAATTCTAAGTACACTGTGAATGCAATATCCCCCTGGTCTAGTTACTTTGCCAAAAAAAAAAAAAGAAGAAGAAGTTTGTCTGGTTTGACCTGTTTTTAATGAAGCTGTGCATCTTTTAGTAATCATTGCTTCCCTTTCAAAACCTCCACAAACACATTAATAATATGTCTAGAATTTTACAAGGAAGAGAAGTGAAGCTCACTAAGCTGTAAGATATAGACTCCACTCTCTTGCCTTTTTTTGGAAAATTATACTGTTTTTTGTATGTCAATCCTATAACCCTTCACCTGTTCTCTCAGATCTTCCAGTGATCACCCACATTGTCTCAGCAATTACTACCAGATACAGGTAGATAGACCTCCAGACTGAGAGTCAAGACAATATAAGCTCAAATCCAGCTCCAGAAATTTACTAGCTGTATGACCCTAGGCAAGTCATTTAACCTCTACCTACCTCATTTACCAGGGCAGCTAGGTGGTGCGGTGGATAGAGCACCAGTGCAGGAGTCAGGAAGACCTGAGTTCAGATCTCACCTCAGACACTTGACACTCACTAGCTGTGTGACCTTGGGCAAGTCACTTAACCCCAAACTGCCTCATCCTGGGTCATTTCTAGTCATCCTGATGAATATCTGGTCAGATAGTCTGGATTCAGATAGCTCTGGAGGAGAAGTGAGGCTGGTGACCTGCACAGCCTTCCCTCACTCCAAACAAAGTCAAGTGCAAGTCATGTCATTATTTCTCTGATGGCCTGGTCTTCTTCGGCAATGAAGGAAGAACACACACACACGCAAAAATGGTGGTCATAACACTTCCTCCTGGGGTTGTTGTGAGTATAACATGATATAACATGTGTAAAGGGCTTTTGTAACGTTAAAGTCCCATATAAATACTACTAGCTACTATTACTATCTGCTGATTTTTTTCAGTAGCCAAAGATGGAGTCTGTCTTGGCCTGTTGACTTCAATCATTAAAGAAAACTATTGTGTAAACTTTTCCTCTCTTATCTTGGATTTCTATTTCCTACCAACCATTTTTGTTCTGTTTCACCCTTTGAAAGATCTTTATATTTGAGGAAAAAATAAAATTAATATCATATTGGAGTAGTTTTCCTTCTCATTGTCATTTACTTCTCCAGTTCATTTTACAAATGAGGAAACTGAGGTATTCAGAGTTAAGCCCCTTGCCCAGGGTCACACAGCTAGTAAATGTCTGATGCCAGATTTGAATTCAGGAAGATGAGACTTCCTGACTCCACGCCAAGCATTCTATTCATTGTGCCATCTACCTTCAAACAGTGTTTAATAAGCATTTGTTGAATGAATTAATGCATTAATGAGTCTTTCTAAATCAGTTCCAGGACTACAGGATGCATCAAGGCATAAACATGGGTTCAATAGAGAAGAATAAGGAGGGAGAACCAGGTAGCTACAACAAAGCTAAGATAGAATGGGAAATGCTTCTAATATAACAGTATAATAGGACTTTATACACAGAAGGTACTCAGTAAATATTTATTTTAAAAAATGAATGAATGATCCTAATTAAAGTATATTTTGTGTAGATGTTAGCCTATGTTGAATTCAGACTGGAGCCATACCACATTTATCTGTAGGTCTACACATTTACAGAAAGCCCCCCAAAGTACATGATTTGTTATTCATGTTATTGAACATTCCCTGAACATCCTACCAACTGAAGCAGCAAAGGAAAATGCTCACTGAGTACCAGGCACTAAGATAAGCATTGGGGAAACAAAAAAAAAAAGACTGCGGGTAGGGAGCCCAGTCTCAAGGAAAATACATTCTGATGGGACAGGCAGCATATACAAATCAGAATATATAAGATAATGCAGAGTAGTAGGGAAGTCACTTTAGATGGTAGAGCCTGCCTCACCATCTTTTCCAGTGCTGGCTGCACCTGCACTTATTTACTCACTGATGGAAGGGAAGGAGTCAGAGTGCTCCTGTATTCTCATTGTCACATCCAGGTTCTCCCCCTACTTCCATCACTTCTGCTAGGCAATCACACTATAACTCCCTTATCAACTCACTATTCCACTCTCCACAGTGACTATTTCAAATTTTTCTATCTGTCCTCAAACTTCCTATTTTCTCCCTTCCCCCGCTCTCAGCTAAGAATCATGCCTCAAATTCTACAGAATTCAAAAAAAAAAAAAGAAACCCTTCTCTGTGAATTCCCTCTTCTCTCCTCTTCCTCATCTGCTACCATTTAGATGCACTCTGTCACGATTTCCCCTTTTACCCCTATCTCATGTGAATTGGCCTTATTTCTTATCAAGGCTAACTACTCTACTTGTTTTGGTAATTCCATCCCATCCTGCCTCTTGCAACAGATGCTGCCTCTGTTATCCCTACGCTTTCACTTATTTTCTATCTCTTCCTGTCTACTGTTCATTCTCTGCTGCCTATAAACATCTCCATGTCTTCCTCATTCTGAAAAAAACTCCCATTAGATCCCTTAATCTCCACTAATTATGATCCTATATCTCTTCTGCCCCTTATAAAGACTATCTATAAGAGGTGCCTCTACTTTTTTCCTCTCATTCTCTTCTTATCCCCTTACAATCTGCTTCCTGACTTTATCATTCCACTAAAACTGCTCTCTCCAAAGTTACTAATGATCTCTTAGTTGCCAGATCCAATAGCCTTTTCTCAATCCTCATTCTCTTTGACCTCTCTGAAGCCTGTTGATCTGAACAATGTGGCTCACCCTCTTCTCTCTGATATTCCCTTCCATCTAGGTTCTTGGGATACCACTCTCATCTGATTCTTATCCTACCTATTTAACCACCACTTCTTTCTCTCCTTTGCTAGATCTTCTTCCTGATGGTGCCCTCTAAGAGTAGGTATCCTTTAGAGTTGTGTCTTGGGGCCTCTTCTCTTCTTCTTCCTCTATACTATTTCACTTGATAAGCTCATCATCTCCCATGGGTGTAATTGCCATCTCTATGCTAATGCTTTTCAGATCTATCTATCCTGCCCCAAACTCTCTGCTGACTTCTGAAAGCCTTGGATTGGAAGTTTAGTAGACATCCTAAATTTAGTATGTCCAAAATGGAGCTTATTGTCTGTCCCCCTCCCCTCCTACCTTCCATATTACTGTAGAAAACAACACCATCTTCCTGGTTCCTCAGGTTCCAGGAGTGATTCTCAAATAACTATCTCCCATCCCCCATATGCAGTTGTTGCTAAGGCATGTCATTTCATCTTTGCAGCACTCTCCAATACATCCTTCGGATACTGCCACCGTTCTGGCACAGACCCTCATCATCTCATGCCTGGATTATTGTAAAAGTTGCTGGTGCCTCCCATTCCAACTCATCCTCCATTCAACCACTAACATAATTTTCCTGAAGTACAGGTCCAACCATGTCATTTCCCATTCAACAAACTATGGTGGCACCTTATTGCCTCCAGGATCAGCTACAAAATGCTTCATTTGACATTCAAAGTATAACTTAGTTCCTTTTTACCTTTTCAGTCTTCATATACCTTATCCCCCAGCATTTATTCTTCAATTCAGCAACATGGACCTCTTGACTATTCAATCTCTGGGCTCCTGATGTTTTCTCTGGCTGCCCACCCCACTCTCTTTCCTCTGATCTACCTACTGATTTACCTGGCTTCCTTTAAATCCCAGCTAAAATACTATGTTTACTAGAAGCTTTCTCCACCCCTCTCAATTTTAGTGCATTCCTTCTGTAGATTGTTTCCTATTTGTCCTGACTACAGCTTGCTATGTATATATGTGTTTGTATGTTGTCTCCTCCATCCGATTGCAATTCTACCCTCCTCAAGGTCTTTTACTTCTTTTCGTATCCCTCAGCACTTAGTATAGTGTCTGGCACATAGTAGGCACTTAATAAATGTTTACTGTTTGATTGACAGGTGTCAACCAATAGGATAGACTCAAGTGAGAAGAGATTTGAGTCAGGAAGATCAATCATCAGGCTTGAAGTGATATAGACCAGGGTAGTAGCAAATAGTAGGAAGGAAAGATATCATTCTCTCTCTCTCTCTCTCTCTCTCTCTCTCTCTCTCTCTCTCTCTCTCTTCCCCCCCCCCCCCACTCCAAACTGAATGAAGAAAAACAGGTAAGCCAATGAGAAAATTTTTTTTGCTTTTCTTTCTATCCCCGGTACTTACACAGTACCTGTAACACTATAAGTGCTTAATAAATGCTGCTTGACTGACTGATAGATCCCTAATAATCCTTTACCTTTAAGCTGAGGAGGATGACATGTTTCATTATCCGTTCTCTGAAGCCATTATTTACTTTTAAATTCTCAGAGTTCAGGTTCCTTCCTGCATTTTCTTTTTCATTTACATTGTTTCATTTACATTGCTGTATTCATTCTGGATATTGTTCTTTTGGTTTCACTCTTTGCAACCTTTCCAACTACCATAGGGCTAGTACATTTTTCAGATTTTGTTATTGCAAGAATCTCTGGAATGTAACCCATTCCAGATGGAAATGTCCTCTAAATAAGCAAATAGATATTCACTGGCACAGAGACATAACTAGATAGGTTTTATGTCTAAATACTGAGTACTACATTTCCCAAAGTTAATCATCTAGGTAGGAAAGCAGAAACAGTTTATCTTCAGACTAGACTGGGTGACCTATGGAATAGGGTTCTATTTAGATGCCATTGCTTTGGGATACAGCCAGACCAAGAGCATTGCCAGGGAGCAATAGGGGAATTCTCCTTTTTTTGCCATCATCCTCTGTTTGGTTTCAGCCTTGGCCACCTGACAAGTGCTTTGCATTTGAAAGGTTGAACCCTGAATAATTCTGCCTAGACTCCCTACAAAAATATGCCTCACCCTTCATGCCTGGATGTCCAGGGTTGGCTTTGCTCCTAGGTTTTTGCCATTCCAGTGGGAAGACCAAGGGAGAGAATGTGGACACGCAGCACTAGCTGTCAGCATAGTGACACCAGCCTTTAGGCTGAAGGTCAGGGTCTAATTATCACTCTAGGGGATCTCTTTCCCATGAGGGGATCCATCAGGGTCTAATTATCATTCTAGGGGATCTCTTTCCCATGAAGGGATCCATCTTAATAATCACTTGCATTTGTGGACTATTTATCAAAACATTTTCTCATATGATAGAATCACAGAGGGGGGCGGAGCCAAGATGGCAGAGTAGAAAGACTCACATTTGCTAGCTCCAAACCCACAGCCCATGGATTCCCTCTAAAAAGAACTCCTGACAAATTCTGGAACAGTGGAAACTGCGCAGAAACACAGTGAAGGAGATTTCCGTTGCAGAGAGCCCTGAAAAACCAACCGCAAAGGTACTCCGGACGGGAGCGGAGCCCTGCCCTGCCGAGTGCTCCCCTTCCCCGCCCCGGCCACGCAGCACTGAGAGGAGCGAGCAGACCCAAGCAGGCCTCAGGGACCTGAATCTCCGGCAGCTGCAAAGGTCCCTCCACCCACAGACGCACAGGTCAGTGAGAGAGACGGGCTGAGAGGGATGCAGCAGAGGCGGAAGCAGCTCCGCCAGAGACTCCCAGGGTGGGCAAGGGCTCCATTGCAAGAGATCTCTGCATAAACCCCCAGAGGGAACTGAGCCTGAGAGGAGGCCCTGCCCCCACCTGAGAACCAGCAGATAAGCTCCCATTGAAGAGCAGTCAGGCCTGCTGCCAAAAGCCCTGAGGCTGGGGAGCAGCATTTGAATCTCAGACCCCAAGCACTAGCTGGGTGGACCTAGGCTGGGGAGAAGAGGACTCTCATAAGTCAAGTAACTGGCTGGGAAAATGCCGAGAAAAGGGAAAAAAACTAAGACCATAGAAGGTTATTTTCTTTGTGACCAGAGGATTGCGCCATTCTTCTCTGACGACGAGGAGGTCTGCTTACCATCACGTAAAGACATAGGAGTCAAAGCCTCTGTATCCCAAATATC
>CM053769.1:379581530-379620040 GCA_028658325.1 Potorous gilbertii | reverse complement strand
CATATGATTATAGATATCTTTAATTTCTTCCCCTGAAAATTGTCTGTTCATATCCTTTGACCATTTATCAATTGGGGAATGACTTGTATGTTTATATATTTGAGTCAGTTCTCTATATATTCTAGAAATGAGGCCTTTGTCCCCTGGTTCTTCGTTCTTGAAGAGTACCATGACATCAGGAAGAAGATTCCCTGACTTGCAAGTGAATTATAACTAAGTGAAGGAGGGCTGAGCAAGGTCACCAGGGTCACTTTCTCCTCTGGAGCCATCTGGGTCCAGTGGCAAGATAGAGATCAGGACGAGTGGACTACATCTAGTAGGTGTCTTGAGGCCAAATTTGAACTTTTTCTTGACTTCAAGGCTAGCACTATACATTGCGCCATCTAGCTGCCCATAGGTAATATCAGTATTAGGACCCAAATATCCTGACCTTCAGTCTCTTGACTCTTCTCCTATGCTCTCAATTTGATTCTTTCATAGGATATAATTCTGCCTATCAAGATATATTCAAAAGAGGTAATTTCCCCCATATAGTATCCATCAGCTATCATTCCAACACTTTCCAGATTTCATAAATAAATATAAACTCAAAAACTGTATAGTTCCTCTACTCTTCCATTTTGCAACCGAGAATGAATTTGTTTTGGTGGTGGCTACCAGGATAAATAAGGTAAAATAATTTTAAAAAAAAGTTATCCACTACAAGAGATAACTATTCAGAATACACATCAATCTGTAGTTCTGATAAATACCATCACTTTCTTAAACAATAGTATTTCTAGGTTGTTTTTTCCTGTTAGCCATGAGAGGCAGCGTGCCTGAGAGAAATGATTTTTACCTGAAGTTTTAACTGCAATCTTGACTATAAACATGGTGGTGTACTGGGATTTTGTTGCAAAGCCTAGGCATGGAAATTGAGGTATTTATGCTCCTTATTGTTTCAGAAAATCTAAATCTCTTCACACACTGTCCTTTAGTCTTCCTACTATACTAAGAAAAGAAATGATTGCTTGTTTTTTGTCTTAAGTATGATTTTATTCTTGTTTCTTTAACATTGCCAAAGAGTATGGTTCTGTAAGGGTATGTAATCCTCATAAAATAAAAGCTTCATTAGTGATGGTTACTTGCAGAAATGCATCTGAAATTTAATCTGAATTTTCCTTTGTTGAAATACCATTTAAAATACAGAAAAATTGTCTTCGTTAATTTAACAAGCATTTATTAAGCATTCATCATCTGCAATGCATAGTGCTAGAGACGAATAGGATAAAATGTCTGTAAAGAGTTCATGTTATAGCAAGAGGAGATAAGATATTTACATGGACAGTATTATAAGTACATCAGAGCATAAAGTTGTGTGAAGTCGTATGAAAAACGTCAGGACAGTGCTGGTATTACTGTTTTAAATTTTATCATATTTTTAAAATAAAAGCTAATTGTGTCAGTGGTTCTTAACTAGGTTTCCATGAATTTGACTGGGAGAAATACTTTGATAACTGCATTTAGTATAATCAGTTTTCTTTGTAATCCTATGTATTTTATTTTATACATTTAAATATACTCTGAGAAAAAGGCGGTAAACTTAGACAAACTACCAAAAACGTCTGAGGCAAATAACAGAAAACCATCGGTTGTATGTAAAAAAAATTTATGACTTCATATACAATCATCTTTTTCTGTTCTTCATATAACACAAAATTTGTGTTAAATAAAAGAGTTGTTTAAAAAGAACCTCAGTTTAAGAATTCAGTAGCAGCCTCTCTTCTGATAGCATTACTTTCCTCAATATTGGCACAATTGTTTTGAGTTTATGTTAAAATAATTTCTGTAAACAAATTGAGTAGTAAGTGCATGGTCTGTGCTAGTTTTATTGGCAGCTTAATTTGTGTAATAAAATTGTATCATGGAGGGTAGGTGGGATTTGGTTCCACTTCCATATAGGTTGTAGGTACACAGGAATTAAATTGGGGGCAAGAAGGATTTGGGTACTAAATTTCCCTTTTTTATATAATGTGAAATAAAACTTCAGTTCAGAAGGAATTATGCACAAAATTATGGAAGAAATTGATCTTTAAAATAAAAAAAATGTATCAAGGCTTTTATTTATTCATCTGTGACAAGTAGTGGACACCTTTTGACCTATAGATATATACTACAAAATAGTAGTCTTCCTTTGTTACATCACCTTTGGGTCAGATTGTGTTTTTCAGTTAAAAACTGCAAAAAAGATGTCATCCTTAATATACCAAAGTGGTCACCACTTAAATATTTAGTAACCTAATAAATTGTGCTCAACTAATATTCATTTTTTTTATTTGCTAAAATTCCTAAGCATTTAATTTTAAACTAATAGGCATATATCCATCAGATGGATAGACGGAAACATATAAATACATTAGATGGGGGATTCCTGGAGTCTTGGTCTTTTATAATGTTTAAAAAGGAGGGAGTTACATAATGGGCTATTTCACTTGGTATGCTGTCTCACCACTGAAGTTGTAAGGCACAGGAAATAGCTTTCTAATTTTTCCTCCCACTAGTCACAATTCAGTTATGGACATCAGGATGTTTTTTTTGGCTTATCTGTTTCTGTGCAGTTTGCCTTGCACATCTGCTTCATAAATTATTAAAGTATTCCCTTGAAAAGTTGCAAATTCAAATTAAATTCTGAATGTGTATTAAGAAGATATGCCCTTTTAGGGGGAAAAATGAGAAATCCCAGAAGTATCTAAGCTTTAAATATAAACTGTGGTATATTCAGATCAAATTGATTGTATTGTTTTTGATATTTTTTTGAGGGGAAACCTAACGATTTTTTCATGTCAAGTTGTAGTCAACACTGTGTTGCTATCTTGGACCTATGACATTGATCCAGGTATTTGAGTAGCTATGTTGCCTAATGCTGTGTATTTCTAAGTAAAATACTATACTGCATGTTTAAAATGATCAATTCAGGCTATTTTACCAGGTGAAACTACATTCAAGAGTGTTTGCCTGTTTACTTACGCAGCTTTGGTTAAACTAAAAGCAGGAATTTCCTTTGATGTATGCATAAAGATTTACACTAAATAAGCTTGTTTTTGGTCTGTTAGTATACCTGTGCTTCAGCTCAACTGGGCATGTATTTAAAAACTCACTCAGTACTTTCTTCATAAAAGCCTTGTGAAGATATTATCCCCCATTTACAAATGAGCTAACTAGAACAGGGACTTAAACTCAGGTCTTGTGACTCAGTCCAGACTTCTCACTATCTCAAAACTTGAAGAGTTTTGATAAGCTTTTCTATCAGGAATAATATGATAAATTACTTTATACTTTTTGTAGCTCCTGCAAGGATCCTCACAGTAACCCTGTGAAGAAGTAGGCATAATAGCCCCTTTATCTATGAAGAAAAAGGCTTAGAGAAGTGAGCATAGTAGCTTATACAGAGGCAGACAGAAAGCTAGTAAAAGAGCAGAGCTGGAATTGGAACTCAAGTTTCTTAACTGCAATTCCACTGCTTTTTTGTGCTAAACCAAGATATTTGACTTTCCAGATGTTTCAAATACACAGTAGATGAAAATAAGAGTTTAATTCTCCTTTGCTTTTAAGATTTGACTTTTTTGTTTTAAGCTTTTAACCATTATGGATTTTCTTTGAGGAATGCTTAAATGTTTAATTCATTGTTTGGTGACCATTGTAAAAATTATTGTGTGTGAATGTTACTGATAGTAATAAAATTAAATTTTATTCTAACCCCATCAGACCTTTTATTTTCCTAAGATACAGGCTTTTTTTTATTAAAAAAAGTCAAAACTCTCCATTGAAATTGTGTTTATGTTTTACGTGAAAAATAGTCTAAATAGGAACGACTTTTTAAAAAGTACTTAAAGTGCCAGGCAAGTGCATGGGTGAGAAAACGCCAAAAGAATATTACTCTAATAGGAAAACAACAGGGTTAATTCAAATTCTGTAGTTCAGAATTGCTTCCTAAAATAATAAGATGTTGGCAGATTGATTACTACAGAAATTATAGGCCAGTTGCCCCGGCGGGGGGTATTAATTAATAGAATTTATGTATTGGGGAGCTTTTGAAAAGGACAAAATCAGATTAGTCAGGAAAAACAGAATCCTTTGTTTTCTTTGTTTTGTAGGTTATGGAGAGATTTAGAAAATTAAATCAAATTAACATTCATTTATTAAATGCCTACTATGTGCCAAACTCTGTGCTAAGGGCCTAGGCATAAAACAAAGGACAGATTAAGTTATTAGAACTTCCAGAATGGTGGTATCAGAGATGTGTCACTGTTTTGATATGTCCATGAATGGTAAAAGAAAACTGTATTTTTCCATTTTTATTATTTTATGCCAGACACAATACTTGTGACAGGCAAAATTTTTTTTCTACATTGTAGCATTTTAAAAACTTTTGGCTACCATTGTCATTGATAATAACTATTTTATCAAGTATTGAGAATGATCCTAAACATTGGATTTTAGAAGGAAAAAAAACTTTTTTCCAGTGAACCTGGCAGTGAGCTCTTTTATTTGTTTAATCTCCTTTATTCCTTACGGAAGGAGATATTGGAAGGATGATGTATACTGTTTCATTGAAAACTCAAGGTGGTAGTAAAAGAACAAGGAGGGGGAGTTAGAAAGTTTCACATTTCAGCATTTAGCATTTTAGCGTTCCCTCTTGGAAAGTAAAGATGGAAAACAGAAGGTGCTTAATCCAGCAAGACCCTCTGTGTAATAGTTGACTGTATAATATTATGCACACAGGCCCTCCATGTATACACGATATAATTGGTTTGAAATATACATTTTAAAAGGAAACAGGTTTCCCTTTTTTCAAATCTTCTAATAGAATAAGGCATTGAGTTTTAAAAATGTTTCTAATTGTTTTCCCATTCAAGGTAGTTTTCCTTTCCTTTTGTAATACATGAATGTAATTTGTCAAATTATTTCATTTTCTCTTTCACTGGAATATTTCATATTTTGCAAGGTGAATGAAGGATGGATCTATTATCAGAATATATCCTCACATTTCCTTGCACTTTGTTGAAGCATTGTTTGCATTAATGCCTTACTGTTATTATTTAACAAGCTATTTCAGACTTTTTTTTTGGTCAGTAGTGTTTTTAAAAAAAAAAAATTCTCCTTAGGTGTTTTTACCAGTTCTCTTCCTTTTTCCTATACTCTGGCTTTTTGTTTTCAGATAATGGAGAATGGGTTATTTGTTACCTATCAACTTTGCAATGTTTATTGAATGTTTAGGGGAGGGGAGATGTAAAGTTATACTATACTTTATTTGGCATTGCAGTTCTGTAACAGAGCTCCTTTGTAAATTGTGATCCTATGTAACCAAATATAGCAATAGAGTTGGCAGTGATAGTTGTTTTTTTTTTTTTCTGCTGAGCCTTCCTCACAGGGTTGTAATGGGAGTGTGCTTTGCACTCAAAATGCTTATGAGTTATTATTATTCTTAGGATTTAAGCTAATAGTAAGAATATGTATTTATTACAACCAGGTGAGGGATGTTGGTTGGTCATGATAGATTTCATATTAACAAGAGTGATATACATCAATTTTAGAAAATACCCTATGGAGTTTTCAGCTTGCCTACAGGGAGGACTTGGAAGTACTGATGAACAGTGGAAATTACATGAATGATTATCAGACTTTAAGAGCAAATATTCTTAAAAAGTCATTACAATTTGGCTAGAAACACCAAATAAGGAGCCAGTTTTCCTGGCATTTTAAGTGGCTAGTTCTAAGAAAAAATTTTGCTTAATTGTTTTGATTTTCATGTTAAAACATTTTGAAAATATTTATTCAGAAGATACAATTCACTTCACCTTCCTTTTTTTTCCCTACCCCCTTCTGATGTCTTCATGTTGAAATTTTTTTCATGTGTTTGGAAATCATTCTCAATTCAATTCCTTTAATGTCAGGTTAAGACTTCTGTGAAAGATAATTTAATAAAAATTATTTGAATTCTGTACGTATTTAATATATTTGTTACTTACACATCTGTGTACAAAAACAGCCAAACCTTTCAATGTAAAAAACAAAGTCTTATCTTAATATAGTGTTCCATACTTGTGAACTCCTGTGTGTATCTACAAAGGAACAGGAAGAGGATCTTTGACACCACACTTGTACAACATTCAGACATTTGATTGTTTTGTGATTGCTTTTTCCATTTACATTGTTGTATATATCATTTCCCTGACTCTGCTTATTTCACTTGGTATCAACTCATATAAATCTTTACATACTTCTTTATATTCATCATTTCTTACAGCACAGTAATATTTCATTACATTCTTATACCATAGTTTGTTTTGCCATCACCTGATCAGAAGTGTTAATATCAATATTTTGGGGCATACAGGCTTTTCTTTTTTTGTCAGCGATCTCTTTCTGGTTCTGCTTTGCAACTGAAACTCTAGTTCGAAAGGTGTGGATTTTAGGCTCTGTATTTTTAATTAGAATTTGCCTTCTAGAGTGGTTATAACCAGTTCACAGCTTCACCAAAAATGCCTTAATATTCCTGTCTTTCCACAATCCCCCTATTTTTCTCATCTTTTCCAATTTGTTGAATGTGAATTGAAATTCAGGATTGTTTTGATTATTAGTGATTTGAAGTAGTCATTCATATGGTTGTTAATAAGTTGTAATTATTCTTTTGAGAACTTTGTTATTATGCGGTGATCATATATCTATCTGGAAATAAGTATTTCTGTTAATCCTACAAGAAACTGGTATAGATATAACCTTCTGTCCCCATTCTCAGAAATAATTCACTCCCTTCTTTAAAGTCACTTTGTTGCTGAGTCATTTTAGTCATGTCCAGCCCTTTGGGACCTTGTTTTGGGGTTTTCTTGACCAAAAACTGGAGTGATTTGGCATTTCCTTCGTTCTCCAGTTCATTTTTCTGATAAGGGACTGAGGTAAACAGTGTTAAGTGACTTGTCCACAGTCATGTAATAAGTGTCTGAGGCTGGATTTGAATTCAGGAAGGTGTCTTCCAGAGCTTGCTGTCTAACTTTACGTTCTCCTTTATTTCATATATTGATTGTATAACTTAAAGCCCATACTGTAAGCTATTTTAGGGCAGTGACTTTAGCTATTGTACATTTTGCCATATGTGTAGTTGACCACTCTCTTTGTTGGACTGAATTGAATTTTAAGGAGTTAAATATGATTATAGTTGTACTGTGAGTTTTGCTGTGATTCTTTTTTATTGGTTACACTGATGGACCCACATTAGTTACATTTTAAATTCTCTCAAAGTAAGTTTTGTTTTGATAGAGAACATCAATTTTTGTTGAACTGGAAGTAATACAAAAATAGGGTGTGAATTTTTCTTAATATAACCAAATAGGTAAGTCATTCTTAATATGCATTTCAAGAATAGTATAGGTGACTGAAATGTACAAGCAAGTCAAAAGCACCATTTTAAACATTGATTTCAACCTTTTTAACCATCAGAACTATTTTTCAGAACTGCTGATAAAATGTAAAATTAACTGAGTTTCATTGCTTAGCTAGCATCTTAGGACAATCCTATAAACTCTTTTTGGAGGGTGCTTTTAAAAAAGTGAATTGACCAAAAATTTTTAAAAAAAAATAGTGCATGTAGGGGGAAGAAAAGGAGGAGCATGGATATAAATCACCAATTGGTAAATCACTTCTTAAGTGAAGAATCTATTAAATTTTTGTTTGCATTCTGTACAAATCTGGATGTACAAAATTAGACATGTAGTATGCCAATATACTTATGGTGAATATTTAAGTTTAGCTAGTAGTGAATAGCTAAAATTTGGAGAACTTTACAGTTCCTGAATCATTCAGTTTAAAACTCAAAATAAAGACTGTAAGGTCTCTCTAGAGATCCACATCCCTCATTTTAAAGTTAAGAACAACCTGAGCTTTAGGTAGGTTTTGACTTGTCCAAGGTTCGTTAGTAGCAGACCTGAGCTCAGTCCAGGTACCTTTACTTCAAATGTAATGCTCTTTTCACTATTTCTCACTGCCCTAGTGCTTACTTAGTAAATTATTTCTTCTAGTGGGAAACTAAGTGGCCCTCAGGCGAATCTCAAAAAGTTAGTGCATTTAAAAAAAAAAACAACAACAAAACCCAACAATTTATTCCTTTCCCACTTGGATCCTTCATTAGTTTTACTAGGAAATTACCCCAGAGTGTTTCCCATTACAGTTGAATAGTGGGATGTAATCAGTACTGATCATTGTCTTTGTTGAGCAGTACACCTGTGGTTTTAGACTTACCTTTTATCATAAATTGTTGCTTCGGCTAAATCTGCAAATGTTACATAACTTGCCATACAGTTACTAGGCGATTCACTGTTCATTCTAGTAAAGAAATGAAAAAATGACTACTTATCTAGAGTCTGAGAATATGCTATCGGGAAACTTTAACCAATAGAATCTGTCTTTTTTTAATGATATTTTCCTGGTAGCCCATGTACTACATAAGTTCTCTGTGTGATCTAAATTGTATAGGATTAGTATAAATCTAAAAGTAATATACATAACTTAAAGCTATTAGTTGACATGGTATTCTCACAACTTTTTGTATAACTATTCTTTCAAAAAGGCAGTCAACACAATTGCTTGTACTGTGCCTAGTGAAAACTGATCAGAGAGCTCCCCCTAGTGTCTAAAATGCAAATACTTGTCCTCAATCACAGGAAGTCTTAGAAATCAAACTAGTCACTTTTCCCCCCTTCACATCTGGACATAAATTATTATTATTATTTCTTTTTGCAGAAAAGGTCACAGGAATCATGGGTAGGGCATGGAGTGCAGGCCATAGAAAACATGGGAAAGGAAGAATAAAATGTTATTTCCACCTTTTTAGAAATGGTTATTTTTAAATGACCTGGAAAAAAGCCAAACTATACAACTTTTTTCAAAAAAATTTACATTGGTTTCTGAATTAAATGTAGCTTAAAGATGTTTTGTTTTGGAGCTATTTATGCCAAGATATCTCCTTAGCATTTTTGAGAGAGTACTTTCCATTTTGCTGAAAACAATAAGTTTATTGCAGTATTGATTTTAGAAATGAAGCATGGTTTCCTATTTAGTGATATCTTAATTACAGTTACATTTTTTGGTTGCTATATCCATTCTTGAATACCATTTCACCACTACACACTTAATGCCTGCTATTTTTTTTTTAAATTGTGAATTTACAAGTGAAAATATTTGGCACTTTTTATAACTTAATGTTTTTCATCTGAAGAAATATAGGAAATACTTTTTTCATCCCTCTGTCGTTCTACACACATACAGACCTTTAAGAACTTCATGAGGGGGTTATATAAACAGGACCTATTTCATTTGACCCATGGGTCTCTTTGTAGTTTAAACAAGGAAACTAGTGTGCTGAAAACTGTAGGACTCATGAAGGCTCTACTAAAAACATTTCTCGTGTGTGTGTGCGCGCGCGCGAGTGAGCACACGCGCATGCTTACATGGAATGGAATTAACTTCCATTATTTTGTGAAATGAATTAAAACTATATAAGCAAATTTCAAGTAAATTCTCAATAGTACTTGTAAAATGAAATATTATAATCCTAATTACTATTGTCCATGCCCACAGCTGTGTTTAGACATGCTTTTTGATTTATGGTAGATGATAGACTCATTTTGCTAATTAGCTATGAGTGTAGCCAACCTAAACTTATGTTCTTGATTTATCGAGATACATAAGTATTTTCAAATCACTACAAGGATATACTTCAGTGAAAATTTGCCAGTGGCTTCACTGGTTTTACTTTGCCTTATTATATCTGATGGTTTGAAAATATTGCCTTTTCTCCCATCTCCATTAAAAGTCACTTATTTAAGGTTTTACATGCCCTTTTTAGTCACAGGGAAAGTAACCTGTATCACTTAAAGTAATTTGTGTTTTATATGGCAGCTTTTCCTAAAGATTTAAAAGACAAACCTGAATGGCAGTTGTCTTTGGAAGGAAAACGTTAATTTTCTTTTAAAACAAATACTTGTTTGACTTTCCATTTTAATTTAATAACAGAAAATTTTTAGTGACCTTCATTTGCAAAAATGAAGACATTGAAGCATTGAAGTGAATTTTGGATGCCTATTCATTTGTAATGGAATTTATGAGTCCTAAAAAACAAACTTCCGTGGTTTGTAAAAATCTCTAAAACAAGAATAAACAAATGTAGTTAGGGAGGACAGGGTGGTGTTATGACTCTATAATCAGTAACAATCATTTTGACGGTTTCTAAGACTTTTGTAAAAAGCGTTTAGTGATTTGAGTTGACCTCATTAATATACTTTAAAATTGTTCATTAATGACAAGTACTTCAAATGGTTATACTATTATAGCATTTAATATTGTCACCTTATTCATTTCTTTGCTTTCCTCATAGGGCCTTTAAAACTCTTAATTATAAAAAGGTAAAGTTATTGAGTTAGTGCTATTCTTCCCATCCCATTTTTCAATTTGATGTTCTTGCTTAAAATGCTTTTTTCATTCCTTGTTTTAAAACATCTTCAAGTCTTCCAAATTTCTCACATGATTCAGAAAATCCTTTACAATCCTTTTTCAACAACTTGAAACTATGACATTCATCAGATCCCATCAAATTTTGCTGATTGAGTTATGGAATTTCTTATAAATGTGCAACACATAAGGCTGCATACAAACCAGATTTGATCAGGAAACTGACAACTTCGTCTTATAATAGACTCTATTGGTTCAATTTCAATTTTAATTTGACCAAAAGGCATTTTATATTGGACCAATGCCAACTCTAATGTAATCCCTAGTCTCTCATCTGTAGTCTTGAAGGCTAATGGAATAGTAAAGCCTTCTTAAAGATAACTTAAATGCATGGTATAGTGTCCTCAGGGTAGCTTGTGCACTAAAGATGTTTTCTTTCCCACCCTGTAGTGGTATCTCATTAGGACACCCAGTAGTGTCATTATTAAGTTTTCATGTGTTTCTCAGTTTTGATGCTAATCTTCATGTGTATGTGTGTGCAATTTTTTTTCCTTTGCAGTACCAATGTGGTTATGAATTATTCAGAGATTGAGTCTAAGGTTCGAGAGGCAACCAACGATGATCCTTGGGGACCTTCTGGGCAGCTCATGGGAGAGATTGCCAGGTAAGTGATAATTTGACTCAGCAGTGCAGAAAGAAGAAGTGCATCTTTAAATAGAAATGTAAACCTTGCTTCCGAACTCAGGCTTTATTCTCCATCAATTGTAGCTTAATTTTGTAGGATCTGAACAGACAGTAATATAGAAAATTGAAAGCAAAGTCTGTTCTGCTTAAAGGTGACACAGGTTTCATTTATAAATTGCTTGCTGCTAGCCTTCCAGTAAGACACAAAGAATTGTTTGTTTAATACAGAATTGTTGACAGTAGTGTAGATAAAAGAACCTGAGATAGCTTAAAAATAATTTTTCCTTAGTCAATATAAAGATTAATGTAGCAAATAAAAATGTAGATAATATATAAGTTAATGATAGGGCCTTGCAACAAACTGGGTATTATTGTCTATATATGTGTGTGTGCGTACATTTCTCTATCTTTATATTTCTACCATCTTCATCTCTGTGTTTATTTTTAGCTATTACAAAGAAGTTAACCCCTTTAAGTTTTAGGAATTATATTTGTAAAATACTTCCGACTTTTTTTTTTTCCTTTGTGAGAAAACATTGTAAGTTAGACCAAGTCTGCCATCTACTGTTGAAATTAACACATTGTAAATCTTTCAGGAGAATCAAGGTAGACAGACCGACCCTCCTCTTCTTTTTTTTTAAGGGCCACATTTATGTATGAACAGTTTTCTGAACTTATGAACATGCTTTGGACGCGAATGTTGAAAGACAACAAAAAGAACTGGAGAAGAGTCTATAAGGTTAGATTTGAGAAAATTTAAAAGTTTTATTATTTTAATGGTATATTATATATGCTTCAAACTCAAGTGGACTTATAAGTGTTTTTAAAACACTTTTGTGTGTCATAATAGATTAGAATGCTAAGAGACACTTCATTATGTGAAAATATTTGAAGCTTTATTATAATGCTTTTAAATGTATTTTATATCTTTCATTTTCTCAGTTAACATTTCCCTTGCTTATTTTAGATTTCTATAAAGAATAAAGTTGTTATGTAAAGAATCTCAATTTCATTGTATTCTTTTTCAAAATTTATATTTTAGTGTATGAAATTAACACATACCCAGATTTCCATTTGACTTTGTCTGTAACCTTTTTAAAGAAAATTTTCATAGAATACTACTGCAGTATGGTATTCTAGCATAAAAATTGAAACTATACAGGTAATAAAATTAGTTCTGATATAGTGTAATGCACTTTTTAACATCTTATTATTAGATTACATATACATGAAGCAAGAATTGTTTGTGTGTGTTGCTTTTTTTTTTTTTAAGTCTATATCAGCGTCACAGAGAATGGGAAAGTGGAAGGGTTGCCATATATATACTGACTGAGGTAGGCTCCCTACTTCAATGAAATGATCACAGATCTGTTAAAAAAAGGTTGTAAAAACAATTAGGAGATTTTATCTTAAAGTGATATTTTGTCCCTACCTTGTGTAGTTATAATACAGAATTCTAAAGTCAAATTCTTAGGTGTAGGATTACTTTTTTTTTCAGTAGTGTTCAAGTAAGTTTTTGGTATATCACTGTAGTCTACAATTTGATAAACAATATTGTTATATTTAATCTTTAAGCATAATTTTGACTAGCCATATTTTAATAAAAACTTTTTGTTGACATCCATCATCTTTTCTTGATAAACCTCACTTTATTTAAAAAACTCAAAGCCTAAAAATAGGGTGTTGTTGAAATTATCATCTACATCCTGTTTTAACATTGCTGTCTTCTAATAAATTATAAATTAAATTATACTCCGATAAAGGGAATTCTCAACATATTATACAATTTTCCCTGCATCAGGTTTTCACTGATTAGATAAGGATTCTAGAATTTAAAGGAGTTCATGTTTTTAAAAATCCCAACGTAGTCTTTAGGAATTTTATGGAACTTTTATAAATCAAATATAAAAATATTTTCAGTAGGATCATAAATTTTAAAAAGCAAAAAAGAGAATCTATGTACTCAATTTTTAAAAATATAATTTTCTGTTTTTTCATAAATGACTGACTTGCTTTATTTAGAGTGATTTGATTACTATAATCCACAGTGTAGAGACTTGGTTCCATAATGATGTTATATCATTTGGATTAAAAGTGAAAAATTTAGTCAGTTTTGTAAATGTTTTCTTTACATGATGCCAAATACTTGACTATTTGGGAGCATCTAAGTAAAATTTTTACTTTTCAACTGGACATTTGGTCTTCAAACAAGTTAAAATTGATTTGTATTTAACAGAAGAATTTTATTATGTTTTTATGTAAGTCTATACATCCAAGATACAGTTTAAGGTAAGAATCTTTATAGCCTGATATGAGTCTATATTTTTAATTAATTTGGTAATCTAGTTGGTTTTTTAAAGAAAAACACTTGTAAAATGCTGATGGGAGCTTTTGTTCATGCCATCATAAGGTGCTTTGTATTTTTATAGTCGTTGCTGCTCCTAGCTTACCTCATAAGGAACGGATCAGAGCGTGTTGTTACAAGTGCCAGAGAACACATTTATGATTTGCGATCCCTGGAAAATTACCACTTTGTAGGTGAGCAATAGAAAAATCTTATAAGCAAATTAAAACAGTAGTTGGAGTTGTCAGTCACCTGAACCAGCTTAGAAGCTTCTCCGCTCTAATTAGAATGTGACTGTTGCTGGTTGTGTGAAGAGTGCAGAATCCAAGACGTGGTACCCTAGAGTATTAATTAGTGAAGACAAGAACTTGCAGAAAAGACTGGCTAATAACAACAGAACCAACACAACATGAGTGTTCGGGTTTATATTAAAATATGCACTAGAGACTGGTCCCCTGTGGTGTCCATAAAGGAATAGCTTTAATCATATGGGAAGAAAAGGTTAGAGCTCCAAAACACACACATCTGTTTGAAGCTGGGGTTTTTTCCTCCCACCAAATAATATTTACTGTGCAAAGGCAGCAAGGCCAGTGTGTGTTTTGAATGTGAAAGAGGCTAGAGAGTGAAGCAAATTTCAGTTTGTAGTGTACCCCAGTTGAAAGCATTTTAAAACATCAGACTTTAAACAAGCTCTGTAGTAATTAATATTTTCTAAAACTACTAATGAAACCAAGGAATAAAACACTTTTTTAAACTAAAAGTATTTTTTTGTTGTTTAAATATAAGGGAAAAGCAAACTGGTATTGGTTGTGAGCTGTTGTTTCATAGTGTTACTACCACATAGTTATTTTTAGCAAATCAGACGCTTCTTATAAAGATACTTTAAATTGAAATATCTTAAGGCTGTCTGAGAATTTGCAAAAGGGGGAAATGAGTTAAAAATGAAATGGTGCTGTGTTAACCTTTTATTTTTAAAAGAATATTATAGTAGACTGTTGTCTTTAATATGATTTTGGTTCATGATTTTTTTTCTTGTGATTTAGTGTTTATTGGCTACATTCTTTTCTTTCATATATGCAGATGAAAATGGCAAGGACCAAGGTATAAATATACGCCAAAAGGTGAAAGAAATGGTCGAATTTGCCCAGGATGATGATAGACTTCGAGAAGAGAGAAAGAAGGCAAAGAAGAACAAAGACAAATATGTTGGGGTTTCTTCAGATAGTGTTGGAGGGTTCAGATATGGTGAGTAGTGAGCAAAGAACATTCTGAAGTGTTTAGTTGGCCCTTGGGACATACTGCAAAACCAATGGAGTATCAGAGACCAAAGCCCAATTATTTAGGACTCTAGGATATTACACTTTGAATGGCTTTTTAAATTTCTAGCTGATGAATCCTGGGAATCTTCCAATCTGCTTCTCAAGGTTTAACATATAAAGTTGCAATTTTTGTAATCAGCTAAATATACATTTTATAACATCATTAGGAGATGTGACTGCAAAAAGATAATTGTTGAGCATATTAAAGGATTTTTGCTCCTTTGGTATCTATATTTCAAAATTTAACTTTGAAACAAGGAACAGTGAAAAAAAAAGTCTGGTGTGTTAACAATGTAGTTCTTGTTCAAAGTATGCTTTATTAGAGAAGCTATGTG
The DNA here is from genome assembly GCA_028658325.1 of Potorous gilbertii. NCBI lineage: Eukaryota > Metazoa > Chordata > Mammalia > Diprotodontia > Potoroidae > Potorous > Potorous gilbertii. The sequence goes on along the minus strand of CM053769.1, from coordinate 379,604,876 downwards.
TCTCAACCCTTAAACTATCTTTGACCAAGAAAGGTGGTGAGTTGTCCTCCTAAGTTTTAATCCAACTTTATAACTGGCCTTTTCCTTAAACAGTGCAGAGCACTTTCCTTTAACATGCAGTGAACTCAATGAATTCAAATCTTCAGTAGCCATTAGACTTGTGGTCATATACTGGTTCACCATTCTTACCAACGTAGCTTCAAGTTTACATGAATTAGAATGGTTATAGTGGACTTGCTTACTTAACGTTTTTCATTGCTACTCCTGAACAAACTACAATGTATTCTGTTTAAAACAGGACTCTTAAAATGGGCCACTCTATGTTTGTGATAAATGTACAATAAGGATAACTCTTCTTTGGGAATATGTTCCATTGAGCTTATACTGATCTATGCTAAGGTCTCCAGTAATCCTCTGATCTTGTGGGAAGCATACACATGCACTCACCGTTTCATACTCATACTCCCACAAGTTTGGATTTGCTTGTGTATAGAAAACTTGTATAGAAGTATCTTAACACCTTACATGTGGAAGCGTGAAGAATTTCTAATTTCTTACATTCTGTTCCCACTGAGAAAAAGAAAAATAGTTGAACATAAATATTCCTGAAATCCAGGAATACTTCCAAAATCAGAAAATTTTTTATATTAATAGAAACATAAAGAGCGATTCTTGAATAGTCCTGATTACTTAAAATTAAAGCACATTATCGGAAATCTAAGAAATTTTAAAACTTTGAAACGTTTTTATAGGCATAGTTTAGCATTAATTGTTTTCTTTTTAAAAAATTTTAAATCATGTTTTTCAATATACTTGCTTTACAGACTACCTGTACAAGTTTATCTTGGAGTGATAGAAAACTTAATGTCATAGAATTTAGAGCCTTAAGATACCTTTGAAATGTGAAACATTTAAATAATGCTTTCTATTGCAGTACTTCTGTGTAGTTACAGGTTTAATGAAAATTCATGTTTTTATGTTTTTAAAATTTTGACATTGCCATTTATGTAGCCCAGAGACTCAAATAACCATTTCTCACATAATGAGGGTTCTGTTTTCTGTGAGATGATGTTATCACTACTATTTAATAATTTTTGGGTAATGACTTTATACATCATCTGTAATTTTTTTCTGTTCTAATTCTTGTTTTCATACTCTAATTTAGATTTTGCTTATGATCGTATTTCATTATTAGAAAACATTCCTAATATTGAAGAGGTAAACCTAATGAGGTTCAGTTTTGTCTGGATAGCATGTATATAGTTATGCCTTTTAAGTTAAGAGTATTTCTGGGCTTTAAAAAATGTTGTTTTGATCTTTAGATATTATAGTAAATAATAGTGTAGCACTTTTATCTTTAGAATGTTGGGACATATTTAAATAATGTGATCTGTTCCAGAAGTACCTGATACAATCTTTATTCTTAAGAGACTAGAAAACTATTATTGAAAGAAGTCTGTTACAGTTAGTTTATTCCAGAGTTCATTATTTTTAGTTACTTTGCATCTCTTTTAGTACTGTTTTCCTTTGTCCACTCAAAGATTACCCCACCCCCTTTTAACCCCCCATGTTACATTTCACCTCATAGCCTATTCCTGCTTTTTTCTGCATGCATTCTGGACATGTATGCAAGAATACACCCCTAGCTCGCTGAATGAGAACTTACTTATTGCCATTCTTCTCCATTTCCATTTCTCTTTGAGTCCACCAGATGAACCAGAAGAAAAGTGAAGTTCTTGAAATTATGGTCTCAGACTTGTTCACTCACTGCTTCCTACAGTTCAAGCAGATAGTCCTTAAATAGTGCAAGTCGAAGTGTATGTTTGAATTGTGTGTGTAGTTGATCACTTGATGTGCTATTTTTAATTATTTAGTTTACATTCATGCCAAGATCCTTTTTGTTAGTCATCTTATTTCTACTCTGTGTAACTGGTAGTGGCAAAAATTGGTTTCCATTGACTAGCTACTGCTGACCCCCTACACAGTAGAAAAGTTTGAGACAAAACTGTTTTCCCTGCTAGATGATGTTGCCATTTAAAAAAAAGAACTCAATTTATTAAGTTTTTTGATATATTAGAAAATACATCATTTTGATAATGAGAGTTTGTTTTATTTCATTTGAATCTACAAAACTGGTCAGTCATTTTAGTAATATTTTAGCATCAGTTCAATATTTATCTTAAATGTTGTGTTTATTTCCTTTCCATTCTTTTCTGAAATTTGATTTTTGTTTAATGGTGCTTTAGGTTTTCTTCATGATGTATTCTAATATAAGATTTAGTCAGTAAGACAAAATTACATACTTTAACTAGGCTTTGGAGTACCATGGCAGTTGTCAAATATTCATAGCATTAAAACATCTTTTCAAAAACTTAAAATGTTTTTCTGTAAATGACCATTAATTTTTTTTTCTATTCCTGATTTTCTTGATATCTTTGTGTTTGATTTTTCTATCTTGTGGTGATCCTTTCAGCAGCATTTAAAAACTTCCTGATGTGCTGGGGTGGGCATTAAGGCTATGGAAGTTTTCATAAACAAAAGCTTTAGAATCTGCATTCCTGCCACTTAATGACTGGCATTACATGCTGTGCCTTGCTGTAATTGTGTTGATTCAGCACGGTGGGAGCTTTCAGTTTTGCTTTGAAAACTGTTTTGTAGGAGGAAAAGCTTCAGAAATTAGAACTGCAAGTATCTTTTTGAATTTAACATCCTTAGCTTTACTTCTGTTTTTTTTAATGCATCATATAGGTGAAAGGTATGATCCTGAACCAAAGTCAAAATGGGATGAGGAATGGGATAAAAACAAGAGTGCTTTTCCATTCAGTGATAAATTAGGTGAACTGAGTGATAAAATTGGAAGCACAATTGATGACACCATCAGCAAGTTCCGCAGGAAAGATAGAGAAGACTCCCCAGAAAGATGCAGGTATTAACACTTTGTCTCCTAGATCTCTTGGGAAAGATTGTGGCTTTTTGTTTTTTAATGCTGTGTCAGATGTATTTTGCCAACAGTATTAATTCATTTTCCTTATCAGTCACTCCCACCGATTCCTAAAGTTGAACAAGTTTTCTCTATGCATTTACTTAAGTCACTTAATCTCTCCTATGGTAGATATTTCCCCTACAACAAAAACAACTGGTGTTTATTGTGATTCAGCAGGATGTGAGTTACCTTAAGATGTCAGGTGAAATACATAAGGAAGAAGAAATTGCCCCTTCTGTGGGGATGGGGATTTCACACTTAGTGAAATTATTCTTCAAAATATAAGAAAATACTAGGATTTGGAATTTTACTCCTTTGCTTTCTGCCACTTCATTGTGTGTTCATAGCATACATATTAAGGGGAAATGGCAAAGTGCCCAACAGGTTAGTAATAAAAACCAGAAGAATTAATTGCCACAGCGTGATTCTGAGGTACTACTTGCATGCGTCCCATTTTCTTCCAGTAGTTGTATAGAGCAAAGTCTAAATTATTTCAGCATTTGTTATGTTGCTTTTTCTTAAGCCTATGGTATTTCTTCCCTACATAGCGAAGTCTACTATCTTTAAAGGGAACATTAATCTGTAATATTTCTGTGACCGTTATACAAACAGTGAAACTAATCTCCTGAGATATTTGTTATATTTGAAGGCAGTGTGGGTATTCTTAGCACATTTATTTTGTTTACATCTCAGAGTCCTGGGAATACCATAGACTGACCATCACTTTCAAGATTATTTCTGGAATGTTGAAATTTATGAATTTTTAGAATTTTCTTTTTGTCATTCTTGTATTCAGGAGCTTTACTCAAAAGATAAAAGGTGATGGCATAGACAGCCCATTTACTAGGGATCTGACTCTCTACTGTGTTCTGATCTTTTTTTTTTTTTTTTAACTTTTTCCTTCACATCTATCTCCTTAACGTTTCCTTAACTTTTCCTATTGATTCCTTAAATCTAAAATAAAACTTCTGTAAATATTTCTAAGAACTTATAATTTTCATTTCTTTAATTTGGAGTATTCAGGTGGTAGGAGAGGGTAGGATATGAAAGTATAGAGAGGATAAATTGGAAAGGGAGCATAGCCTACTAGATTTAAGTCCTAAGAATTGACACAACAAAGGCTTTTTACTCCTTAGAATATATAAAAAGCTTTCTGGCCAGATCTATTTTGTTGACTTCTTGGGAAATGAGGTTTGTAGATTTTGAAATGTCTAGACCCTTCTGAGCATCAGGCCAAAATAAATAGGCATGGGTGCAAGAAAGAATCCTTTAGTATTGCTAGGGCTACTCTTTTCATGGTGCTTTTTAGAACTCAAACTACAAAGCTCATTACTTCATTATTGGTAGCTTGGGCTTGAAAGTCCTAAGCTACAAAGTTAGTCTAGACTTAAAACATGTGGAGTGCAAAAAAGTAAAATTTTCTTCACCATAGCTAGCACAATCCACAACACTAGCATTATAATTCTTCAGACCAGTTATTGCTGTGCTGCTAAGTAGCAAGGGCCACTGAATGCTTTTCAGAGCTGTGACTTTAAAACCATGTAATTTATAAAAACCATGTTATCCTTTTTCTCTGTAGAAAGTCAGTCTGCTTTTCAGACTTCCCAAATGATTTATTTATAAGTAGAAAATTGCTTTTAGCTTAGCCTGAATTGGAGTATTTCAGTAGTAATTTTTATAGCAAAGTAGGAATTTTCTGTAGTATATTAAGTAGTACCTCTAAATTAAACTGATTACTTTAAGATTAGATAAAACAGAACATGTGGAATATTGTTCTCCTTATTTTCTCTCAAATCATCAGTGTTTGAGTTTTTACATCTAAAGGCACCAGCCTTTTATTTTCTTTTATTCTGTTAAAAACAAACTTTTTGTTTTAAGCTTTACCCAGAAGGTAATTTTACAAAATATTTCGATACACTTAAGCTTTCCTTGTAGAGTAAATGTAGCATACTTATTACTAAGTGAATTAAATTCTGAAAAATTAAATTTTTACCATTATATAGAAATCAGCTTATCCATTGAAATAAAGGATAGTAATTGTAGTGTTTGAAAAGTTTGCTGAGATGAGTTAGTAATAATAGATTACTATATAGAGGAAATTAACAGGAAGCCATTTTGCAAGCATCTTTGCAAGAAAATGGATGCCAGACCCAGGTATTTACACCATGGAAATCTGATAAGATAATGCTCCTATCAAGATGATTCTGTTATGTTGTTTTTTAAGTGAGACTCCAATTCTCAGAATATCTAAGCATTGACAGGCACTTTTAGAAAGAAGTATAATATAACAGAAAGGTGCCTTAGGTAAATCAGTTGATTTCTCAAGGCCTAGTCATTTTCCTTATTGACAGCATGGAGATAATGAAATTTGCAGTATTTACTTATTTCACAAGTTTTTTGCGGGGAGGGGTGTGGATAGCACTGTGAGGATAGCACTTGTGAGTTACTTGTTTTCAGTTATTTAAAATTTCTATACTTTTATATAGGAAAAGTACTTCATAAGAGTTGTTTGAAATATGCTGCTGTTCCTTTCCCTAAAGTATTCATTCAGATGGCTTTCTTACGATCCTAGCCAGGGTAATTTGGTGTTACTCTGCCTCGCATTCCTAAATCCAGGTCACTGAGGATAACTGTTTCAGAGTAATATCATCTCACTGTTTTGCTTGATGTATCTTTTTAGTGACAGTGATGAAGAAAAGAAAGTGAGAAGAGGTAAATCTCCCAAAAGCGAATTCAAAGATGAAGAGGAAACTGTGACAACGAAACATATTCACATTACACAGGCCACAGAGACAACCACCACTAGACACAAGCGCACAGCAAATCCTTCTAAAACCATTGATCTCGGAGCAGCAGCACATTACACAGGGGACAAAGCAAGCCCGGATCAAAATGCTACAGCTCATACACCTCAATCCTCAATAAAGGTAGGAATAGCCCTAAGTTTACCTATTTTCAAAACTCTGTAGCATGGGCACACTCCAGTCTACTATAGGTTAATTAGGGATTTTCCAGCAAATCTGTTTGTGATAAAAAGCTCTTTGGACAGAGAAAGCATTCAGTTGATGACCCTTGAACACAAATCCTGAATGCAGAAGCAACGTTTTAGGTAGAATGTCCTTTATATATTTCTTTCTTGGAGCTACCTTAGTCTTCCGAGAACAACTAACATCACTATTGGAATCACAGAGGAATTTCTGAGCGTGGACGACTTTACAAAAGAAATAAAGTACATAGGGACAGTATATATTTAACATACACTTGAAAAAGGGAGGGATGCCAATTTGCCAGTCAGCTCTGAAGAGCATCGGAAAACTGTTTTGCTTGCAATTGTTCATCAGTCACTCTAGAAGTGAACACGACATACTGAATTTGCCACTGTTAAGATAGAAACCTGTCTCTTTAGATAAATTCTCATGTGTGATATTGACACTTTTCTCAGCGTTTTATTTTCTCAAAGTTCTTGTTCCAACTCTATCTTCTATCATATGCTGGCTTAGAAAACTGAAAAAAAAAGATATATTTTGAATTTGGTATAACTTTTGCTAGGTATGAGTAGTGTAGCATAGGGTTTGAATATAAATTCTATATAGGTAACTTAAGCAACACGCCTTCCGTGTTGATCTATAATTCTGCCTAATCTTGGTTAGGAAAAAATTCAGCTTCATACTTGTTCAAATCTATTGTTGGGAAATGTGACATATGTCAGAAGATATTTTAAGACTTCAGCACCAGAGTTCACAATCAGTGAAGCAGTATGTATATGAGACTATTCAGGAAGAAGAATCATAGAAAATATAAGGAAGCACTAGATTGCATGGTCTAGACCAGAGGTGTCAAACATGGCCCACCCATAACATTTAGGTATGACCCAAACCAAATTAAAATGTAATTGGGAAATATTTAACAAAATAAATAAAAAATAAGATATAGATAATGTAAATATGTGGTTTTCTAAGTCAATATGCAGTCCAGAAGAATCTTTATATATGGTTTAGTGACCTTCATTTTTGTTTGAATTTGCCTCCACAGGTCTAAACTAAATATTAGTTCAAAGAAAACAGAGATTAATGTGGGGGAGTATATAATTAGGAAAGATTTCATGGACACAATAGGGCTTGGTTTGATCTTTGAAGTGGGAAGGGGAATAGAGTAAAAGCATTTATATGCTGTCTGCTATATGCTAGGTACTGTGCTAAGTGCTTTATAAGTGTTATCTCATTTGATTTGATCCTTTGAAAGATTCACTTAATTTGTTTTAGTGGAAAGATTAAGAGAATAAACCCTATAAACAAAAGTTCAGGCAACATAATATGTATTTGGAAGTGGGGATAGTACAATGTCACTTAACCTGACAATCAGTTCCCATCAGTTTCCTAGCCCAAGCTGCCCAGCCACACTCTGCTTTACCGTTCCAGCTCTTTAAAATGCTGCTTCTTTGTGGAGATCATTTCCAATCTACAGTTACCTTTCCTCTCTTGTTTTTATGTGTACACCTTGGTCCTTCCAACTTAATTTTATTATGAGCTGATTTAGGATAACGATCGTTGTTGTCTTCCTGATATTTGTTAGAATGCCTACAGTTTTGGCTGTGCTGTAGCCACTTAATAAACGTTTGTAGACTTGTCAGTGTTGGGGAAAGTTTTTATTTGTTTTGTTTTTAACTAGAAGAAGTACGGTTTCATTAATGTTTGGAAGCTTCTTCTGAGAAACCACATCTACCTAGTAGTGCATGTTATTACCTGGGTCTGCAAGTGCCAAACTGTGCATTTCAGTTGTCTCTGTAGTTGAAGTTAATTAGACTTTTAAAGAATAATATGACTCCCCTTGTTTGAAATGAATATCTGCTTTGTTTAGAAGTAGAAATGGATACAATGTAAAATTCATTAATTGTCTAACTGGCCAAAGTTTCTGTCCACTCAATTTTTTCAATTACTTAAAAGTTTTATTCATTTGAAGAGTTATATTATAGACAAATTTAAGAAATTAAGTTTATTTAAACTTTTATGTTGTGGGTTTGCTTTTAGACTTCAGTGCCTAGCAGCAAATCATCTGGTGACCTTGTTGATCTACTATTTGATGGCACTAGCCAACCAACAGGTAAGCTTCGTGTTTACTTTTTCCCCCCTACTAAAGAAAACTTTCATCACAGAACCTCTTTGACTCCACCAAAAACATATTGCATCAATTTTACACAGTTGGAAAGAAAGTTGTAAAATAATATTTCTGCAAAGGAAGTTATGTGATATGTGATATGTAATGGAAAGAGCATTAAATTAGAAATAAGGAAGACCTGTCTTGTACTGCTCCCTCTTTGTACTATGAATAAGTCACTTAAACTTTCTAAGTATCAATTCCTACCATTTGTAAAATGAATGGATTGGACTACATGCTCTCAGTCCTTTGTAATTCATATATTTCATGATCCTATAAAAAGAAAGGTGGAAAAGACAACATCACTTAGGGCAGAGGGGTTACCTCAGGTTCTGCCATGATATTGACTATTTGATTATATGTGATAAGGTAATGGAAAGGCACAGAAATTTGATTAACTCTTAAGTTAATCTCTCTCAGTGCATGTACTACCTGTAATCTATGCCACTTAGTTGCAATATAGCATATGACATAAACAGAGCTATAAACTTAAAAGATAAAGCTGCCCTTACAGGTTGCAAACCTGCTGCATTTTCTGATTTTTGTCTGCCTTTTCATACATCCTCTACGTATTATCTATGAGACCAAAGTATTTATCTAGGTCTTTTAATGTTATCCTTCTGTTCCTGTCCATCCCCCTTTTTCTGTATGACCAGCCTATTTCTTTTTTTTCCTAGTCAGATGTCCCTGATGAATATTAAGCCATTGTGTTCATTATTATGGAACATTAGCATGCTACAACCTCTGCATACACCTTTCTTCCTCCAAAATATCTTTGTAGTTCCTTTTGGGTCTCCTGCTTTTTGGTTTTTCTATGGGCTTGGTATTCTATGATTTATAGCCACATTGTATCACTGCAAGAGTATTGCTATTTAAAAGATGTGGTTTCATGGCAGCAATAAACTTGGGAGTCTGAAAATGTTGTAGTTTCCCGAATGCAGTCTAGTCCACCGTGCTCAGTCATTGTCTTATCTTCATTGTCTAGCTCTTCATTGTCTATCTTCAACACCTGTCCAAAATAACACTAATAGACACACAGATACACTGATTAAAAGTCATAACCTGCATAATGTGTGTTTTTTTTATTGTTTTCATTTTTGTTATATGGGTTAGTAGACCAGTCTTTTTCAACTAAATAGAATGTCGTTGAGAAAATATTGCATGTAGAACTCCTTAGCTAGGTATATCTACAAATAGGAATACTTAGAAAATTTCATTATCCATATCGACTACACTTTCCATTTTAAGTTTGAGCAGGACAGTCCTTCATGACAATGATAAACACATTTGGTGTTTTCTCCCCATTTTCTGTTTTGCCTAGTATTAGTTATCAAAGGAATGTTGAATAGTTATCTTTGTAATCAGGCTATCAAGGAATCTTTTGTATGATTTTGTTGGAGGAAAACCTTCAAACTTGTTTTGGTCAATTTAGTCAAATGCTTACCTTGCTACTATCTTTTATGTTTGTTTCCTTTTCACAAGATTTCATTCCTTTGAAAGTAGGAGCCATACTTCCTCATAGAGTGATAGGTTTAGAGCCAGAAAGGATCTTAGCAGTCATCTAGTCTAGCCCCCTACTATTTTGCATCTACCTAGCATAGTACTCAGTACATTTTATGTTTGTGGGTAAAATAACTTTAAAAAAAAATAAAGCTTGTTATATAAAATCACTTTTTAGAAGATCTCATTTCAGTGATTTGATTTTCAAGTAACCCTGCTCTAGATAACATTAGTGTTATGTTCAGCTTTATATATGCTCAGTGGAATTTGTCACTGAGACCACATTTGTTGCTTTCTAATTTTTCTGAATTGACTTGGAGAGAAGAAAATGATTTTCTTTATAAAGCTGCCTAATCATTGAGCCCCTTCTGTTTTAGGAGGATAAAGCACTAGATTCTGCCTGTTTATTGCTCCTCCATCAAATGTAACTTCTTTTTGGCTCTGTTGAACTTGAGATATGTCTGGAAGACAGAGCAAGATTTTGTTCTTAGAGGAATGAGGCCCAGTCATACTATTTTATCAGTCTGCTTAGTAGGTTTTTTCAGTACATGAGGATGAAATCTTCTTAACTTTCATTCTAAATCTCTGATATTTTTAAATGTCCTACATATATTTTTTAAACCTTGAAAAAATGATTTTAAGAAAAGCTCTTTTAAGGTTGTGCAGATAACTACAGTATCATAAATTACTTTTTTTGTAGATAACTAGTGTCATAAATTACTGTTTTGGTGAAGACAGATCAACAACTAAAACTGATACAAAGCATATATTTTTCTAAGTCTGCTTTAAATACATATTAAGTAAAATTCAAACAGTAAGAAGAAAGACCATTTGAATGCAATTAATTTTAAAGCACATTTGAGCTAAACAATTTGCATTCCAGGTTAAGTGGAAGGCATAACTGAAGGTGTTTTTATTCATAAACCTGGTTTGTGTTAGAAAGTCCTCTGCTTTTCACAGCTTTTTTCCTGTTCTTCATGTTCCTATCATAGATATATTGAGGTATAATTATCAAACATTTTTAGTTTGGCAATCCTAAAGTATTAAATATTTTAACCACTTAACATTTTCCCTCTTGGATTTCCTTTGAGTTCTCGCTCTCTGTAGATATGTATGTGGTTAAATTTAAACTTATCTTTAATACAGATAATATCAAGTATTTTGGACTTCCTGACTTGAAGTATTAAACAGCTTCTTTCACATAACCTATAGTATGTTTCTAATAGAGCAGTCCTAGGAAGGTCAGTTGGTTGACTTATAATGTTTTGGGGTGGAAGTGTATCAGTATTACTTTGAACAGAGAGAATTATTAAGCACCAACATACTTCCTTTCTTTGAACAGCTTTCTTTCTCAGGTTCCAGCAAAAGTTTGACAAATTAAATAGAAATCATTATTAAAATAGTGACACAGTAGCAGAAAAACCGTAGTTAAAGTTATGTCAACTTTCCACCCCAGTATTTAGTGAAAATTTGAATAAAACTTCTAAGTTCTCACATTAAAGTTACTTTTCTCTTAAGCACTTAAGCAAAAGGAAAGAATTGTCTAAGACACTACTTTTAAGATCTTTTTCTTATTTTTTTCAGTCTTTGTTAAATCCAGTTTGTCACATGAGAAAATTACCAGTTATCCTGAATCTCTGTTTAGATGTTCAATAGTATACAAACTGTTTCAAATTGACTTTAGTATTGAAAAAAGATTCACCTGCACATCTGAAGGTTTAGGAAGCTGCCACATTAACATTGTTGTGTGGGATACCATTTGGGTGCCGTTTAGCAGATGTGCCTATACTTATACTTGTGCCATCCTGCAAGTAATAAGAGCATGAACTGTAAAAGCTAAGCAGATCTGGCATCTGTGCTGCTTACACATGACTGTTTCCTTTGAGGAAAAAAAGAAAAATTTTTATATTGGGGGCAGGGGGTGTGGTTCATACTTGTTAGTATCTTTGAGACACTTATGGTAAAAATGTTTCACTGAGTTTAGAACAAGACTAACACTCAACCATTCATCATGATTAATTACTAGACCCATGAAAACTTTTTGATTTTGGGATGTTTTCATGTGGAGCTATGTCTTAGGGATATTTTGGTGGCTTTTATGATAGTAAATGGCAAGCATCAGATATGGGAGAGGGCACCTATTTTACTTTTAGTACTGAATATATCACATTTCCTTCAAAAACAGTTCCCAAAGGTTCCTCTTAAAGTACTGGTCCATAGGATGCCCTCCTATAAGATTATTTATATGCTTGGTGGTGTTCAAATGAAAAACTACTCAGTAAAAATTTGGGAGATGCTCATTTAAAGTTTGTTGGCATATATAATTCAAGGGGAATTGTAAATAGGTCATTGACAGATTTTTCTCATACAAAAATTCTCTTATCAGCCTCATGAAATTACAAAGTACCTGAAAATTAGTTTTCATTGTACAAGGATTTTCTATTAATGAATAAGTTAGAGATTTAAATACTTAGTATACATCTTCAGTGAAACCTTTAACAGAGCTAAGACTTAGACTGAAGTTTGCATAAATATTAATATTATACACCTAGTGCATTTTCAAGATACCAACTCAAAATTCAGGTGTTCCTACATTAGACAGTTTTATTTTAGCCATCAGTTTTAATACCTAGGTGATGGAACTACTTCTTAAAGTAGATGTTATTTACTCTGTATTTTAAACACCATGTATTTTGGCTATATTTCTCCTTTGTATAACAGGGTTGTGAAAAAAAGACATGTTACCAGCTGGTGATTGTAAATAACCTCCTTGCTGCTCTGAGAAGGCAGATGGAAATGGTTCATTTATAATGACAGCTCTCATGTGGGAATCTTGAAGGATAGCTCATGTTGTGAAGTTTAACACAGTCTTTCTCATGCATTTGATTTGTGATAGACCAATATATACTTTCTGCATAGAGTATATGAACATTTTTTCTTATCAGCAAAGAATGCGAGAGTTCAGAAGACAGCTTTTAAAATTCTCTTCAAAGAAATTAGCTGGGACAACCCCAAGAATTTAAAAGGTGTTGGTGGCTTTATTCATTTTTATGTGAATTGTACCACACGATTGGGTAAAAGACATTTCCCAGGCAAGTAGGAAATTCAACTGAAACATAAGAGATTTTGAATTCGAAACTTCTGAAACATGAAACTTAAGTTAATATTTGTTTTATTGAGCTTAAGTAGAATCATAAATGGGTTAAATGCACTTGATAATTCTGAGATGAAAGAAATATCAGTTGTCCTTTTGAGCTGATGGCCCTTTCCTATAAAAGGTAGTCCACTTGGGCCTCCTCTAAAACATTTGATTTGGGCGGTCTTCTTATAACAGGTGAGAATACACCTAGTGTCTACAACAAATGCCTCTGTTTTAGGTGGCCTTTAATGGTAAAAGTTGGAGAAGTGTAGTGAACCAAGTTGATTACTCAAGGATTTAATTTAAGACATGGAAGCATTTAGATTTATAAGTCCACAGTTTGAGAAGAGCTAGTGCTTAAGTGAAAATACATTGTATTTTGCCCATTATACAGAGAAATTGAAAACAGGTCTCCTGGTCACATTTGTTAACACCAAACAGTGTGGTACAGTGGGGAAAGTGCTGGCTTTGAGGTTGCAGGACGAGATTTGGAGACTTCCTTCCCCTTCTACATAGGGCAAGTTGTTTACCTTTTCGGAGTTTCACTTCTTCCTGTAAAAAATGAGTGTGTGGGGTGAACTAGATGACCCCTAATATCCCATCTCTAAAGCATTGATCCTATGGAATCATAAAGTACAGTCCTGTCATCCAGTAATAAATATTAGTTTGAAATTGGTTATTTTGCTTGACCTGTCTTTAAGAGTTTTTTTAAATTGCTGTTAAATTAATGTAAACAAATTGGATTAATTTATGGATCAGGTTAATTTACTAATTAGCACAAAATGTAAAGCATGTGCACATATTGGAAAACTAAGGTTGTAGTGACATTATGCTTTGAAGACTATGTATATAAACTACAGAAACGTGACTCCATCTTGGATTCAATATCTTTTAGGAGTTTAGGTGTGGTGGGTGCTAGATCCCATTTTGGGAAGGGAGAAAGGGTATTTGTTATGCCTGCTGATAGCTGAGTACAATAAGGTGGCATTAAAAAGGAATACAAGTACACATGTATCAGAAACTGAATTGTTCCTTTCATTACTGCTGGCCATTTATTAAAAAGGGGAGATGGTTCTAGTTTAATTAACCCAGTTGAGTGTAGCAGATGGGGCAGAATGTCTTGCAGCGATAAGACAATTCAGAAATGGCACCAGATGTTGGAAGTTGTCCCTGGTGGTGTTTGAGTGCAGCACAGATGTTCCAGTCCCACCTGGCTAGTTTCTAAGCACTGCAGGCTAAGCAGCTGTGATGTAACCTATATAATGTACGCATAACACTAAAAGCACAATAATTGAGCTGCTGCTACTTCTAAGGTTGTGACTGTTATGAGGTGAATTCTTTAAGGACAAACAAAAATAAGGGCAACCATTTCAGAATTTAGGTCAGCCTATTAGAAAGTTTAAAACTGAAATGGATAAAGAAGTGTTTAATATTACTGTAACTTGAAAGGATATATCTCACTTGAAACTATTGCTAAATATTCAACCTGGCATAAATTTGCAGGCAAGAGTTCTAAAAATTAAACATTGCATTATTCAATCTATATATTTATAAATTTGTGGTTTGGATTTTTTTTTAAGTAAGATAGTTTGAAAATGAGCATGATGAACACTTTGTCCTTGAAACATCAGAAAAATAAATCCCAATGTTTTTAACATTTGTATTTTTGACAGTATGTGGATTAGAATCTCCATGCTAAAAATTATTCTCCCTGCAGCAATTTAGGGCTTTGATATTCCCCATTTATTATTGGGTTTGGTTTTTAATCCAGTCAGCTTCAGATTTTAATAACAGAATAATTTCACCTTTTTTTTTTTTAATAGCATCCCTACCTTAGTATTTTCAATGTAATGATATCCAATAGGGTGCATTTATTTCACTAGAAATAGAACTGAGTAGCATTTCTTTCTTAGGAGAACCATTGTAGTGTCTTACAAACTAATATTGATCAACTCTTGCTGGGGAAAGGATTCTGGTTTTTTTCTGTTATAAAAATTAAGATGTTAAAAATGGCTTTGGAATTACTAGCTCTTCTTTGAAGATAATATATACTTTTTCTTTGTCCCTAATTTCCAGGTGGATCAGCTGATCTCTTTGGAGGATTTGCTGACTTTGGATCAGCTGCTGCATCAGGAAACTTTCCTTCACAAGGTATGGTAAGATTGTATTGGCTGTGGAACTAAAGGATTGAGTTAAAGATCTTTTTTTTTCTAAGTTCTACTTCAGGATTTTTTTTTGGTCTCTGGTATGTGTGACTTCCTGTTCACTCATAAGGACATTTAGGATGAAAAAGGTAAAATTTGGCAAATGGATCATTTGCATACTGTACTGTTGAATAAGTCTCTTATTTATAAAAATGCCTTTTGGTTTGGAGAAAAACTAATTCTGGTCAGTTTCCTTTACTTGGAGTTTGTAACTGTCAAGTTATAAATAGTTGTTCATTTTTGGGAACTGTAGAGGAGTCAGATCAACAAGCATTTGTTAAGTCCCTGCTCTGCACCATGTACTGTGCTTAAGCATTAGAGTTTATAACAGACTTTTGTGATTTAGTTAAGCTATTAGTATGTTTTTTCCAAAAGAACCCATAGATGAATCAAGATTGATATGACCTATTGAGCTCAAGCTCTTTAATAATTTAGATATTTAAATAAATTACTACAAAATATAACTGTCTAGGTTAAAACTTCATGATGTAGAAACCTTAAAATAGCCCTAAAATAATTTAAGAACCTCTTTGACATTCCAAAAGGAGGAAGTGATAAACAAGGCTACTGTAGCAGGTCCCTTTTTAAGTCTGCCTAGTGAAAGAAAGAAATAACATCTATCCAAGGAGAAGATAAGAAATAAGCAGTAAAAAGATAGGGCAAATAAATATGGAGATTGTTTAAATATTTGTCCTAGTAAAATCTTTATGAAACTATGTAAAGAAACATTTTGTTAGGTTTGTTCTGCTTTTTAGTAATAGTCTAGTGATCCAGACTCTTTACCAAAAAAAATTCTTTTAAAGTTGCAATATGCTTTCTTTTGTCAGTTTGCAACTCTGTTAAACCCACAGTTGGACATGCAGATAGCAGAAGATGCTCCTCAGTTAGATAAGAAATTCCTTGGTTTGAGATAGAATGGATATATAATTTACATGTAACATAAACTAAATGACATGGTTCTTTATTCTCCACAGTAGCTACTTCAGGCAGAGAGTAGTAACTCTTTTCCAGAAACAGGTTAATAGGAAACCAGAGCTCTTAATTCATTCCTTACTTGTTTCATTGGGAATTATGACTGATTGTCTGTAACCAAAAGTTAATAGACTTCAATTCATGAAAATCAAAATGAACAGGATGGTATCTTAAGCCCTCTCTTTAGTTAAAATATTTAAAGTTTTTATATATGTACATAGTTTAAATACTTTTGTCTATGTGAATATGATTAATCTTACCTGATCAGCATTATGCAAGGGGCAGAGAGACTTGTGAGATGATTAATCATTTCTGAATAATAAGAGCCCCACTAGAAATCTTTCTCTCTTTTGATTTATCAGCTTTGGTAAAATTTTATAAACGGGTAACAACTTTTGCCCTTTCCACTCCTTACTTTCCAAAATAGACTTTAGTAACTAAGTGGAGAATTAGCACATTCATTGTTCACTTTATCCATCCAGACGACCTAAAGTGGGTTTAAAATTTAATATGTAATATTAGTTGAATTATCCCAATAGATTCGTTTTTGTAGAAGAGATCGACCAGTTTTAGTGAAAGGCCCTGACGTCATTAATTTCTTTAATTAAATTGTTAAGGTGCTTGGGGGCTGCAAATGAGTTTGGTTCTCAAAGGTTTATTTACTTTTAATAGTCTCATGTACAACTCACTTGTAGAAAATGTAGACTGGTGTTTGGAGCAGTTAAATATCTTTATTTTAAGTGAGAATTAAGAAAAATGTGCTATCTGCTTAATTACTGAAAGAAAAAAGGTGTTCTCTTAGTATGCATTTGCTCACAGCTGATCTTAACTATGAATTAAATGTTCTCTTTAAAACTGTAATTGTATTTTAAAAGAAGAAATTTTTTTATTTGCTTCTTTTAATGTTGCCTCTTGAAAGACTTTTTTTAAAAAATTGATAACCACAACTGAGTAAAAAAAGAAATAGGCTAAGTTAGCATTGCTGCTGTATCATGACTGGGCAAAATGGACTGGCATTGAAGAAATGATTAAGGAAGTTAGAAGGTGTGGTAGATACTCTGAATGCCCTTAATTTTACCAGTTTCTTATTTTTGTCTATGTCTATTAATTGAATTTCATTAGCTTAATGATGTCTTTTTAGATACTCTAAGTAGCTTTGTTTCTTAGAGAGTCAGTCCTATGAAATGATAGTAGTTTTTCAAAGCATTTGTTATCTGTACCAGGCTCCTTTTTTTTGAGAATACTGGCACTCCCTGGAAGAACTTTGTTCTGTTTAGAATGAAAAATCTCTCCTTTCTTTTTGACAATCTCACTCAGCCGGCACATGCCATTATCATCTAGCTAGAAGCACTTTTAATTTGTAAACTTGGCTGAAGGGAACCTCTTTCACTACTATTTCAGAAGTGTGTCACCAGAAGACGACCTGTCAAACATAGATTTTACTTTACATGTAGGAGTTTTTTTGGGTTTTTTTCATTGCTACCTTGTTAAAACTCATGGAATATTCATGAGAGTGAATGAAGTCCAGATGGAGATTGTACCTGCAGATGTTAATCGGGATGGACACAAATCAGCTCTCATTTGTTTCAGTTCATAGAATGTTGCATTTGTTCAATGCCTTTCAAAAAGTCTCTTACTTTTCTTCCACAAAACACTGCCCCCCTCCCCCCAATACAGCAACAAGTGGGAATGGAGACTTTGGTGATTGGAGTGCCTTCAACCAAGCTTCTTCTGGTCCCATGGCTTCTAGTGGAGAGCTTTTCAGCGGCCCCTCCCAGCCATCTATGGAACTCTTCAGTAGTTCACAGCCAACTCTGAGTCAGCCTCCAGCAGCCTCAAATACTTCAGATCTGTTTGATTTAATGGGCTCTTCCTCCCAAGGAACCATGACATCTTCCCAAAGTATGAATTTCTCTATGATGAGCACTAATACGGTGGGCCTTGGTTTACCCATGTCACGATCACAGGTAAGTCTAGTATAAATACTGTTTTGCCTCTTCAGCCCTCCCCCACAAAAAGAAAAGAATGGTAAAGTCATCAGCTCAGAAGATACTGAATCAACAATGAAAATACTGTTACTCAGTTTTCGAAACTAAGAATGTTAATAGCACAATAGTTTAGAAGGTAATAAATTCATTTCAAATGAAGAAGCATCCTGAGGCATGCCACTTTTGATGGAAAAAAAAATGAAAGTAATTTCATTCT
Source organism: Potorous gilbertii (assembly GCA_028658325.1). Lineage (NCBI taxonomy): Eukaryota > Metazoa > Chordata > Mammalia > Diprotodontia > Potoroidae > Potorous > Potorous gilbertii. The sequence goes on along the minus strand of CM053769.1, from coordinate 379,586,719 downwards.
ATTTATACATACATATATATAACATCAAAATTTTCCACTGTATTCTGAAAAACCAAAACTTAGGTGGATCAACATTATCTCTCTGAGGTGTTCAAAATAATTTGGAGCATAAGTTTATTTTTAAAATATTCATGATAATTTGGAAAGTATTTTCTCCAAATGATATTCAAGTGAACATTCATCTCATGGGCTGAGTCTACCTTATATTGCTTAACTATTTGTTTGTTCAGATGTTTCCCTTTCAAAATTTCTTAGGTCATTTATGTGAATGAAAAGAAAATAGGAGGTTTCGGGGTATTGTTATATTGTTATTAAAAATATATTGTATGTATATTTTTAAGTTACATAAAAAAGTTTAAAGTTAAGAGGTTAAGAGTTTGGAAATGTTTGAGTGGTAAAAAAGGTTAAGAGTTTGGAAATGTTTGAGTGGTAAACTTGATAATTGTGTGACTTTGGCTCTTGAGCAAATTTACTTGTGATGCTATCAGTTTCAGTGTCCAGGTTCTACTCCTCCAGGTATTAGGATACAGGAAGAGAATAAAGAACATAAAGAGGTGACTGCTGTGTACAGAAATTGAATCTAAAAATAAATTACAATGCTGGGTGGTGGGAAATAAGATAGGAAAGGTGAGAAGCTGCTGGAAAACGTCCCACCAACAGGATAGAGAGCATTCTTTCTCTGTGAGCAAACAGGGTTCTTTTCTAGAACCACACAAAACTTCTTCCAAGCATAGTCTTATAAACTTTTCACAGTGTAAATTAAAACTAAATCTTAATTCTGCATTTGTCTTGCTATCTTTTAAGGTATATTTTCCCTGGTATCTTACTACCTTTCTGTTTGTTTTTTCCTTGTATTATCCTAGTCTCTCAGGATGACCTTCTTTCTTTTGAAATAATTTGAATTAATTACACAGAAAAATTTAGTAGTTGCATTCAGAATATCATATATATATTTCTCACTCCTCTTATTTTAAATTAGTTTATATTTTGTGAAGTCACCTAAGTTAAAGTATGGCACACTTGGTGTAGTAACTACTAGAAAAGGCCTTCTTGTAAAATACAGGTCCTGGCCTAAGCCCTTCCTATCACTAACATTCTGTGATTCTTTGTGGGGATTCTTTTTATTTGTTTAAGTTTTCAACATTCATTTCCACAAAATTTTGAGTTCCAAATTTTCTCCCCATCTCTCCCCTCCCCCCACCCCAAAACGCCAAGCATTCTAATTACCCCTACCACCAATCTGTCCTCCCTTCCCTTATCCCCATCTTCTCTTTTGTCCTGTAGGGCAAGATAAATTTCTATACCCCATTACCTGTATTTCATCTGTGTGCAAGAACAATACTCAACAGTTGTTCCTAAAACTTTGGGTTCCAACTTTTCTTCCTTCCTTCCTCCCCACCCATCCCCACTGGGAAGGCACACAATTCAATATAGGCTGTATAGGTGTAATTTTGCAAATGACTTCCATATTAGTCATGTTGTGTAAGACTAACTATATTTCCCTCCATTCTATCCTGCCCCACATTTCTTCTATTCTGTCTTTTGATCTTGTCTCAGCCCATGAGTGTTGACTTCTAATTGCTCCCTCCTCCCATCATCGTGCTTATCCCCTTCTCCCCTACTTTCCTATATTGTAAGATAGGATTTCATACCAAAATGAGTGCGTTTTATTCCTTCCTTGAGAGTAAGCTTCACGTTTTTCCTCTCACCTCCCCACTTTTCCCCTCTATTAAAAAGTCTTTTTCTTGCCTCTTTTATGAGAGGTAATTTGCCCCATTCCATTTCTCCCTTTCTCCTCCCAATATATTCCTCTCTCATCCCTTAATTTTATTTTATTTTATTTGGTTTGATCCCTTCCTATTCAACTCATCCGGTGCACTGTCTCTTTGTGTTCGTGTGTGTGTGTGTGTGTGTGTGTGTGTGTGTGTGTGTGTGTGTGTAATCCCACCAACTACCCAGATACTGAAAAAAGTTTCAAGAGTTACAAATATTGTCTTTCCATGTAGGAATGTAAACAGTTCAACTTTAGTAAGTCCCTTATGATTTCTCTTTCCTGTTTACCTTTTCATGCTTCTCTTGATTCTTGTGTTTCAAAGTTGGATTTTCTTTTCAGCTCTGGTCTTTTCATCAAGGATGCTTGAAAGTCTTCTACTTCACTGAAGGACCATTTTTTTCCCCTGAAGTATTATACTAAGTTTTGCTGGGCAGGTGATTCTTGGTTTTAGTCCCAGTTCCTTTGACTTCTGGAATATCATATTCCAAGCCCTTCAATCCCTGAATGTAGAAGCTGCTAGATCTTGTGTTATCCTGATTGTATTTCCACAATACTTGAATTGTTTCTTTCTGGCAGCTTGCAATATTTTCTCCTTGACCTGGGAACTCTGAAATTTGGCTTCAGTATTCCTAGGAGTTTTTCTTTTCAGGACATGATTGGTGGATATTTATTTTACCCTCTGATTCTAGAATATCAGGGCAGTTTTCCTTGATAATCTCATGAAAGATGATGATGTGTAGGCTCTTTTTTTGGTCATGGCTTTCAAGTAGTCCCATAATTTATAAATTGTCTCTCCTGGATCTATTTGCCAGGTCAGTTGTTTTTCCAATGAGATATTTCACATTTTTCATTCTTTTAATTTTGTTTTGTGATTTCCTGGTTTCTCATAAAGTCATTAGCCTCCATCTGTTCCATTTTAATTTTTAAAGAACTATTTTCTTGAGTGAGCTTTTGAACCTCCTTTTCCATTTGGCTAATTCTGCTTTTTAAAGCATTCTTCTCCTCATTGGCTTTTTGAACCTTTGCCAATTGAGTTAGCCTATTTTTAAAGGTGTTATTTTCTTCAGCAATTTATTTTGGGTCTCCGTTGACTCATTTTTCATGATTTTCTTGTATCTCTCATTTCTCTTCCTAATTTTTCCTCCACCTCTCTTACTTGATTTTCAAAATCCTTTTTGAGCTCTTCCATGGCCTGAGACCATTGAATATTTATTTTGGATGTTTGGGATACAGAAGCCTTGACTTTTATGTCTTTCCCTGATGATAAGCCTTGTTCTCACTTATCAGAAAGGATGAGAGAAAATATCTGTTCACCAAGAAAGTAACCTTCTTTAGTCTTATTTTTTTTTCCCCTTTTTGGGGCATTTTCCCAACCAGTTACTTGACTTTTGGGTCCTTTGTCAAGAGTAGGGTATAGTCTGGGGATCTGTCAGATCTCAGTTGGGTATTCTCTTTAATCAGAAGGTAATTTGGATCATAAAGGTATTATTTTCCACTAGATATTAGTGCACAAAATTGGAACTGCTTGTTCATTTTGTGGTATAGATACAGTTTTAAAATGTGACTAAAGTGGGAAAGATGAGTCAGAAGCTTGATTTCAGGACCAACACCACAACTCCTTAGCTGGGTCCTTGGGCAAGCTTGTTCACCTCTGTAAACTTTTTAAAAAAAATTTATAAACTAACATTAAGTAGTTGTGGTTGGTCTTTTGTTTCAGGAGCTTCATTTGAAAGTCTAATGTATTGGTGCTATTTTTGACAAAACTACTGTGTTGATCAGACATTCTGATTTTCCCTTATTGTGTCAGTTGAGAAGAGGCTTAATTTTTAGAGTATTTTTCTTTTTTCCAGCCTTTACAAAATGTTAGCACAGTGCTGCAGAAGCCTAATCCTCTCTATAATCAGAATACAGATATGGTCCAGAAATCAGTCAGCAAAACCCTGCCATCTACGTGGTCGGACCCCAGTGTCAACATTAGCCTGGACAACCTACTACCTGGTCTGCAGCCTTCCAAACCCCAGCAGCCATCTCTTAACACAATGATCCAGCAACAAAGTAAGTGATGCTGACTCTTTCACCTTAACCTTGAACTGTTTCCTTCTTGTTTGTGTTCCACCCTACAATCCTGATTCCAGCACTGTGACTGGTTTCCATGTAAAAAACACTTCAGACCATGATTTCTTACTTTACTTGCAGAGACAGCCCCAGTACAATCTGTCCTAAAATTTGGCTTCCTTTTGCTGCCATATATTGTCTGTTCCCATCACATTAAATGAATTCTTTTCTTACTCTCACCTTGACAACTTTCGTTCTTATGGACCCAGTAAGAGGTTAGGTAGCAGTGGTTACAGAGGGGCTCATATATTTCCTCTTTCCCTTTCCATCTACAATACTTTTTTGGGATAGCAGGGCCAGGAGCCACAATATAGCACATGATGAGCTGGGAGCAGAAGACTTCAAGTTTTGTCTTTTCTAGTAACTTTATTTTTGTTTAGTTGCTTTCAATTGTATCTGACTCTGTGACCCCATTTGAAGTTTTCTTGACAAAGATACTAGAGTGGTTTGCCACTTCCTTCTCCAGCTCATTTGAGAGATGAGGAAACTGAGGCTTGCTCATGGTCACACAGCTTGTTAGTGTCTGAAGCCAGATTTGACCTCATGAAGATTAGTTTTCCTGACTCTAAACTGGATACTCTATCCACCACACCACTTAGCTGCCCTAATGAAGTATTTCCAAGGGAATTTTGTCATTTTTTATTTTCCTTGATTCATTCCACTCTGCTTCTATGTGAGACTTAAAGGCGATAAAATTTTTTCTTCCCATAGATATGCAACAGCCTATGAATGTGATGACCCAAAGTTTTGGAGCTGTGAACCTAAGCTCACCACCGAATATGATGCCTGTTCGGCCTCAGACCAATACATTGATGGGAGGACCCATGCCTGTGGGCATGCCTAATGTGATATCTGGCACAATGGGCATTGCCTCTCTTGGAAATTCTCCTATGATGAACCAGGGAATGATGGGAATGAATGTGAACATGGGAATGCCAGCTGCGGGGCTGGGATTGACAGGCACAATGGGCATGGGAATGCCCAGTATAGCCATGGCTTCTGGAACTGTGCAACCCAAGCAAGATGCCTTTGCCAACTTTGCCAACTTTAGTAAATAAGAGTCTAAAGAACCAGATTGAATGAAGGATTTTTAGCTGCAGAGAGGTGACGTTGGGGTGAAAAATGCTGATCAGTACCCTTTTCTTTTATCAGTTACTAAAAATGAACCTGCATAAAAAACCAAAAAGGCTTTTTTTTGTAAAGGTGAAATATCTAGTGTTCCAGATGGACAGGCCAGGGCACTTCAGATGAGGCAGCAGAATTATTTTTTCCTATGAGCCTAGACCATGTTTTGTAGTGA
>CM053769.1:379533641-379573203 GCA_028658325.1 Potorous gilbertii | reverse complement strand
GCAGAAGCCTTGACTTTTACGTCTTCCTCTGATGCTGTGCCTTGTTCTTCCTCCTCTAAAAGGATGAAAAAAAATACCAGTTCACCAAGAAAGTAACCTTCTATATTCTTATTTTTTTCCCCCTTTCTTGGACATTTTCCCAGCCAGTTGCTTGACTTTTGAGTCCTTTGTCAAGTGGAGGGTATACTCTAGGGACGTGTAAATTCTCAGTTCCTCCAAGGTGACACAATCTAGGGAGAGGAGTTACTCCTCTCCTGGGCTGTGCTCTGGTCTGGGAGCAACCACAAGCTTTTCTGTCCAGAATCCTCTCCAAAGCCTCCACCAACTCCATCAGCACTCTTCCTCACTCCAGGACTGCCACTCAGGGCTAAGATTCAGATCAACTGCTTGATTCCCCCAGGGTCTTTAGACCAAGGGCTCCAAAAGTGGATGCTGCTGCTGTGGTTGCCACTGCCCTTAGGCTGGGCCATACCTCACTCCCCTCTCACCCAGGGAAAAGATCTTTCTCACTGACCTTTGGTGCTGCCTTTGGCATTTGTGAATTGAGAAATCTGGGAACTACCACTCCTGCCCATGATTTCATGCCCTGCAGCCTGCTCTAGTCCTTTCTGCGCTAGGCAGCATGATCAAAGCTGCGCTGTGCTCCACTCTGAGCTGGTGTGATAGACTTTTCCTGTCGGCCTTACAGGCTGTCTTGGGCTGGAAATAACTTTCACTCTGTTGTTTTGTGGCTTCTGCTGCTCTAGAATTTGTTTAGAGTCATTTCTTACAGGTATTTTATGGGCTATTGGGGGAGAGCTATAGCAGGTCTGTCCTTCTACTCTGCCATCTTGGCTCCACCCCTGAGGAAGAATCTTAATGACTTTATTTGTTGTAAGTAGGAGTCAATAAGATGGAATCTTTCTTACCTTGTCAGTCATCTTTCTTTTAAACATGTGTAGGGAGGTGCTTGAAGCCTCAGGCCTCAGAAGAGCTAACTTCAACCCTTCCCTTGGCAGAGATTGCTATGGACTCAGAGGGCTTATGCTTTGGTCTGGATTGTCTTGATCATTTCCTTTATTCTTCAGTTTAGGGAAGTTACCAAATGTAAAACAATAAAAACACTCTGAATGCTCCAAGACCCCAACTTTTTGGGAGGATTACTCCCAGTTTAATAAAGACTCAGTACCCTCAGTACCTCATCCATATCAGCTTTCTTTCACCCCAAGGACCCATATAAATCAGTACAACAATGGATTTGCCTACTTATTCTTAAATAAATTGGTTTCTTTTAAAACAAGTGGCCCAGCAGAAAGCAAACTCTTAAATGAAGAAGGATTGGTAAAGCAGGTAAGAATAAGAAGGCGTTGGTGGTGGAGGGGAAGAGGCAGAAGATGGACAAGAAGGATCAGCATTTTTGGTCTCCTGTAGCACTATACATCAATCTGGTTTTCGCTTAGCCATGGCCCAGGCCATAGGGTCACATATATGACCCTATATTGGGTCACAGTGTCCTCCCCTCATTTCTGGTAGTATTGAAGCTGAAACTACTTGGACACAGAGGCTGTGGCAAGAGGAGGTCCTCTTCCTCACATCCTACTTTATCATTGTAGGGAGACTTATCATTTAGCCCTGGACTTTTCCCCTTTGTGTTACCCAAGGTCCTAATATCTTTTCCTTAGTACATTATTCACTTTTGAGTAGTTTCTGTCCTCCCTATCCCATAGTCCACAGGGATTTAAGTAGTCAGATATTTAGAGACTTGTGTTTGCCAACAGATACCATTCTCCTTTGTTCTGTTACATATGTATTATTCAGAGTTGGATGGCAAGTGGACACTAAAGGCAGATATGCAGCCCTGAGAAGGACTTGGCAAGCCCTCATACCAGAGTTGTGCAAGGAGCACTAGCCCCTCTGAGGTGAGGGCTGCTGAGGTCTTTTCAGGGCTTCTCATCCACCTTTAGTGACCATTGTCCACCCAGCTCTCACCTGAGGCTCTAAGAAGATGCAGCAGGCATAAATTATCTCAGCAGATGGGCTCAATGACATTGAGTGGTGAGTTAGGGGAATGCCTACCCCAAGCATGTGAAGATTTCCACAGGTAAAATGGGTGGATGAAAACAATTTGTTCCAAAGGTCATGAATATGGCTAAAGCAGGCACTGTGGAACTCTTAGAGCTTTGGGTCAGAGACATCAAAGATGCTAAGGTCATTCACTGCATCCCATCATCTTGACTTTTTTCTTGCCACTGGATTTTGATAACTCTGGAAGAGAGAGTGAGACTGATGACTGTACAACTCTGTGTCACTTCAATTCATGTGCAAGTCATGACATCACCTTCTGATGTCATTGGTCTTTGAAATGAAGGATGAATAATATACACAGAGTTACCCTGAGTGCTCTTGCATGACTGGTAATCCTTTAAACTGCATCTGGGCAAATCTAGACTTAGGTTATATCAGCCCTCTAGGGACAAAGTCTCTTATTAGATTTCCGATCTTTCTGTATCTCTGTCCAAAAGATAAGAAAAGGGTTGACTTTCTAGGAAGATTTGCTTTTGTAGGCATTATGCTGTGATTGTGATTAAGAATAGTCTCAGACAACTAATTCATCCCGAATCATTGATTGTACCAATTAAGTGCCAAGAGGAATGTCCTAGTAGATGTCCCTCAGTCTTCCCAAGGTCATGTCTATTACACTTCATCAGGAAAAGCAACAAAATCCCAAAGGCTTAATGTCTTTGCAACTATCAGATGTCACTGTGAAGGGTTGAGTTGGCTGGCCAGCATTTCTTTCTTTTTACTCATTCTTCCTTCAGGAAAAGATTGGATAATCTCAATCCTTTCAGGATTTACTCATTTCTTCTTATAGGACCAGTTCAAGGTGTGATCTTCAATTTGTTCAATATTCTTTCTCTTGCAGACTAGGAATTTAATCAGCTACATCCTGTTACAATAATTAGCTCACTTTAAATCTAGGGGCAATATAATATCTCTTGGATCGCTTTCTTTGGTATTTTATGATGTTTGAATCATATGAAAAGTTATTAATAAAATGATCATAGCTTACAGTCCCCAGTTAAAAAAATACCTAACATTTAGACACAGATCTATCAGCCCTAATTTAAGCTTCATATATTTCCAGCTAACTCTTAACTTCCACCACTCCCCTTTTCTAGACATGTACTAAATATATAGACATGAAATACAAGCCTTTGTGACTGATCATGGGTTTTTAAATGAAAGAAAATTATGATAAAAGAAGTAGATTAAATAAATCAAAACAAGAAAAAACTATATTATAGTGTTTGTTATTGAACAGGCACAAGGAAGGGAAGTTGAGAAAAGAGTACCTTTTGAAATTTCCTTTGCCTTTGTAGATGTGATTACAGTTGACACCTTCAGTCTGAGTTCTTTGTTCCAGGATGACTGGGGGGGACCTGATGATTCAAGGCAGGGAGGGTATTGTAAATGTTTAACAACTACCTCTTAAAAATATATCCACAACACACTTTTATTTCAATTTACATTATTAACATTTTCTCCAGCACTTTGTTAAGTCTAGACAATCAACAGAACAATAAACTAAGCCCTGATTTGTAATGTTTGCTGATTTTGGAGGTGTATCTGCTAATTCTGAAAATTTAATAGTCACATGAACTGGCTCTAGAAACCTGTTCCAATGTAATCTCTTCTCTTTCTGCTATAGGTTATAGAATCTCTATAGAATGTTTCTCTCTGTTCTTGATCTCCTTTGGTGGTGTTTCTTTTACTAACTCAGCTCATTAAGTCCCAAGTGGTAGACTGAAGATACCACCTACTCCAATGTCACTGTTAGTGAGTTTATGCAATCCTAGCACCTTCCTCTACTCTGCTCTCTTATAGAACGTGTGTATGTCTTTGGGTTTTTCTTTCTTTTTAAAAAATATTTATTCATTTATTTTTAGTTTTCAACATTGCCTTCCAAAAGATTTTGAGTTCAAAATTTTCTCCCCTTCCTTTCTCTCTCCCCTTTCCAAGACAGGTGCAATCTGATATAGGCTCTACATATACATTCATATTAAACATTTTCATGTTAGTCTTGTTGTAAAGAAAAATTAGAGCCAAAGGGAGAAACTATGAGAAAAAAGAAACAAACAAAAAAAAGAGAGCAAATAGTATGCTTCCGTCTGCATTCGGACTCCATAGTTCTTTCTCTGATGAGGATAGCATTTTCCACCATGAGTCTTTTGGAGTTGTCTTAGATCCTTGCTTTGCAGAGAAGAGCTAAGTCTATCGGTCAGTCATCACACTGTGTTGCTGTTACTGTGTACAGTATTTTCCTCCCAGGCTTTATTTTCTTTGTACGATGAAGGAACTGAATCGATGCCCTCTGAGATCCCTTCTATCTATAAATCTATGAACCTTTGCTCTCAAAGGCCTCAATCTAGTTTGGAGAACAAAACTATTTGAGGCAGAAGAGGAGATAGCTCAGGGCACATCCCCATTTTGCACTCTTCAGTCTTTCCAGTCTATTTTATGTTCCCTTTTCCCCAAAGGGGTTCAAGTGGCTTGGCCGTCCTGAGTAATTCATGATTCTTAAATGAAAGAAACAAGACAGAGGGTTCTTAATGTGATTCCTGTGTGTATCTTCCTACCAATGCCTTTAATGCTTCATACTCCTAAAATTTAGGTCTCCTTTTTACCTGTTCTTGGATTTTCAAAATCTCAGGTGTGCCTGAAATTTTTGCTGCTCAAAGACTGAGATAGTCCAAATCTCTTCTCAGATGAGGAATTCTTGTTCCCTTGAACTATAAATCTAAGGTGTCAACAAATTCTCTTATAAACTCACCATCAAAGAGTAGTATTTAAATGTTAATTATTATTTTAACTATCATCATTGTTGCTGTTATTGTTATTTTATTATTAGAGACTTTCTACTGATGACATCACAGATCTTTGAAGTATTATTAGAATCAGAATTCCTGGTGTCAGTTCTAGATCTGACAGTAACTCTGAGACCATAGGCTAGACTCACCTCCTTTGCAGCTTCCTCGTCTCTAAAATATGGGTAATAATAAATATACTATCTCCCTCATATCATTGTGAGGAAAGTGCTTTGTGGGTCTTAAAGTACTGTGTAAGTGACACTTGTCATTTGGCAATTGAAATGCAATATGATGGAAAAAAGGGGTGAGACCAAGGTTGGAATGTCTTCACGGCTCTACTTCTAAGCAGCTGGTTTTGTTTGTACTTCTGACTGTCATCCCCAGACCCTCTGACTCCATCTTCCCCAGACCCAGCTGTGTCCCTGCTGGATACTTTAGCAGCTCTCAACAAACAGTAGCCACAGAGGAAGCTAGTTTCATAGGGTAGGCTTGTTCTGACTGGCTCAGGCAGTGATTAAATCATACAGCTTATTCTACAGGGAAGCTGGATTTTCATCTTTTCAAGAAAGAGGGAAAAGTGATTAAATTCTTTACACTTGTAAGCTCTGTGCTTTTAAAATGAGCCCTGACACTAAACAGGTTAGAAGGAGGGTGCTTTAGCCAATTTTCTTTAATGGAACTTGATGGGGATCCTCTCACCTGAATTTTTACAGCCCTAATCTGCTTTAAAGCTGGCTTAGAGCCACCACACAATTCACAAAAGAACTAAGCTGCTCATTTAAGGGGGAAAAACTCAAATGAAATGAATGGATCCAAACCCCAGCATGAAAAATAAGAAAGACCCATTCACCACCAGTCCATAAACCTTATAAAATGATGAATGGGACTGAAAATTGATGCATACTCATTTATAAGTAAAAGAGGCAGCCAGCCTATGCAATATGACTGAGTCTTCCCTGTACCAGAGATACCCCAATGGCCTGCCTCAGTGGTGAAAATTCTTCAGATTAGATTCATCCTTTTGGATTAGGCAAGCCTCTCTCTCTAATAGGCTGATTTCGATCAATTAAATAATTTTGAAGTTTTAGCCCTGATTGTTCTTCAAGTTTGCCTATGACTTTTGTTGTACCTCTGGCTTCAGATGTAATAGGTAACAAGTAGAGACCAGGACAAGAAGTGCTGATCCTTCTGTCTTCTGCCATAAAGGATGGTACATGTAGAGTATTGTGCTCAGTTCTGGGACTCATAATTTTGGAACCATAAACTAGAGAGAGTCCAGAGGAGGACAACCAGGATCATAAAGAGTCTTGAGATAATGGCATATGAAAATGTAAAGAAGTGGGGATGTTTAACTGAGAGAAAAGAAGACAGAGGCAACATAATAATTTATCATTCAGGTTGAAGGACCAGCATTTGGAAGAAGACTTTAGGTCTTCTTTGTATTTACTTATCAGAATGTTAGCTCCTCAAGCATAGTGATTATTTTATCTTTGTATTTCTATTACCAAGCATCATGCCTTGCACATAGTAGGTGATTAATAAGTATTTTCTTGAATTGAATAAATTGGTAAATGCATTTAATTGAGAGGGGAGTTTTGCTTGGCAATCTAGGTCAGGGATTATACTTATACCTATATTCCCTTGTCCATCCTATAAAGATCATAATCCTTGGGGAAATCAAAATTAGTTTTTCACTGACTTTGGGCCTGGCATGTAAAGAAGGGGCAAGGAGTAGTTAAGACAGGCAGCTGCCTAGATTGTAACACAAGAGCAGAAGGCAATGAGGGACATGTTCTAGTACTGATTTCTAAATGTAGGTATTTCTTATTTTCTTCCACTTCCACCAAAAGCCCAACCTTAATGTCTCATCATGGTATGGAGGTGACCTAGACTCTTAAAAGCTATTCTGAGAGAATGAAGACCCTTACAGATCATACCTAGAGAAAAGCCACATGGCAGAGTGGATAGAGCACAAGACTAGAAGGTAACGATATAATAACAATAGCAAATACTTATATAGCACTTTGAGGTTTACAGAGTACAAATATCTCTCATTTTATCTTCATAAGAATCTTAGAAGGTAGGTGCCATTATTACATCCATTCAATTGATAAGGAAATTGAAACAAATAGAGTTAAAATTCTTACCCAAGGTCACCTGATGCTAAGTATCTGAGATTGGATTTGAACTCAAGGCTTTCTTATATAAAGTCTGTATATCTATCCACCATATAATCTATCTTCAAAGGAGTATAGAAAGAACGTATTCAAATACTGACCATTAAGACTTACTAGCTGTGTTGAAATGGACAGTCCGAGAATAATTCACAGGCAAAATCAAGTAGGAATTTCGAGAGGTCATTTATTAGCCAGGCTGGTGGCTGCCTCGTGTAGAGACCCAGAGGTCTCCAGAGGAGACAGTCCCGAACTGAGGTGGGTGTGTGCATTTTAAGCATTTTGGCGCTACCCGGTACAGCCTTGCGGTTTTCACAACAGAGTTCTGACAGAGCAAGGGGCAGGGGACTTGTTGTTAGGCAAGAGCCCCCAAACAGAAGGGGTTGTCAGGGTACTGCTAGGCAAAGGACCCCAACAGAAGAGGTGCCAGGAGAGGGACCCAATCAAAGACTGGTTGTCATTCAACAAAAAGTAATTGTCAGGAAGGGGGGGGGGTGCTCAGCAGAAGGTAATTGCCTGGCGATGGGGTCTAACATTAGGGGGGCACAGGTGGTTAACATGCAGGTGGACTAAAGAAAAAAATGACTGTTAACAATTCATCAGATATTTCACAACCCAAAGGGGAATAACATTTTGACAGGGGCCCAACAAAAACCTGTTACTAAGCAAGTTATCCAACCCTGCCCGGTAACCTAACAGATATCTCTTAACCTAGGGGCCCAGGCAGGAATAATGTCCACTTCAGTGCCATGATGGACATTGGCATTGCTATCAGTTTCCTCCATTGCAAAGTGGATACCTGTAGGTAGCTACTTCAAGGAGATCTAAGGCTCAAAAAAGAGAATACATTAAAGCACTTTGCAAACCAAAAAGTTCTATATAAGTTCTATATATTATTGCTATTATTATATTAATCTTGCAATTTAGACCAAGCTGGAAGGAGTTCAGGTAGAATTTTGGCAATGCGTCAGTCAACAAGATTTATTGCTTTTTTTGTGTCAAACATTGTGCTAGCTGTCAGGACTACAAAGACAAACATGAAACAATGTTTGCCCTCAGAGGTATATAAACCTGTGTTAATTGTCATTCAGAGTTGGTCATGGGATGCTGAATTTTTTGTTCTCATCAAATGAGGAAGACCTTTCACTAAGTTACAGGGCTTCAGTCTGCATTGGTAGAGGGAGTAATCATGCTATTTACCAATTAAATCATGGCTCTTGGAAATATCATCTTGTATGCTAAAAAAACCCTGGTCCTCCATGTGGGTATATCAGATAATCCCTTCTCTTTCTTTACCTACGGGAGAAGGGGACAATGGAGGAGGAGGAGTAGGAAGAGAGAGGAGGACATGTTTGTGGCCAAGGTCACTTGCTGATTGGAAGAGACACAGGAAAATGACATAGTTTTGGGCTATCAAAGAACTTTGTGTTCATCCTTTGTTGCTGTAGGGGACCATGCCATCAGAGAAATGATGGCATGACTTGGACTTGACTTTGTTTTGAGTGAGTGAGGGCTATGCAGGTCACCAGCCTCACTTCTCCAGAACCATCTGAATGCAGTGACCAGATATTCATCAGGATGACTGGAGATCCCAGGATGCACTGGGAAACCTTGGGCCTTTTAGGTCAAGATCTTTGCAGTACTCACTTAGGGTGAGGAACTAAGACACAAGGAAAGACCGGAGAGGTTAAGGACACAGGGGAACAGAGAAGATAAATTATTGATCAGGTTAGAGAATGTCTTGTTTCACAACAGACCTGCTTTTCTGCATCACTCCACCAAGATGAATACAGTAAGAGTTCTATTCAGCTTGCCAATGATCAATGTACCAGGAAGCAGTCAGAGAGAATATTGTAGACTGCAGCATGTGATGGAATTTTGAGCACAGTCCAGGCACATTGGGATTCAGGGCTTGTGTCCTCCCAAATTTGACCACTGACCTTTCTGGGAGGTCCTAAGTAGAACAGAACTAGGAAGAATTATTGTTTTCTCCTATGGTAGGAATAGATGGGAAGATGGGGTTAGGTCTTTTTTTGTTTTTAATATAAATTACAAAGCACCTCTAAAGACTGGTTAAAGTCTGCCTAAATCTGGCAGAAGCTGTGTACTTGTGTCATGCTGTAGTTGTTTAAATGTAATTCTGATTTTATTTCCATTTGTTGAATCTATTCCTATGAATAAAAACACTGTATATAGTTAAGCATATCTATCAGTTTACTTGGATGGTTGATTTCCTTTTGGAATCCTCATGTAATTAGGGCTCATGGAAATAATAGTAGATAAGAGAAGGATCAAGGATCCTTGGTGGGATGAGAGCTCAGGTCTAATCTGTTTGAGTAAATCCACACCAATTATATCTCTTTGACTAACAATATTAATGTGATGATCCAGAGAGAGAGAGAGCTAGAGCTAGAGGAAAGGAATTTACCAGTTCTTTAGGACCAAGAGAGAGCTCAACACTTCTCTGGGTTTCTCTGGGGAACACATAAAACCCCTTAGGAATAGGATGAGGTTAGTGGATAGCAATGCCAAATGATGGTTAAAGAGGTTGAGCTATATGTGCTATGGTGAAAGCTGACATTTCCCAGAAGGCACAATTTTCAAACTTCTTCTTAGTTCAGCTCTTGTCTCCAGGTTAAAGCATTGCTTTAAGAAAATTCTTGCTAAGAAGTAGATATTCAGGGAGGCTAATATGTTAAATCATTAACACTGATTAGCACATCAATGTGTAATCTGTGAGATTAGTTAATTGTCTTCTAGTAAAGAGAATGATAGGATGAAGATAGGGAAGGTTGAGAGTCTAACCCTGGTTGGAAGAACTATAAGAAACAGTCTTGGGCAGCATGAGGGCTCTAGGGACCTTTGGGAGAAGGAATAGAAGGGAAAAGAGAGTGGTTTTAAAGGTAATCATAGCTGGGATGGAATTTGAAGATTATTTACTCTAACCCACTCATTTTATAGATAAGGAAACAGGAATAGAGAGGAGAAATCACTTGGGAAGTATACTGGCTTCCTTGTAAGTTGTAACTAAAGTCCCAGCTACAGGAAACCTTTTCCAACCTTTATTAATTCTAGTGCCTTCCCTCTTTTAATTATTTCTTCTTTTGCCTGCATGCAGTTTCTTTGTACATATTTGTTTGTTTATTGTTCCCCCAAGTGGATTGGGAGCTCCCTGAGGGCAAGGACTGCCTTTTTTTTTTTTTTAATTTTATCACCAGGGTTTAGCACAGTGGAACATAGTAGGTAGTGCTTCATAAATGTTTATTGGCTTATGTTTATGACATACTCAGGGTCATATGGCTGTTTAGTGGCAGAGTGGAGAGTGGAACCTAGGTTTCCTGACTCCCAATCAATCCAGTGCTCTTTCTACCAGAGCCATCACTAGTATGAGGCAACTGGGGTTCTGTTCCAGGGAGGTGAGTGGAACTGTGGGGGGGGAAGGATCTAGCTTTTTTGAGGTGTGACCTCCCCCCCCTTCCCTCCCCACCGTTGGTTACTACTATCTCTGTATCTTGCCTTGTAGTCTCTGGTCCACTGTGCCACTGCCCCAGATCCTATCATCATAGTATCCCTTTCCAGAGGCTCTAAATTCCCCTTTAACTTCTATTCTTTCTTCCCCATTTGAACTTGCCCTAGGCACAGGAATGTCTAATTCCAGATCTGCGTTTCACCATACCAGCTAGATCCTCCATCTTGCATATGAAGTTTTGTTTGATTTTGCACGTTTTTTCTTCTCCTGGAGACTGAGTCTTCCTATAATCACCAAGGCTAGAAGTGCAGGGGACACTTACAAGTATGTCTCTACAAACTTGGAAGGTTTGACCTTCTCTGTTTCTAACATGGGCCAATTTGCCCCTCCTTAGATATTCTGTGGTCCCTGTACACAGGGACTCAACATCTAGGTGCCAGACTTAGTCCTATTAGCTTTAGCCCTACTCGAAGATCAGACCTCCTAAACTCGAGCTTTTGATCTCCCTTGCTACATGGAATACAAATATGTGTTATCATACCCATCCTATATGGTTTTAGATAGTCCTGGCTTCCTTCAATTCTCAACTAAAATCCCACCTCCTATAGGAAGTCTTCCCCAATCCTTCTTCATTCTAGTGTCTTCCCTCTATTAATTATTCTGTTTATCCTTTATTTGGCTTGCTTTTTTATATATTTGCTTCCTTGTTTTCCCCCATTACACTGTAAATTCCTTGAGGACAGGGATGGTTTTTGCCTTTTGTATTCCCAGTGCTTGGCACAGTGCCTTAATAATAAGCACTTAATAAGTGTTTATTAATTGATTTCATTGAGCTACTGGAGTAGTTTTGATATTTGCTGCTGAAATCCACAGCATAATCCTTACCCTTAAGGGATGCTGGAAGTTGATCTTCAGCAGAAAACTCGACTTTCCAATTTGCTAAAGGCCTTCCCTGAAATAGAGTTTGATCAAGTCACAGATTGATTATATTTCCTATTTTTTCCCTCAAGGAGTAGAAATTATATTCAAAGTACTAAAGTAGAAGGTCTGGGTGTGGGCCCAATGCTACTGAAAAATTTTTTCACGAAATGTATGTAACCTCCAGTAACCACCAATTCTCTCTCAAGCCATCCAATGGGGGCAGGAAAGGTTTCTGCACCCGGGTCCTGTCAGGCAATGCAGAAGTCCCATGATATATGACCTGAAGGAGTTTATCTTGCTCTGGGAAAAAAAAGACCTTGGAACCAATGCTTCATATTCTGAAGCCAATGAAAACATCTTAAAATAACACCCCCTCCTCCCTCCCTGACTCTTTCCTTGTCCAAGGAAAAATGGAGAGAGTTGGTGCGGTGTGTGTGGGGGTGTGGAATCAGATCAGGGAAGAGGGGGTACAGTGATCACTGGTGATGCAGTTTCAAGGTCCAGGAACATTGTTGTGGGCACTGCAATCCTAATGATTTATAATGAACTCCAACATGGAGAATCAAATGCCGTGCACTTTCCTAACAGCACTACAAAAATAACCACATTTACAGTGTCTTCAAAATTGGAAACAAATGTCTCTAAGCAAACAAGGACTCTTTGCTGTTCTACTCAAACTTCGGAGGAAGAAAAATACTGGAACTCAATCGTTACCACAAATGATAAGCCAATATCATTTGTCATGGGAAATTCATCTGGGCAAAACTGGATTGCTCCATTACCTCTCGATGACTCTGACAAATAACCATATTGAAATATCTTAAATTAAAAGCAGCCAGGGCTTAACTTCAGCTACTCTTCCCTCCCCTGCCCCCTTTGGCTGCTAAATTTTGTTCTCTTTCTCTTTTATTTCCTTTCCTTTCCCTCCAATTCCCCTAAGGAACTGAAAGTGAAAAGTAGTTAACTACCCTGTACATGATGGACATGAAGTGTGGTCATAAAAAGAAATGGGTGGTTTTGGGGTGGCCCAGAAGAGGTGGGGTGATCTTCAGTGTTGAAGGGTAGCTTGGTTGGAGGGGATGAGGTTGGAAACTAAGACTGGATTTTAATTCTTGGAGTCTCTAGGGTAGAGATTTTTAACCTTTTTTCCCTTTGGCAGTCAGATGAAGCCTTTGGAGCCCTTCTCAGAATAATGTTTTTAAATGCATAAAATAAAATATATAGTATTAAAAGTAAATTATATTGGCTCTATATGAATATATGCATACACATACATATGTATATATCTATATAGCTCTATCTTTATCTCTCTATGCCCAACCAAGAAAAAAACACCTACTATTAGTATGTTTTCAGTGCTAGGGTCATTATCAGGGATGGAGACTGTCAAAGTCAGGAATGTAAGGGTCAAAGTCATTGGCAATCAAATAGAGTTGTGGGAAAGTGGAATGAATTGCCTCAATAGGTAGTGAATCTCTTATCACCTCAGGCATCTAAGCAGAGGCTGGATCAAAAAATTAAAAAAAATGGTTGGCTTGTTGTAGAGGAGATTCCTGTTCAGTTATGGGTTGGACTAGATTGCCTCTGAGTTTCCTCTGAACTCAGAATTTCTGTTATTCTGAATTTCTATATATTTTGTCTTCTTAGGTCAAGTATTTCGTTCTTTTAGGAAATTTGGATGTCCCACTAGCATCTCAAACTCAACCTGTGCCAGACCGAACACCCTTTCTTTCCCATAGCCTTATCTCTTCTATGCTTCCTTCCTTTGGTTGAAGATGTCACCATCTTCCCAGTTACCTTGGTTTGTAACCAGAAAGCCATTCTAGACTCATTCTTTTCTCCTTTCCCTCCAGCTCATATCTAATTATCTGGCATCTTGGTGGTTTTCTTTTTTTTAAGCTCACAGACTCTACCAAGATTAAGAAACCCTGACTTTGGATCTTAGAATTCTAGATTTAGAGCTTGAAGGTACATTAGAAGTCATTGAGTCTAAGCCCTTGTTTTATCTCTCAGAGACCTGTAAGCCCCTGGAGGGCAGAAATTGTTCTATTATAACCTTTGTGCACCCAGCGCCTTACTTACAGTAAAGGTGTAATGAACATTTGTTGAATTGACTTGAATGTTTTCAAAACTTTGGCTCTATTTAGCCTTGGGAGATTTCTATCATCCTCCCACCCTTTCTGCTGGAGGTCGGAGCCAGGGTCGGTAATTTCAGGTGAGAAGGGATGCAAGAATAGAAATCTTTAAAAATGACAAACTTAAAGGCAGCAAGTAACAAAATATGAACTTGATAATTACCTGAGAATAGACGACAGGGGAAGGGTGTAGACTTAGTTGGATTATATGCAAAGAGTATGCAAATTCCATACTTGATTTTTATGCATATTTATACTCCTTTTTCACAGACTTGGTTGTGGTTCCCCTGGGAAAACTCTATCTTCTTCCTTTCTGAAAGCTTACTTCTGTGACTGAAACATGCCCCATCTCTGCCCAAAGGGCAGCTTGCAGGGAATAATAGAGGAAATTCTCATTCCTTGTTCTTCAGTTGTAAGAAACTGGTGAGAAAGGAAATCTTTTCACTGGAAAAAAAAAATTAAAAAAAAATCTTAGAATTGCCTGAACTTTGTAACTTTATACTTTGCATGGCAGCTCTCTGCTCCCTCCTGACTTTCTCTAAAGGGTATGATTTATCAAAATCATTAACCTGCTGTGAACAAGAAAAACAGCCTTTTACTAATCTCAGAGTATGAGGTGAAGGCTTATTAGACTTTCCAGTGCATGTATGTACATGTATATCTGCCTGAATTTTAAAATGGCTCATATGACTTTAGGTGTACAAATGCTTATTTATTACAAGGCATATGAACTCAGTGACCCCAGTCTTAAAAGAGTTTATTCATCTCTATATATATTTATTTATTTATAATCAAGTCTTCTCCCCCCCATATAATCCTTTAATTTGTCACTTTCTCCTTCTTCTCCCCCCTCCAATTTTTTCCCTCCGCTTTTCTTTATCTTGGCCTTAACAAGGAAATTAAATGTCAAATAAATCTAAAAAATCCAGTGTTATAATTTGTAGTTATAAACACAAAACTGAGGCAATGCCAAAGTTAAGGTCTTCCTGGCTGTGTACTAATTAGGCTGCACATTTTAAATCTTAAACATATGCAAAGTGCTAGCTTTCTTGTGGCTAAAAGAGGCTTAATTTGTGCAGCTCCTGACGTTTGTGTATGTAATTTTGCAACATTCATTATAATCACCACCGTCAACAAATATTTGTTGAGCATCCACTATACGCATAGCAGTGTGGTGAGTGTTCCCTAGAATGTGGAGAAGTCAGAACCACTGTCCAGAAGTGGTAGATGCCATGTCTGTAGTTTCAGGGCCAAATTTATGATGGTTTGAAATCTTTCCTTTCTTCTCCCCTGAGGAAAAGTCTCTGTCATTTTGGGACATGGGCAACAAAGGAACAGACCTGGTTCAAAGGGATGAAGACTAGGAGAAGTATATAATTAAAGCAGATACTTCAGTTTTAGACAAGTTTCAGGCAAGCTGAAGGAAAGTCATAATAAGCCTTGGAAGATAGACCCTGTCCAGAGTCAAGGTAGGTGCAGGAATTAGTCAAACAACGTTGATTCTAAGGGTGCACTGGAGCTAGTTTGAATTGACCTCTGAGAGGCAATCTTCATATTTTCAATATGAGCATTTGCATCTCAGAAATCAGCAAATGCTACAATCAGGACTTGATTTATTCTTTTGTTGTTGTCTAGACTTAAGAAAGGAAGGGGAAAAGTTAATGATGTAGAATAAACTTGAAAGCATTATATATACACTTCTTTCCTTGGAGAGTTGGTTATTAAATTTTACCAGCACATCGCTGATTGAATCCTATTGGAAAGAGCACTAAATTTGGATTCAGAGGACCTGGCTCAAATCTGAACTCTGCTACATGTTATTTGTGTGACCTGAGGTAATTTGCTTTTGTTATCGTTGTCATTTTTCAATTATATCTGACTCTGGGGTTTTCTTGGCAAAGATACTGGAGCTGTTTGCCATTTCCCCTTGCAGCTCTTTGTACAGATGAGGAAACTAAGGCAAACATAGTTAAGTAACTTTCTCAGGATCATACAACTAGTAAGTGTCTGAAGTCAGATTTGGACTCAGAAAGATGAGTTTTCCTGACTCCAGTCCCAGCATTCTATCCACTGTGCCATATAGCTGCCCATCTTCAACTCTCTAAAATGAAGGGGTTGGACCAGTTGATAACTGAGATCCATCCCTCCCAGCTCCAAATCTCTGATCCCATGATCCTTTTCCTATAACAAAGGAAAAATCATTTCATACTGTCTTCTTGATGTGAACAGATAGGTATTAATACCTCTAAGTTTACCAATAGGTATTGATGTGGTTCAGAAGAAGGTTGTAAGTTTGTACGTTAGAAACAAGTTCAGGATGGAGGAGTCTAATCAATGAGGAATATCTTTTGGGAGATGAGTCACAGGAACTTCACCCACATCGAGTAGTTGAGGAGTAGGTATCTGAACCAGCTTGGCATTGTTCCCACTGGTTTACCCAACTCTTGTTTAAATAACAGTACTGGGTAGGAAAATTCTGACAAGGTTATAGTAGATCAGATATGGTAGACCAGAATTTCCCCTTCTTTCTTCTGTGGTGTTGCTTGCTGGCCTGGTTGCTCTACCTTCAGGAAGAACATTTTGTCCAGAATTTGTGTGACATGTCTGTGGTTATTTTAGTTTTTGGTGGGATGAAGATTTTGGTGGGGGGGGAAAAAGGGAGAGTGTTTTTGTGGTTCATGGTCACATCCTGTGCTTCTTGGAAGCCAGGACTGAGAAAGCATCCAAATGGGCATCTAATCAGTGATGACTCAGCTTGGATCTGTCTATCTGGTCCTTCACATCTGACCTCAATCTCCCACTGCTGGAGAAAATTTCCAAATAGTGGACATCTTTGTGACAGGCTATTACGCTATAAGTGGAGATTATTGCTGACCAAAGTAAGGACAGAGATTCTAGGATTATCTTATACATTTTAGATCCAATTTACCATTAAATTGAACAAACCCATGATGCTAAAACTAAGGGACTCAGTGTCTTTTCTTGTCTCCCTTTTTAAACTAACTTTGTCAAGTGGAGAACACATCTCCAAAGAAACTCTGCTTGTTGGAGCCTGGGTGGCCTAATTAAAAAGTCTTTTGTTGAATATTTTGTAGTTCAATAGCAACAGCTGTACAGTGGAAGCCAGCTCACACCTCCTTCCATGACTAACTGTGGACAACTGCCAGCTTTGATGAAATCAAGCAGGCTTTAGCGAGTGTGCTCAGATATCACACCTCTCTTCACTTTTCTCTTATCCATCCAAGGTGAGATTGAGATCTCAGATGAACTCTGTGAGTAATAAAAGCAGAACAGTTTTTATGGTACTTTAAAGTATAGAAAACATTTTGTTTGCAACTCCCCTTTGAGATAGGTAGTACAAATATTGTTATTCTGCTTTTACAGATGAGGAAACTGAAACTTGGAGGAGTTTAGTGATTTGGTTAAGGTCATCAGGTAGTAAGTGTAGGAGCTGGGATTAGAACTTGGATCTTTGCTCTGAGTCCATAGCTCTTTGCAACAGGCCACACCGAAGAAGCAGAAGAAGAGTGGCCCACGTGTTGTTATTTTCATGTGGACGAATAAGTGGGTCCAAAAGGAGAGGTGGGAATGTGATAAGATAACTTTGCCTACTTTATATTTTGCCAAGTTTCTGTCAGGTGACATTAGACTTGCTTTCATTCATTTGTCATTCCACTTCTTTCAAGTGATGAGTGTTAGCCTTGATGTCATTGTCATCGTCATCGTCATCATCATCATCATCATCATCAATATCCACAAGCATTTATTGACCATCCATTCTATGTAAACACTATGTCAGCCATTAGGAAATGCGAAGAGATATGCACCAGGATCCCTGTTTTCAAGATGATACTGACTCACTATGAGCTCTCTTGTCTCCCATTTTATTCATCTCAAAATCCTTGGACATCTCCTGACCCTTCTTCTTTCCTCCAGGCTCTGAAAATGAGGAGAAGCTTCTCCTTGTCAAGGTTAATTCCTCTGCATGTGCCCTGGATTCCATCCACTCCTATTTTCTCCAATGTTTTAATTGACTAACTGAGCTTCCCTCTTTAATCTTTCTTTATTTATTAAGTTCTTCCTTATTTTGTCTACTCTATCCTTAAAAAAAAACCAAAATAAAAAACCGAAAGTTTAGCTAGATCTTATCATCAAGCTATCACCTTATGTCTGTTCTTCTTTCTCAGCTAAACTTTTAGGGAAAACCCCCCACTATATACACTCACTGCCTCCATTCCCCAAACCTTTGCAGTCTGGCTTCTGGTCTCATCATTCAACTCCAAAGTTACCAATGAGTCACCAAATCTGATTTTTTAAAGTCCTCATTAGTTTTGGCCTCCTTGTTTCATTTGACATGAATGATCACTTTTTCCCACTGGATATTCTCTTACCTTTGGATTTTCATGACATGACTCTCCTAGTCCTTCTCCTGTCTGTCCTACTGTTACTTTTAGACTTCTTTGCTGGCTCATTATCCATTTGATGGCCCCAAACTGTGAGTGTTCCTCAAGATTCTGTCTTTGGTCTTCTCTTCCTATTTTCTCTTGGTGACCTCATCTATCTCTATGGGTTTAATTATCGTCCCTTTTCAAATGACTCCCAGATCTATCTATCTGGTCAAAGACTTTTACCTGAGCTCCTTGCCACATTGGTTATTCATCCTCTTCATTTTCAAAGAGGACCATAAGATCATGGGTAATGACTTGACTTGCACATGGATTGGATTGAAGTGAGGCAGAGATGCACAAAGTTGTTAGCCTCACTTTTTCTTCCTGAGTCACTGAAGTCCACTGGCAAGACAAAAGTCTTGATTAGAGAAAGGTGAATTAAAACAACCTTAAGATGTCACTTTATACCTATCAGATTGGATAAAATGTTTGAAGGGAAAAGTGGCAAATGTAGGAAGGATATGGAAAAATTGGGACATTAATTCACTGTCGGTGGAACTGTGAACTGATCCAACCATTTTTGACAGCAACCTGGAATTATGCCCAAAGAGTTATTAAAATGCTTCTATTCTTTGCCTCAGCAATACTACTATTAGGTCTGTTTCCCAAGATGATTAGGGAAAAAAGAAAAGAAAGCTATATGTTTTAAAGTATATATAGCAGCTCTCTTTGTGGTGGCAAAGAACTTGTAGGGATGCCTGTCAATTGGGGAATGGCTGAACAAGTTGTGGTACATGATCATGAAGGAATACTACTATGCTTTAGGAAATGATGAGTTTGATGATCTTAAAAAAACATGGATAGACTTGTATGAAATAATGAAGTACAAAACGAACTTAACCCAGAGAATGTTGTATATAGTAACAGCAATATCATTTTAAGAACAACTCAAGGGACTAAGTCATTTTGTCTATTAAAAATACCCAAATTAACTACAAAAGATCTATGAAGGAAGATCCTATCTGCATCCAGAGAAAGAACTGATAAATAGAAATATATTTTGAATGATTTTACACACACACACACACACACACACACATACACACACACACACACATATATATATATACACACACACACACACATACATATTTGTGTTTTCTGGTAGCCATCTTGAGGGCAGGGAGGAAAGAAAAAAGAGGAAAAAAAGAAAATTACATGATAACTTTATTATATGTTTCAAAGGAAGTTGTGCATAACAGATTTTTGATTTCATGTACAATAATATTTTTTTCTATTTGTTATGGAAATGCTTGTTTTTTTTCTTTGGTTCAGAATAAAAAAAAGACAAAAATCAAGACAACTGGCTACGATCTGGGTTGCACTAGATGACCTTGGTGCCTTTGATGCCTGACTAAGCTCTAAGTCCTCTATCACACCTGCTTCAGCTGCCTTCATAGCTGTTAGAACAAATTGTACTCGTCCACCCATTCTACCCTGGGAAGCCTTCACATGTTTGGGGTAGACATCTCCCTAACTCACCAACAGGTTTGAGGCCTCTTGGTTACTTAACTCCACCTGACTATTGGACATTTCAAACTGGATGTCCTGGAGATATCTTAAACTCAATATGTCAAAACAGAGCGTGTTATTGTTCACCCTAGTGTCCTCCTCTCCCATTTTGGTCAAGGGCAGTACCATTTTCTCATCTTCTAGATTTGTAATCTTGGTATTATCTTCAACTTCTTCTTCTCCCTCACTGTTCACCCCAATCCAATCAATGAACAAATCTTGCCACTTTTATCCCTAAAACATCTCTCTCATTTGACCCTTCCTTTCTTCATTATAGCCACCATCTTAGTGTAGGTCTTTAGTACCTCTTGCCTAGATTGTTATAATGGCTTTCTAATTGGACTCTCATACTTCACAGCTGCCAAAGTGATTTTCCTTAAGTGTCCACTTGAACACATCAATTCCCTCCTCAATAAATTCCAATGTCTTCCTATTTCTTATTGGATAAAATGTAAACACTTCTATTTGTTTTTTAAAACCCTTTGCAACTTGGCCACAGCCTGTCTTTTTAGCACCATTATATGTTATTTCTGATCCCTCAGTCTACAATCCAGCCTCACTGGCCTTCTCTTTGCTCCTTGCACATGATACTCCATCTCCGACCTTAAAACCTTTGTACTTTCTCTCCTCTGTGTGTGAAATGCAGTCAAGTCTCTCCTCTGCTTTAAAGATGCAATTCAAGTACTACATGGAGACTTTCCTGGTACCCACAACTATTAGTGCTCACCATGTCCAACTACTTTGTTACACATTTTGTTATATTTGTTATTCTATATACACCAACATATGTACGTGTTACCTTTCCTGATGAAATGTAAGCTTTTTGAGCATATGCATTGTTTTATTTTTTGGTATCTGTATTGCTGGAACCTAACTCGGTGTCTAGCATACAGTAAAAGTTTAAAAAATGTTTGTTGATTGATTGATAGACCTACCTATAGTCAATCCAAAGGCTTCTGTGGCTATGCCTAATATCTAGGGCAGACATGTGTGAAGTCAAGGGCCATTTACTTCTCTTGTAGTTTGATATCAAGGCTATTTAGTTTGATTGTCCAAAATAAATTGTCAGAGGAAGACTGAGTCCTTTGTGGTTATTAAACATTGGGTCTCCTGGAAACCCTGTTTTGGAGACAGTTAAAATGAGGCTTAGTTGTTAACTGATGACACATCAAATCAGCAGTGGAGCTGATAATATAAGCCAGCAGTTTTGATTTTCCAGTCTCCTAGAATAGAAAATAAAGACATGTCACACATTCTGCTCAAGCAATGGGGAGTCTGCCCAAGGCTTCCAACATTCCAACATCTGGGTGGTTTGCAAATTTAACTAATTGACAACAAGAGTGCAATGGAGAGGAACAAAGGCCAAGGAAACAGTGTTCAGGAAGCCCAAAGAACCCTAGATGGAAGGCTCAGAGCCAGGAACTCCATCATTGACTAAAGACAGTACCAGGAAAGAGGAGAGGTCAATTAGATTCCACAATTTTCTCTCATTAGAGCCTTTACTAAGACCACTAATGCTTGATAATTGCAGAGGGAATAAAAGAGAATTATTTTTCTTCTTCAAAGAACCTACTCTTGAGTAGTAGGGGAATGTACTTTTTTCTTCTCCAAAGACTGACATTGAGAAAATAAGGCAAAGACTGATAAATGTAGTTTAACAAAGCTCTCCAAGGAAGAAGGTGATAAGGCCCTGAATCTACCCCTACTCCAGTCAGAACCAGGATGTACCTGCAGAACTATGACATTCCTGTGACTGTAGTCACCTACAGAACTCACTGTTAGCCTCAAAAAGAAGCATGAGAGACCAGATTGCAAAGCACCTTAGTCCATGCATCAGACTAATTTGATGTCTCTTTTCATTGATGATGTAGCCATAATCTGCTGTACATCCTAGATTAGGACTTTTTCCCTATCTTGACTTTTAATATCATTTCAAACCTTCTTAGATACCTAAACTATTGCCTGCTCTGAACTTAGACAAATACTCACCTGATCTTTTAAGTTTCGTTTGGGCTGTTGTCCTTACTTAACTCTATGAACCCATGCTTAGGTTCATATGACCAAGTGATTAAAGTAGAGCTAGACCCTTTTTCTCATGAGGATCCAAGCATGAGACTGTGTTAGTGCCATACCAGGAGAATTGATTTGTATATTTTTTTTTGCTGAAAAAACATTATTGGCACTATTGATAAGCAAACTTCCTCTCCTCTTGGGCCACCCAACACCTGAAGATGAATATATTGAGAATATCTTGTTAGATGATCGCAACAACAATGTTAACAACAATAACAGCATATGACATTGATAGAACACTTTAAGAGTTACAAAGCTCATTGCAACCCTATGAGGCAGCGGCTATAATTATCACTATTAAGCAGATGAGGGAAATAAATGCTTAGAGAAGTAAAATGACTGATGTACTCATGGTTACAAAGCTTTGTAAGTATTAAAGGTGGAATGTGAACTCTGTTCCCCCAGACCTAAATCTAGTTAGTGCTCCTTTGGTGCTGCGTACTTGAAGTTATGGCAGCTTTAGACCACAGCACCTCCGTAGTAGGAAGCTGATGTGGGGTGGTGAGGTGAGGGTCTGACAATAGTACTTTTAGAAACCCTATCCTATCCAAACCCAAGCCATGTGTAGCTCACAGCAACTAAGGCTGAGTACCCAAAGTGAGTATTTCATTTTTGAGAAGCTGGGTGTCATTTCTGGACTCCACGCTGTTATCCCAACGCAGCCTAAAACCATATGACAGTAATATGTAGCATATTTTTATGATAAACATCAATAACCATGCTTGTCAGAGAGGCTGAAAAATGAAAAACACACAGCAGTCCCCTTTCAAAAGAAGAGAATGAACAAAGCAGAGTAGAAGAATGTTCATCTCCTTGTAACACTGGAGAATTGAGTCCCCCATACATTAGTTAGCTTCCTGGAGGACAGTGAGCACAGGGCAAGGGAATAAATGGAAAGACCATTTGGAAAGACAATATCATATTGTCTCACAATTTGCGGAACAATAATGCTTTCCAAAGCTGGTATGCAAAACTCACCCTCCTTTTTGGCTGCCCCAACCACAGATGAAGTTGCTTTGCCAATTAGAACATTCTTGAGGTGTTTTCTTTTTCTTCACATGGAGTTTGTCATGATCCCACGCTTGCTATTATCCATAAATTAATTTCTGGCACTGCAGTAAATTCTAAGCAAACCAATAAAACCACAAACTTACAACCAATTCCTTCTGGATTTTTTGTTTGTTTTATTTTGCTTTTGGATTATTTGTTTTTTCTGTTTTGAGGATTTTCTTTTTGGTGGGAAAGACAAAGGAACAAAAAAGTGTTTGCAGTGGTCATTCACATAATACATTTCCATTCTCCATTTTCCTTTAGTAGCTGCTGTATTGCTTATCCTTCATTTTTGAAGAGGAACAATGACATCGGGCAATGACGTCTTGACTAGCATGAAAATTGGATTTTAATGAGGAAGAGTTGTGTAAACTTGTCAGCTTCATTTTCTCTTCCAGAGTCATAAAAGTCCAGTGGCAAGATGAAGGGCAAGATGACTGGTGATGGCCTGGGATGCAGTGGATGACCTTGGTGTCTTTGATGTCCAACCAAGCTTTAAGCACTCCACAGAGCTGTCTTCATGGTCATTGGAACAAATTGTTCTCATCTGCCCCTTCTGCTTGGGCATATTACCCTTCTGTTCATAGACTGTTGGTTACTCTTAACTTGGTTTAGTTCGTCTACCAAGACAGTTTACTGTAATGTGGCTGCTGCACATCCTACAGCTTCTTGGAGCCACAGGTGAGAGCTGGGTGAAGGTGGACAGCACAGATAAATGAATAGCACTGAAAAGGACTTGATAAGCCCTCACATTCAAGGCGCTAGTCCTCCCTGAATACTCCATACACTCCAGTTGCTGTATTAGGGGGATTTTAAAGGAGGGTTTTGTGGTAGGGAGCACTCTTTAATAGCCTCAGCTGGTAGGAATAACTAAAAGAATGAATCACTGGAAAAATTACATAGGTCACAAAAGATTCTGCAAAGAATTTTAAAAAAACACACAGTAATTGAACCATCTTTAAACACATCAATAGCAGAAAGTCAGTTAGAGAATCAGTTGAAGCATTTGTCAATCAGACTACAAAAGGTGTACTTAGGAATGACCAGGAGTTAGCAGGAAAATTCAATAATTTTTTTTTCTGGGGAAGTCATTAAGGACACTGCTTTTCCCAAACTGTCTTTTTAAGTAAATAAGTCATAATAATTAAAAAATGCTGATAAGTGCATCATTATTTTAGACTTGACTGACAAAGGAAATACAAATAAATTAAAGAGAAAGAAAGCATCTGCCTCAAAATTTTGAAGGCACTCAAGGATATTTTAGAATTGTAGCACTGTTGATCAAAATCTATAAATTTTCATTTTCCAGAGCTTTAGAATTGTGGAAAAAATTATGATCAAAATCTATAATTTATCATTATGGGCTAAACTGCTGGTATAGCAGTAACAGAGGCACACCTTTCCTATGAGGCTATCATCCTCAAGGTGAGTCCTGACTGAAGTTTAGGAATTTAATTCCCATATAACTGAGTACCTGGGCCCAGGGAGAAAGTAATGCAGAATCTGGGTAGAAGAGGCAAAGCTAATATGTAGAATCTCAGCAATGAGCAGTGAATGATCACCCCTTGTGAATGAATGACTCATTCAACGAATCTGATTGTGCGATTGCAGTTATGGGCATCCAAGAATGCAAGAATTCTGGCATGAAATAAGTAGTGAAGACAGGGAGGCAGCAGGACATGCCATGTAGGGATTTAGCTGTAGAGTGATTGAAGTTGACTAACTTCTAGTCAGATTGCTATAAGAATTGGGACATACTGTCTCTCTTTCCATCTACAATATGCATTTCAGTCATAAGTCATGGAGAAACTGATGTCCTAGGCTACTTTTTTGTGGGGAGGGAATTGGGGATGATGTACATTCATTTAAAAATGAGTGTTGAGATTTGTTTCCCTATTACTTTACATGGATGTTTCAATTAAATAATCCATATTTCAGAAGATGGTTCCTAACTATTCTGTTTGGTGCTAAATTAATTTAGATGACTTTTAGAAATTCTTAAGAAACTTGGAATATAGATAAGTCTTTCTGTTATGGTGCCTTCAGATTTCACATTCCTGTATAACTAACCACTGCTCATTCATTTTGTAGAGTGTTGAAGTCAGCTCAGGGCTATGCTGAAACCACATTCAGTCTTCAAACCTCCCAAATAACTTCCAAATTTTATTCAACCAGTTTTCCTTGTCTATTAACATGTTGACCTGGATCTGGGGTTGGAGGATCTGGTTTTAAATAAGAGATGTGCTCCATACTACCTGTGTGACCTTGAGCAAATTATCAACTGTCTCTGGGTCTCAAGTTTTTTCTACTTCAAAATAAAGGAACTGAACTGGATAATCTATAAGGTCCATTTCAGCTCTAAATCTTGTGATTTTGTAGGCTGCTCAGATAACAGAATTCAGCAATGGTGCACATTTTGACATGATCCATGAAAGTGCTGTTCTCTTGCTGGCAGTTTTATGGTAGAGGCTTGCATGTGATCCTGACTAGTTGTTTCCCCTGTTTTTCTTGTTCTACCGAAAGATTCACTTGACTCATATATACATACACACACACACACACACACACACACACACAGAGGTCTTTGCTGTGATCTTACCAAAAAACCAACTTCTCAAAAATAACTCTTGAGCTGAAGAGGTTTCCTTTAGGAGCAAGAATGAAGGTCAATAGCCCTTTCCAAGGCCCTTCTTGTGCCTTTAAGTATGATCACATCAGGCAGGCTAACTATAATAACTGATGTCTATCATACTTGATTCTAGGTGGGAAACTTCACTTGTGATGGCATGCTGTAATGTGTCTCCTCAAGGTTCTCTGATTGAGGTGATGTGTAGAATGATAGTCTGTGGTTTCCTGTTACTTGGTAACATAAGTTTAATATACTCTGACCTGCTTTATTTTTTTTAAAATGAGCTTTTATTGATGTCACTTGCCATTTTATATCACCATGATTTTCCCCAGTATTCCTCCTTATTCCTAGAGAACCCATGTGACAAATAATTCTTAAAGACCAAAATAACCCCTAAAAGAACAGGAAAAAAAATCAGCATAACTGACTAATGTATAGAAAGGGTCTAAACAGGTTCAGTGTATTACCCCTATGTATCTTTTTCACTTACTTTAAATATTCTTAAGAACTGAATCACTTCAGATTACTGGAGGTATATGCTTCAAGGAATCAGTCAACAGAAGATAACATCATTAATATGCCAGGATTATCCTTTTTGCTTCTTGTTCATCTTCCAAGACAGAGGAAAATGTTTATCTAGTCCATTAGGTAACTGGAATGGGAAAATAGCTCCATTTTTCTTGGTGGAATTATACAGATTTAGAGGCTCATTTCCATTCAAATTACTGGGTGGAAATGTCCACACTGTATCTTTATTATGATATACATATATATATATATATATATATATATATATACACACACACACACACACACACACACACACACACACACATACATACATACACACACATACATAGATATGATAGGGTACTGGACTTGGAGAATCAGAAAGATGTGAGCTTGAATCCTACCTCTTATACTTCCTATGTAATACTGCGCAAGTCATGTAACCTCTCTAGCCTCAGCTTACTGGTTTGTAAAACGAGGTTAATACCAGAATGTTCTTCACAAAGTTTTTATGAGGATTAAATGAGTCAACATGTAAGGTGCTTTGTAAATCTTAAAATACAATATTAATGCTAGCTAACATATACAAATGTCTATTCAACTCCATTTTCATTTCATTTCTGATACTTGGGATGTTGGTACAAAATTTTAAATGGACAAAGGCAACTCCAAGAGCTCTGGTATTAGTCAGGAGACCTGGGAAAAAGAATCAGTTTTGATACTTACTAACAGCAAGATCTTTGGCAAATTATTTCATCTCTCTGGGCCTTAGTTTCTGTATCCATGAAATGGAAATGATAATACTTTCACTATGTACCTCTTGTAAGGCAAATATGATTTGTTATTAACTGATTACTATAGGGATAAAGAAGGACTCTGTTATAACTTGACATTCTATATAGTTAAGTATAACATAGGATCAATTATGTACTCTTAAACTTTGTCCTATATGGTAAAAATCTTTTACAGCCTAACCATTTTATAAGGTTGGTCCTGCATGTCAAGATTGTCTCTCGTAGGGAAATGATTACCCAGCATAAGTTTTTGGGTTTGGGAAGTGTGGAGAGAGGCAAAAGGCATGACCTCTGCCTTCAGGAAGCTTCAAGTCTAGTTGAGAAGATTTATACCTGAGACAAATAATGCTGAAGATTCATATTACATCATATTATGAAACATTGATTCAGAATTGGAATGAGCCTTGGATTTCATTCTATGAACTATCAATGGTCTTGGTAACCAGAGCAAGGAAAACTGGTGAAATGGAATAGATAGGGCAGGCTTTGTAGAGTAATGGTTTTCCAACTCAAATAGAAATGGAGACTGTATGAGAGGACCACAAATTAACATCATCTTTGTTGTATATTTTTTATGAATTTTGTTAAATATTTTCCATTTATATTTTAATCTGGTTCCCCTGTGCACTTGGTAGTTTCACAGGTCACTTGTGTCTGTGGGTCAGGACTTTGATATCTCTGTTGTAGAGAAGATGGAACTGAACCTATCTTTCCACACTTCTGGGTCATTATCAACTTTACCATTTAATTAGTTGATGAACCCAGGTGCCCCGTAGGCATCTCCCCAATTGTCTTGTAGAACACTCTTTCTCCACATAGTGCTTAATAATAATTTCTTAAATAAATGAATGAAAGAGCCTATGTGGCTAGCAGTCTATGGAAGCAGTGCTGTACATTCTCAGCACATGACATGCTGGAATTTCTTCTTATAAACCATCTGTTGATCTCTTTAGTTGACCAAAGAAAGGGAAGTCTCTGTTCCAACTCTGCCATAAGTTTCCATTGCCTATCTGTTATTTCTTCTGTAAGTTTTAAAGGAGTCACTTGATTTTGTCAAATTTGATGTGCTCTTAGGGACTATCAAACTAACAATTAGACAACTTAAGTCCAACTCAAAATTCACTCTGCCATCTTTTATTCTAGTTGATAAGAATAATAGATATATCTTTTATGAATTTCATTCAATTTTAATAAATTTTTTGTAGATGAATAGAGCTTAAAAATCAAGTAGGTCAGTGACTTGTAATACTTAGTTTGATATAACATTTATAGTTAGCAATAATTGTCTACTGAACTAAGTTGGTTAGCTTACCCTTAAGTGAGATCTATAATTTATACAACTTGTATTGATTCTCTCAAGTCAGGGCTGATTAAGCAACAAGTGCTGAGGTAAGTGGTGATTTTATTCTGCCAGATGTATGCACACATATACCCATATACACATATTTTTTTGTGATTTCTATTCAATTTCACTGAAATAAAATTTCATTGAATTCCAATGAAATTGGATAAAAATCACAAAAGATATGCCTATTGGGAAATTCTTATCAACTAGGATGAAAGATGGCAGAATGAACTTCAAATTGGATTTAAATTATAGCTTGATGTTCTTTAGGAATGTATACTCTCCCTCCCTTCCCCAGCACACACACACACACACACACACACACACACACACACACACGGGAAATCACAGATGTAGTTCTTAGAGCCAATGATCTTTTCTATTCTATTCTATTCTATCCTATTCTGTTCTATTCTATTCTCTCTCTCTCACTCACTATATGGAATAGACTTATGATTTCCTTTGTATATGGAACTCCTAGATGAGAATACTCTATCAATGCAAATTGACAGTTTCTCTGAAAATCACAGTCTTGGAGAATTCTCTAGAGCAGAGGTCAGCAAACTATGGCTGGTTTTCACAAAGCCTGCAAGTTACCATTCTTAGTTCCCACACTGTATGAAAAACAGTAGCAGGCTGGATTTGGATTTCAGGTCATAATTTGCTGACCTCTGTTCTAGACCACTGAGAAGTCACTTGTCCCATGTCATACAGCTAGTATGTGCCAGAGAAAGGACTTTAACCCAGGTCTTTCTGGTTTTGAGGCTATGTTTCTTACTTTTCCACACTGCTTCTTATCTCTTGCTTTGTTAATATTTATAAAAGGAGAGTGACTATAGTTTGGTTTCTAGCAGAAATGAATAACTTTAAGGTGATTCAATAATTGTTTTATTAAATAAAGCAGACATCATCTTATTGGTATCTAATCCTGTTTTCTCCAGAAATTTGTATGGCAACTAGTGAGGGGATACTCTGTTACCAGACTTAGGTGGTTTATGAGCTAAAAAATTTTGAGAATCTTTTGTATTCAGTTAGTTTCAATTGATTAGATTGGATCCTATGAGTCATTGTTCCATCAGTCTACCAGCAAAGGTAGTCTAAAGATCAACTAAAACCTTTAGATGATGATAGAATATTCATCGAAGATCTACCTGAGACTCCATCATGGAAAGAGGAAGATAGTTTTCTAAAGAGATTCTAATTTTGTTGAGAACTTCTTTCCTCTTGCATATGGGAAGAACTAGCACCATATAATCTCACAGGGACATATATTTATGGCTCCTTCTTTTGAATTACTTTTTGGAGTTAGAATATTCTTCAAAAAATAATTTCTTAGAAATTTAAAATAAATAGAAGTAACTGCTTAATTATCAGCACAAACCCTCTGCTCCTCACTCTCTATATTCTTCCATTGACCTTTGATGACTGGGAAGGAGAGAGTAAGGCTGATGACGTTGCTCAGCTCTGTCTCCCTTAAATCTAATCCACACACAAGTCAAGACATCGTCCTTGTGATGTCATTGATTCTCTTGGAGGATAAAGGACTGACAATAACAACTACAACAGTAACAATTTTTCTATCATTAGCAGCGTTCTTATGCTGGAATATGTTTCTGCCCCTGTGACTCTCTCCTTTGATTGGCCAGTTCCTCTCAGAACCTACATTTAAGAAATTTCCCAAGTCAATCATACTCATTCCTTCATTGCT
This sequence comes from Potorous gilbertii, assembly GCA_028658325.1. Lineage (NCBI taxonomy): Eukaryota > Metazoa > Chordata > Mammalia > Diprotodontia > Potoroidae > Potorous > Potorous gilbertii. Next base: position 379,543,588 of record CM053769.1, on the reverse strand, counting down.
TCCTAGTTCTTTTCTTGACTCTTTGAATTTCTCCACCAAATGCTGGTATGAATACTTTCCCCCCCTCCCTTCTCTCATTTTAAGTCCCTTTTATGAATTCTCTTCCCTTAGTATAATTTAAGCTCTTTGAGATGAGGTATATTTTTTTTCTATTTTTTTGTTTTTGTATTCCCAACATTTAGCTTCACACCTGTCACAAAGTAAATGCTTGTTGACTTGAGTTGACATGCCTTTGAGATTCCAAATTGGGGATTTCCTTTCAAAGGCTTAGGTGAAACCCAAGGTCATATCTCCATAAGGGTAGCGTCATTTCAGTTTCACAATTAGGAACATACACAGAAAACTTTGGGGAAGCAGTAATGTTTGACCAGGTCCCTCTATCCTGGTGTTTAGTAGGCAACAGCCTGGTATGGAGAATAAGCCCATAATTCTGATCTCTCAGGGCTTCAGGTAAACCATGCTTAAACATGTCCTTCTGCTAGAAGAAGATTAATTGCTTTAAAAATTTAGTAACTTGATCTTGGAATGATTGCCAAGGTCAGGATGATAGAGTCTGAAAGTAGAAATTTTGGGTTGCCAAAGGCAGACTGTCTATCTGATAGTTTGGTTCAGCACTTGATTTGGATAAAAGCCAGTCTCTGATCTTTTGTCATTAAAGATGCTATTCCTTTTTTTTTTTATGATACAGAGGAGGAATAAATAACAAGGAATTTTCCTGAGGTCACATTTGCACCCTTATTTTTCATGTCCAATTAGAGGTTATTTGATTGGGAGATTCTTTATATTTTAATTTGGACAGATACATACTTTTCTTTAAGAGCTATTAAGTAGTTTTCCAGATTCCAGCACCGGAGGGAAATTGGAGACTAAAAATTTTTTAAAATTCTAATTAAGATCTGAAGCTGATTGATAATGGCATATATTGATTAATTGCCAAATAGAGGCAACTAGAATAGCGGATTGTTACCTGATCTTGGAGTTAGCAAGACTTTGGTTCAAATCCTGACTCTTATATATACCAACATGTCAACCCCTCAGCAAATTAATTATCCTTTCAGTTCCCTAGATATTCTCTCAAACAATTGCTTCTCTACCTTGATAGAAAGTTTCCTTACCATAAATTCCCTATACTAATGAAATTGTAGGTCTAGATGAAAACAAACTAGCAAACACACTCTCTCTCTCTCTCTCTCTGTCACACACACACACACACACACACACACACACAACTTTATAACCCCTTTCAGATCATCTGGGATAGCTAATCAACAAACATTTATTAAAGGTCTGCTATATGCCTAATTGACAAGTAATCAAGTATTTATTAAGCTTTTAGTATGTGCAAAGCACTATGCTAAGTACTGGGGATACAAAAGAAAGTTGAAAACAATCCCTATACCCAAAAGCTCACAATCTAATGAGGAAGACAACATACAATCACTATGTACAAATAAGGTATGTATGTGTGTGTGTGTGTGTGTGTGTGTGTGTGCGCGCGCGCACATGCGCACGTGAACACACCCACAACCATATATATATGTAATCAATTGGAGAAAATCTCAGAGGGAAGGCATTAGTATTAGGGAGGATCAGGAAGGGCTTTGTGCAGAAGGTAGATTTTAACTGAGATTTGAAAGAAGTCAAGAAAGCCAGGAGGCAGAGATGAGAAGGGAGAGTGTATGTGGAACAACTAGTGAAAATAGGTGGAGTAAGGACATATTTCTTGTGGGAGGAACACTAAGTAGGTCACTGCCAATGGATCATAGAGTACATGGAGAGGATCAAAATGAAAGAAGACTGGAAAGGTAGGAAGAGATCAGGTTATGAAGAGTTTTAAAAGCTAAACAGAGGGTTTTATGTTTAATCCTGGAGGTAAGGAGAAGGCACTGGAGCTTATTGAATAGGATGATGATGTGTGGATGATGACCTGTGATTTAGGAAGAGCACTTTGACAGCTGGATGGAGGATGGGCTTGAGGAGAGTCATGAGACAGGGAGGCTAAGCAGAAGGCTACTGCAATAGTCCAAGCTTGGGATGATTTGGACCTACATTGGCGAGGTAGCAGAGTCAGAGGGAAAAAGGGGCAATGTAGAAAAGATATGAAGGCAGAATCCCTGGGGAATTGATATTAATAAGACCATGGAATTAGAAAGACTGGTCTTTTGCCGCCAGATTACCAATTTGTATCTGACTTGGCAAGAGAATCAGCTCACTTAAAATTCTTTGGAATATTTGGATAGCTATGAATAGGACCAGCCCTATGCTTAGATAAAGCAGGATTCAGATCTCGTTTTCTTAGATTTGAGGATAGAAATAGGAGCACTGGGTAGAAGTTGCAAAAAAAAATGCATTTAGGTTTGATGTAATAATAAATAAAAACCTTCCTAATAATTAGAACTATCCACAAGTAGAATGAACTACCTTAGTAGATAAGGGGATACCTATCACTTGAGATCTTCAATGAAGACTGTATATTCACTTCTCAATTATGTCGTAGAGGGGATTCTTGTTTAGTAACAGATGGGATGAGACGTCTTATCCAACTCTGAGATTCTGGAATTGAAAAAGGGGAAACCTGTATCAGATAATTTTAGCGGATGTCCTACCCTGTCTCTCCACTCCTACCCTCAAACTGCCTTGATGCTTCAAATTCTCACGGTTAGAATCAGTCATTTGGATTAAAGCAGTATATCTAGAATGCACCTGTAAAAATGAAAGTATGTCACCCAAGAGTGGTAATATATTAGCTTATTAATATGCATTATTAAGATCTTATGAAATCTAAAACAGAACATGACTAAGTGGGACACACAACATGTATTGGTGAAAAAACTGAAGGCAGGTAGGTTTGGAAGGTAGGGACTTTCTAGAAGGAACATCTAAGTCTTTAACAAAATTTTTTTTTCATATAAGTCTTTTATAGCTATAAGAAGTGAGGATTATAGGCCCTGGGCAGTCAGGGACCAATACTTGACAGAACCACCAAGAATAGGGCAAAGGGTTTCAGAAGTGGAAATGGGGGTTTGCCAAAGGGAAACTTTTCTCCCTGAAAGTTAGACCTGGATAGAAAAGTTAGGACCCAATCATTTGTTATTAAGAATGTTACAATGTTTTATAACAGAATAGGGGTATAACAAATGGGATATTCATTATAAAATGCTTAGCATAGTGCATGGAACATAATAAACACTATTTAAATGTTATCTGTGTTCATGGTAATGATGACAATTCTAGTAATTTTCTGGAGGGGGGATCATGCTGTTACAATATATATCCTTTCTTAAATTGTAATCAATTGATTAATATATTCTTTATTTCTGATCTTAAACTGATGTATACTTTAACTGGCATGCTATTAGCCTACTTAATTTTTAGATTCTAGCATATGAAGAGAATCTGTGATGTTATTGTATACATTTTAATTAAGATCTGAACTAACTGATGGTGACATGAGTTGACTATTTTCATCTTTACCCAAAGTGACTTTTTTAAAAAGGGAAACAATTTGATAAAAGATTCATTCCACACATTAGCTAGATAATGTTAGATGATCAAAGCAATGTTGATTTCATGAATATAAATGTTGGATTTTACTCAATTTGTGATATAATATTAGCTGTGGTTTTAATCCTATAATAACATATGGATATGCCTGCCTATCTCATTGAATTTCATCTCATTATGAAAGCCAACAGAAATTGTACTTGGCCAATAACTTGTACATTGGCTTGTCCAGGATAAGGATGGTTCTGTTTTAGATGTCACCATCTCTTGCTGTTCTGTGTCTCACAAAGCTCTAACAGGTAAGCAACTAGCTCCAATAGCCAGAGTTTTTTCCCAAACACAGATTCCCATTGAAATAAAATCTGATAGAACATAAAAAGTTGAGGCTAAGTATCTAACGTTCCTAATAAACCTATTTTCATTGGTCCCAATGACTTATTTCTTTTAGTTCCACTCTGACTTAATTTTTAAGGACCTTAAACACACGTGAATTTTAAGTTTCTTAATATAAGTAGGGGTTTTTTTTTGGTGTTTGTCATGATAAAGACCCAAATATATATCCAGGATTAAATTATGTAAGTGGCTTTATTCGACTCATTCAAACTAAAACGGAAACCCAAAGGAAAGCCAGGATTTTTCAAGCTTTGTATCTTTAGCTTCTGTCAAAAGAGTGTTCTCGCTCCTTCGTTTCCCAGGTTTTTTTTTCTTTGCTATGGGTCACAGATTCTGTGTTTCATTTGGCAACTGAGGAGTGAAAGGAAAGAGAAAAAGTTTCCAAGTTCAACTAGGGGTAGGATAGAGGCTTTACTGTGATAATGGGAGGGATGGTCACTGAGATTCGGGACTTTCCAGGTAGCTGCCAGAAGAACTCTGGGATTCACCATAAAACATACATTTGTTCATGGATTCAGTGCCACTAAGCTAGTCTGTAATTTAGGGGAATGTGGATCTTGCCAAGGATCCCTCTCTCTCTCTCTCTCTCTCTCTCTCACACACACACACACACACACACACACACACACACACACACATGCACATTTCCGTCTCTCTCTCTCCAACCCTCCTCTCTGTACCAGATCCTCCACCCCACCCCTCCATCCTATCCTTCTTGCCCTAGTAGTCCCTGGACAGCTGCAAATTTTTACAGCTGTCCAGCACCAGCCTGATGGTGTCTCTTTTAGATGTGGGACAGTGGACAATCAATGACAAAGTACCAAAAAATGATGAATTTTTCTAGGACATTGCACTCACACTTTTATAAAACATATTAGTATTGTTATAAATCAATGAACATGGTTTATAATAGCAATAATGCCCTTGAAATCTGTGAATACTGCCATTGTGGAATGGTAAGCCAGAGCATTTGCTGCCCTTGGCTTCACCTTGAGCTATTAACTAACAAATCGGTTATTAGCTGGTGGTAATGACCAATTTTCAAGAGATGATTGCTTAAATATTGCCCACCTTGAAAAGAGAATTATTACTCAACCGAGAACTGAACCCTTATTTTCGACTCAGCAGAGCTAATGATCTTCTCTTACTCCACTGGGCTAACCCACTCCCCCTCCCCCTCCTCACCTCCCTTCCCCCATCTCCCCCTCTTCCCCCTGGCCTAAGGTGCTCTGGGGATCACATGGTTACAGAAACCTTCCCTTCTCTGCCTTCTGTGACTTGAATCCAGGAAAAGTTCCATATTTAATATTTATTCGCTGAGCATCAGTGGATGAAGACAGATGGTAATGAAATCAGTCTTGCTGAAAGTGACCACAATGATAATAGATTCTTTATGATGTCCAGGAATCCTGGACTCTCAGTCTCTACTTAAATGCATGTTGGCGCCATCTCTGTCGTTTTAAGCTTGGTGTTCTTGTCATCCTTGTGACCTCTCTTTAGACCCATAGTGCGCAGGCTGCACTGAAGACATCAATCTGTCTTTCTCCCCATATAAATGCTTTAAACACCTATAGCCCACAAATGACTCACAAGACAGAGATTTTTCAAAACAGAAAAAAAAAGTCACCCTAGAGCTTCAACTGGCTGGTATTTATGAACCCGATTCTTCTTTTTTTCCCCTCAGAATGGCTTCTTCAGTCTTACTGCTTCTGATTGACTTCTCCAAGCAGAACAGGTTGGCCAGTTGGGTTCTGACTTGTGTCAGGGGTTTCAGAATTCTCCCTCTCAGATAACACTATGCATGCCTGGAAATAGTGGGGGTGGTTACAGGGAATGGGAGAGGGAGGAGAGGGGAGGAAGAAAGGGGGAAGGGGGAGAGAGGAAGCCAATACTGAGCTGGCTGGGAACAGTGCTCCTGTCAAACTGGTGAACTCCAAAGAGCTGATTGCACTGGAGATCTTAATATCCTGGGTCAGGCAAAGCTGTTTTAAGAAATCTGGCAGCATTTTGTAATAAGTGGCAAATCATTCTGACTTCCTTCAGTATTCGAAACATTAATCATGTTGAATTCCTTTGTTATTTTAGGGCCTGCATACTAGGTAATTCTATAGGAATTCCATTGTAATTTAGCATTAATTAATCTCCACTTGATATAAAGTAGTGCCAGAAACCTTTCTATGCATTTGTTCCCTCATAGATCAGTTATCAGCTTTGCTATTACCCATTCCATCTGAGGAGCTGTCACTGTTTCCTCTTCCCCCTTCCCCCTTCTCCCTTCCTTCCTTCCTCCCTTCCTTCCTCTTCCAGAGTTTATAATTCCCTTGTGCAAAAATAAAGGCAATACTGGATAAAATCTGAAGCAGAAAAATGAAAGCATTAGGAGGTTGAGCAGGACGATGGGGGAATCTTGAAGTTATCTTGCTAGGTAATTTCTTAGGCAAAAGTTAAAGAAGTTAGAAAATTTTATTCCAGAGAACATAGCCTTAATGTGAGCAGAGGTAACTGTTTTCAATGATTTAAGAACTGTTATGTAGCAGAGAGAGTAGATTATTTCCAAGTTGCTTCAGAAGGCCAAACTAGGTCTGATGGATAGAAGTAACAGAGAGACAGATTTTGACATAAAGTAAGTAAAACATTCCAACAATGAGTGAAGTCTGGCAATGAAACGAGCTGCTTTGTGAGGTGGTGAATTCTATGTCACCAGAGGTATTCAATCAGAAAATGGATTGAGCATCTGTCAGAAACTACATGGAAGGAACTCATGCATTTGATTGCAGGATCATAAATTTGGAGCTGGGGCCATGCATTGTAAACCCTTCAGTTTACCAATGAGGAAACTAAGGCCCAGGGATGTTAAGTGACTTGCCCTAGATTATGAGAGTAGCAAGTGTCAGAGTGAGCCCCTTAATTCCACCAGCAATGCTCTAATGGAGTGAATTAGATAACATCTAGAGACCCTCCCAACTCTAAGATTCTATGGGTCCACAGCACAGAGAGTGTGTGGCTGACTTGAGAGAATGTTCTTCCCTTCTGACTTTTCCTGCAAAATGAAAAAGAGCCAACTGTGGGTCAGAGACTGAGATCCTCAGCCTCTGGGTGCTAAATAATGAATGCCATTCCAACTGCCAACTGCTTCTGCAACCTTCTGTTTCTAGATACAGGAAATGCAAAGAAAATGTACACTGCTCTGGCCCCTACTTTAAAGGGCTCCCTTCAGATTTCAGAAAGATAACTCAATCATGCTGGTACCTACCACCTGTCACTAGAAAGGGAAGCTGTCAAATTTGGTTGGCTCAGAATTTTGACCTTGTGCTAAAAACAAAAGAATATTTTTATGACCATGTAACATTCACATTACCTAGACTATGAAATATTGAAGCAGTCTTGCAGCTCCATTTAGATTTTTGATGCAGGTGCTTTTCCATATTGAGATTTAGATGCTCATTGGACTAAAAATTTAAATTCATTTTTGAAAATGGATGTCCTGACAAAATTAGTTTGTCCTGGTTATAGGAAACCTTTGGACATTACTAAGGAGATCCATGGGAGAAAGTGAAAATTCTACTGGTATTTCTTTACACTTCATTCATTCATCCAATATTTTTAAAGTGCCTAATATGTGCAGAACACTATGCTAGGCACTGGGGTAGGGCATATAAAGTTTAGTTAAGACATGTCTCTTGCTAACATGAAGCTTATTATTTAATAGAGTATGCTATGTAAGAGGGCTCTTATTAATTTTTTTTAAACTAAAGTTGGTACGAATTGTGTGTGTGTGTGTCCTTCATTGCTGAAGAAGACCATGCCATCAGAGAAATAATGACATGACTTGCACTTGACTTTGTTTTGAGTGAGGGAGGGCTGTACAGGTCACCAGTCTCACTTCTCCTCCATCTGAATCCAGTGACCAGATATTCATCAGGATGACTGGAGATGACTCAGGATGAGGCAGTTGGGATATTAAGTGACTTGCCCAAGGTCACACAGCTAGTGACTCTCAAGTGTGTGAGGTGAGATTTGAACTCAGGTCCTCCTGACTCCTGCACTGGTGCTTTATCCATTGCACCACATAGCTGCCCCAATACAGGTTGTACTCATTGCTTAAATAGGGTACATGCATAATATCATTCAAGAGGACAGTTGTGGATGCCCATCGAAAATTCCCATCTCTTGGCCAGCACTTTCCTTGGACTCTTTAAGCTTATCTTTTGAGGAGCTGAGGGCTGTAAGAAGGGGCCTAGAAACTTGCCCAGAATTCAGAAATGCTGAGGTCTTTTGTTCTAATGTCTTATTATGATATCCAGGCACATCCAGACTCTAGTCCTTCCTGGTTTATCCCAAGTTAAGTGTTTAGGCAAGATGGTAGGTATAGCTTTCTTTAGCCCTCAGTTCCACCTTGAGTTTCATATAGGGTGATGCTTCTCTTTTCTCATACCTTAGCTACACTCTGGCTCATAGGTCTTCCATTTAGTAAAGAATTACTTATCTGTAAAATGGGCATAGTCAAGGTCATTATAAGGAAATAGCTTCATTAACCTTAAAGTATATCAATATGAGTCATTTTTATTATTACAATATCCAGTCCATTAGCCTTTCAAAGGACACAGAGATTTTAAATGAATTCTCCTTTCTTGACACTTTATACTTTATAGAACGCCATTTGGTCTGGGCAGCTGAATTTAGACTTGAATCTTTGAAGACACTGGGAATATTAACTGTGGCACAAAGGCATTATCAATACCTAAACGTGGAGTCAAAGGACCTGGGTTCAAATCTCAGCTCTTTACCTCACTCTGAGTCTCAGTTTCCTCATCTGTAAAATGAGAAGGCTAGATGCAATGCTCTATCTCTGTTGTAGCACAGAAAACCCTATGTATTTTTTCCACTTTCAGTCTTCCGCTGCCCAAAAAAGTTCTAGGCTAGTCCCTTTGTCTTGAGTTAGACTTGATTCAAGCTGGGTTAGGTCTGTATCAGAAGATAATGAATGAGTCATTCATAGACCATGCAATATTTAAGAGAAAGTTTATCTAATAAACTGGAAAGGCTGTTCAGAAAGTATACAGCATTGGTTCAGGTGGACATGCCCCTTGCCTCCACAGTTGCTAGTGATGTGCTCAGTTAAGAAAGGTATATTTATTGATATAACAGTAAAGAGTCTCTCAAGTGTGAGGAGTCCTTGCCTTTAAAGGCTTTTTATGTCTTAGATGCTAGGGGTCCTGTGGCCTTGGATCAGTTAAGTCTCTACTGTGGTTTCATTGACTTTTTTAGGAGAAAAATAACCTAGTTTACTGGGGGTAGATGTTGTTCCTATCACATCTTTCTTTTCTTCTTTTTTTAACAGATGAGGAAACTGAGGCTCTAGGAGGTGGTAACTGGACTTCTGACTCTAAGACCAGTGGTTTTTCTATTATATCGATCAGTAAAGATTTATTATGCAGTCCTTTTTATATGATTAGCACAGTGCTAGGTACTGGAAGGGTGTAAGATAAGTATAAAATACAAGGTCCCTTCTCAAGGTGATTGAAATCCAGGAGTGCAGATGAAAGAACAAAAAAAAATTAATTGCTAAATTTGGAGATATTAACTTTAAGTACCATAGGAGTTCAAAAAAAAGGATAAGGATGTTTACAGGGAAGAATTCACAGGGACAAAGGAAGTAGGACTTCAGGAGAACCTTAAAGGATAGAAATGGTTGAATAGATGAAAAAGAAAAAAAAGGTACATTCTGAGGAGTTGGAATAGCCAAAACAAAGGCATAATGGGAAAAATGAATACGGTATATGTGGGTGGAGAATCTGGACTGACTGAAGTTAGGGTGTAGTAGCATGGAATAAAATTGGTCACTCTGAGATATCTCAGTGTGACTACATAACATCACTATAGTGAAAATATGCTCAATAGGAAAGTATATGTCGAACCTATACAAAATTGTATGCTGTCATGGGGAGGGAGGGGGGTAGGGGGGGTAGGTGTGGGGGTATAAAATCTTAATTTTAAGGAAGTGATTGTAGAACATTTATAAATAAATAAAATAAAAATTTAATAAAAAA
>CM053769.1:379506851-379533141 GCA_028658325.1 Potorous gilbertii | reverse complement strand
TCAGTGTGACTACATAACATCACTATAGTGAAAATATGCTCAATAGGAAAGTATATGTCGAACCTATACAAAATTGTATGCTGTCATGGGGAGGGAGGGGGGTAGGGGGGGTAGGTGTGGGGGTATAAAATCTTAATTTTAAGGAAGTGATTGTAGAACATTTATAAATAAATAAAATAAAAATTTAATAAAAAAAAAAGTAACATACTAAACAAAAAAAAAGTGAGACAATATTAGAGTCATCTTAAATTTGTTTATCAGGATTTATAGCATCTTATATTGGATTAAATGTTTCATAAATCATTAAAAATAGAAGTGAAATAATTAAAACGCCAATTTCAAATGGGAAGAAAAGAATACTAAAACTCAGAATGAGCTGATGCTAATAAAAAAAATAAGGATGACAAAAAAAAAATAAAATTGGTCACTTAAGGTAGGGCTTCATTATGGAACATCTTGAAAGTCAAGTAGAGGAGACTGAGCATGAGAAAGGGCAGGGCTAGTATGTTGTCCAGAAGAAGAGGTAAAACAGAGAGATGTTAACAAAGGAAAAGACACATAACTTTTCTTGATTTAATCCATGTCAAATAACTAATTTTCATCAAAACAAAGTCCTGTGTCCATTGCCTATTTTTAAAAATGGAGCTGTGATCTCATTGTTTTAGGAAGCTTTCTTTGTCTCTCCTGAAATGGATGGTCCCAGTGAGTAAATAAATTATTTATTGTGACATTCCTAGAAAACTGGTTTCCTTTCACCTACTGTACATCGCCTTTCTAAATTAAAAGTTATTGTCCAGGTCAAAAGTAAAAGCTGATCCAGGGAACAACATATCCTTCACACAGATGTTGGCGACTGTGTGTAATAGTGGAAAATACTAAGCATCAGGAGACCTGAGTTCAAATCCTGAATATGATAACTTCTGGTTGAGTGCTTATAGACCTCTTCTTGAAACCTTGGTTTCTTCCTTTGTTAAATGGGGATAACAATATTTGTTCTCCGAGTTTTCTTAGAAGACCAGCTTTGAGGGCAGGGGCTGTCTTTTGCCTCGCTGTCTTTTGTATCAGTAGGGTTTAACACAGCACTAGGGGCTTAATAAATGTTTATTGAGTGATTGACAATGAGGAGGCCAAGAGCTTTTTCCTTTTTCTTTCTGTAAGAAGTAGCTAGGTGGTACAATGGATAGAGTGCTGGGCTTGCAGTCAAGAAGACCTGAGTTCAGATCCAACCCTAGATACTTCCTAGCTTTGTGACCCTGAGCAAGTCACTTTACCTCTACCTCAGTTTCTGCAACTTTAAAATGGAGAGAATAATAGCAATTATCTCACAGGTTGTTGTTTGTAAAAAACAAGCACTTACCATGGTGCCTGGCACATATTAGGAACTACATAAGTCCTTACTCTCTTCCTTTTGTAAATTTGGAAGCTTCAGAGAGAAGTCCAGAGGCTAATTCATGAGATGGAATGTGATGGAAAGAGGAGGCTGATCAAACAATTTCGCTGATTATCATTCAAGTTCGGACTGTTTTTAATCAGACATTGCTTCATTTCCTCCTCAGCTTGTTTTTATTTATTTTTTATTTTCCTGAAATTGCCACATAACTCTCCACATTGGTTCATTAAACCAATTTTCTACAGTAGTGTACAGCTCAGGAATTTTACTTTGTGGCTTGCAAAGCAATCCTTCATTTAGAACAATGCATTAATATCATGATTTGCAAATTGTTTGCATTCGAAAAGCATGCTCTAGTTATATTTATGAATTTGCCTACAATCTTCCACTATGATCAGGTGTTACCCCATTTTAAAGATTGTCAGGGTGCCCTGTCTGTGAATGGCATAGACATGAGTATTCTCATGGTTGGAACCTGTGCACACAAACACCTTAATTCTTCTTGACATCATTTCCAAAGGGAGAGAAAGGAGCAAAGTGTCTAACACATACCTGTAACCTCACCTGGCCTCTCCTACACACTCTCTACTTGCCACCATTTGGATCCAATTGGATCATAGTGTCTTAGGTTTAGAGCTGGAAGAGACCTCAGAAGCCATTTATTCCAATCTTCTTAATTTTACAGATGAAGAAACATGAAGAATCATAGCATATGGAATGTGCCTTTAAGCCAGGAAGACAGGTTCAAATACTATCTCAGAAGTTTGTTAGTTCAAGGCCCATCACTTAGATGTTTTTCAATTTCAATTTCCTTCCTGAGATGATGGAGTTAGGCTTGTTGGCATCTAAGATTCTTTTGAATTCCAAATCTGCGATACTAGGATCCTATCAAGATGTGACTCAGAGAAGTTAAGTTACTTGTTCAAGGTCATGCAGGTGACTTGTAGCAGAGATCCAACAATGATTGTCTTTATGACAGCAATAACAGACCAATTGTCAGTGGGAAGGGCTAATGACACATCCATTTGGACTAACACATCCAGTCAACTCCTGGGAAGGACTTTGAGGTAAGCCTCCAGCACAAATCACCTCTCATTCTCAAGCCATGGGGAAGAACTCAAAGCATTGCATTTCATGGCAGGTGTTAAGCTTATTAAACCATAAGGAAGGACCCCAAGATGACCCATTTTATACCTGTGACTTGGGACTTTTGCCAGAACCACTTTTCCAGTTGAAAGAGAACAGCCCTAGGTTAGGTTGCTAAGTAGGGGAAATAGTTTTTTAATAGTCTTCCATGTTCTCCATCTACACCCCCTTTGCTTTGGTCTTCAGTTCTCTCATATTGTCCTGGCTGTCCACAGCCCCATTTATGACACCCCTCCTCTGCCTAACCTGCAAGCAGCAACTCTTGCTCCATATTGTCTCCTCACGTCCTTCCAATTAAAACATTTCTATTCCCAGCACTATTTCCTGAGGGTCCAGATCTTTGCTAAGGTTAATCTGATAAATTTGATTGAAGGTGTTAATAACTGATAATGGTTTAATATTCCAGATACAAAAGTCTGCCTCTAAAAGAGGAGGAGGTAAACATCCCAGTTTATATCCAAAGGGAGGAGTGATTTGTGTGTTTCAGATGCTAAAGCAAAGCCACTTGGAGAGATTCCAGGGGGCTTTTCATAGCCTCACAAATATCACCTATTCTATCTATCTATAAGGATATTCCTGCTACATGAGTCAGCTGAGAAATATTTCTGAATAACCAGGAGATGGGGAAGAACGTTTAGCCACATAAACTATCAGGATAGAGGAATCTGACTGTCTTCTTTCTAAGGACATGGAAAGCTCCATTTGAATGTCTGCTCTGATACGTGTGGTATCATCTCTCTCCTTTTCCCCCTACCCATTGCCAAGATGCCACTTGTCTTTCTCCTTGAATATTCTTGCAGTGTCAGAATCATCATGCCTAGGACGAAATGGTTCCTGTTCTCCACCAGATGGCTCAATTAGTCAAGATACTGAAAAGCAAACTGGAACAGTCTTTTGGCCAAATAGCAGTGTGGGGAATGTGAAATTAATAAGCCTATCTACCCTCAAGATACTGATGTCATTACTTTTCTTTGGGAACTGCATTTTACATTGTTTTTTATTCAAGTTTTTCTTATCAAGAGCTCCATTTTCTGAGAGGTACAGCAATCCAGAGATACAGTATGATCTATTTGATAAAGAATTGTTCTTGAAGCTAGGAAGATATAGATCACATCCTGCCACTGACACCTTCTGGATTTGTGACCTTGGGCAAGTCACTTAGCCTTTCATTAAGATTATTTGTTTCAGAGAAGGTGTTGTCTGGCATTAGTAGAACTTTTCTCACCAGGGAGTTCCCTATAGAAATTAAATTACAGGTCTGGGTCCTAACCTTGATTCTGTAGCAACCAAGAAACATATGTTCTGTTAGGCAACTACTCAGGGTCATTAAGGAAATTAGAAAGAAGGGAAAGAGAGCAGAAAGAAAGGATTGCTGATATTTCTCCTCCATAGCCTAGATAACGGTTGTTTCCTACACAGAAATGACCGTCCTAATCCTGTTTCAGGGCAACATTTTCCAGGAGAGGGAATGGAACTGATCCATCTCTATTCTCCTACATACTTCCTGCTTTTAAAAAAAGCCTTTTGTTTTTATATCACATTTTTCTCAAAATATACGTCTCCCTCTTCCCTTCTCAATGAAACTTTCCTTGTAACAAAGATTAAAAAGAAAAAGCTGTTCAAGAAAACCAACCTCCATCAGTGTGTACGGAATATGTAGCATTCTATATCCATAGTCCCTCACTTCTCCAACAAAGGGGAGGAGGCACATTTTCTCATCCTTTTTGCCCCTAAATTTAGTCATTACAATTACAGGGTTTGGTTTAAACAAATTTTTCCCCTCATTTACATTCTTGTAGTCATTGTGGATAGATGAAGGTAACTCAAAAGAAATAGCGCCGGGTGTGGATCTGGGAAGGCCTGAGCTCAAATCTGGTTTCAGATAAATCACACAACTTGTTGGTCTCAGTTCTTTCAATTGTAAAATGTGAATAATAACCATTGTACCTATCTCTTGGGGTTGTTGTAAAGCTCAAATGAGGCAGCATTTGTAACGTGCTTAGCATAGTGCCTGGTCCTGTAGTATTTTTCTGATTATTTCCTTTGGCATCAGATCATATGGATAGATCGCTTCCATCTCTGGATTCTTCATATTTATTTTTATCACACAGTAATATTCAATTATATCCATGGATCACAATTTGTGTAGCCATTCTCCACTTGGTGAGCAAACACACTGTTTCCACTTCTTTGTTGAGTTATGAATACAAGACCTTTCTTTCTGTGTTTGATCTACTTTGAGTATGTGCTTAGCAGTGAGTTCTCTAGGTTAAAGTGTATGGATATTATAGTTATTTTTTAAGCACTATTCCAAATTGCTTTCCAAAATGGTTGAACCAATTTATAACTCTATCAGCAGGGTATTTGTGTGCCTGTCTGCCTGTAGCTCCTCCAACATTGACTTTTTCCATCTGTGTCCTCTTTGCCAATTTTCTGGGTGTGAGGGGGAAACCTCAGAGTTGTTTTAGTAGACATTTTTTATTATAAATGATTTGGAACAGTCTTTCATATGGTTGCTAATAGTTTGCAGTTTTTCTTTTGACATCTGTTAGATAATATCCTTTGGCCACTTTTTCAATGGGGAATGGCTTTTGGTGACATTAGTTTTTGGTGGGCTTCAGGAAGAAACTAGAAGCTGATGGAGAAACTTGAAAAATGGAAAAGTACCTTTTTTCTTTATCCTTTAAGTTGAAATGTCTTCATGGAAACCCATGTTTTCCTCTCTTCTGCTCTAATATTCTGAAAGTCAAGGCGGTGATGCTTATTTTGATCCTTCAGTATCTTTGTACCATCTGTATGTTTTAACATGAATAATACATGGGATTAGTTCCACATAACTCTTGCAATTAACATATTAATGTAGTACACAGAGAATGGTAGAGGACTAGATAATTGAGCAAACTGAGTTCTAAGGTAGATTCCCAATCTCCTAATTTGCCTCAGTAATGTCTGACCCTTCGTGACCCTACATGCAATTTTCATGGAAAAGATATGGGATTAGTTGGCCATTTCCTTCCCCAGTTCATTTTACAGATAAGGAACTGAGGTAAACAGGGTTAAGTGAAGTACCCAGGATTACCCAGCCAACAAGTGTCTGAGGACAGATCCAAACTCAGGAAGATGAATCCTCCTGATTCCAAGTCCAGTATTCTATCCACTTTGCCTCCTTGCTGCCCCAGAGATGACCCACATGTGTCGTGCTAGTTGTCTGAAGGCCTATCACGTGGAGGAGAGATTAGAGTTATTCTTTTTGTCCTCAGAGGGCAGAAATAGGAGGTCAAACCTTGGAGGCTGACATGAAGGAGAGCCTCCAAGCCATGCTCTTCTGTGATGTGTTTGTTAGCTCTGTTAGAGAATGACTGCTGGTTTAGATAGGTGAGGTATGGTGTGGGATAGGTATGACCATGCAGTACACCAAACAGGACCGGACTTGGGTGAAAGAGGCCAACTGAGGGAGGGCAAGATTTAAATAAAATGAATGAATCACTTAATGATAGAATTTCAGGGATCAGTAGTGGATAAACGGGAGAGATATTTTTCCATAGATTTTTAAAATTCATTTTAAAATTCATCTCAAGATGAGAAAAGGAAAAAAGGGAACACTTCTATGTATATAGTAGAAGGATAAGAGAGGATTCAATATGAAACAAATTTCCATTTCAAGAAAACCTATATAACGAGTACTATACATTATTTTCAGAGCTACCCAGATTTTCTTTGCTTCCTTCTAGGTTATTTTTTTTTGTTCTCTGCTGTGCATTTTTTGCTTTATTTTTTTTCCCTCCTTGTCAAAGAAGGCTATAATTAAACTCAGACATACATACACACATACATACATGTACATATATGTATATATACATGGATATCTATAAGATTATACATATCTGCACACATACACTCATACATCCATATATATGTATGACCATATTATGCATACTTCCACTCATCATCTTTTTCTGGAGGTGCATAGCATCTTCCTTCATAGGTCCAAGTCTTTCCATGGGAAGAGATCTTTTTGAAGTTTTGGGGAAGCATTGGGAGAAAATTTCAATATCTAAGTGGTTGCTTCCTTTGTGTACATATATGGTTAACCTTTGAGCCAATTTTTGGGTCTTTAAATCTTCTCTAACAGTAGTGAAACAGCATCAGGTATTTTCAGGCAGGAGTGGTATGGCTTCGTCCTTCCACACTTTTAAGTACTGGCTGGACTTTTGTCCTGAATTTAAATGTCTGATTGGCTGGCAAATGCACTGGTTTTTCAGGCTAGCTGGGCAAATCACTAATGAACTTTGGAGAGCAGGAAGCAACCCAAGGAAGCAAATGAATCTCAGCTGGGGCTGGAAGCCTTTGTCAGCTTTCATCGCTGAAATGCTTCAGAGGAACATCTCCCTGATAAAGCCTATGAGAAACGTGGAGGAGTTAGAGCAGAGATTTTGAAAAAACAGGATGCTGTTGAACAGCCAGCACTAATGTATTGCATCTGTAAGCCTTTGGACCTTCCACCCAGAGAGGGTTGAGGGTGTGCCAGGGATCTGGGAAAAGATTTTATGTAGGAGTTTGGTGTGTGTGTGTGTGTGTGTGTGTGTGTGTGTGTGTGTGTGTATGTGTATGTATATATGTGCATGTGCTTTGGGGAGGTGGGAGAAAGGCAAGAAAGAAAAACTGGCCCCCATTAAGCATGCTGAAAAGTAGCCTTTTCTCTTTCTCTCCTTTCTAATGCTTTCAAGGTACTTTTCTTTCCTTTATTCCTCCTCACTAATACAATAACAAAGATTTTCGTGGTTTTGAAATGAGATCAAGGAGAACGATAGGAGTCTGAAAGAGGAGACCTGCTTCCCTCATGGACGAACATACTCTTTGAGTGATTCTTTTATTTACCAGGAGAACATGAATCCAAATTTCAGTATATTAGCAAAAAAAGGAAGTTAATACAGAGAACTTATGCTCTGAACCCTAACTGGCATATCTGAAGCCTAGGGGAGGACCAAATTCAGTTGTAGGATTGGGGTAAGAGGGTCAAGAGTTGTGGATTCCCATTCTATCACTTGCCCAAGGTTTGCTCATAAGACATGATATCCCTTTCCTGATACAAACACGGCTTGGGAAACATTAGCTCTTACCCCAGAACACTCTGGGTCCTGCCCCTGCAGGGCCTAAAGCTCTGAAGGGTTCTCTTTACCTATGGGAAATGTGCTGTGTGGTCTCTGAAGTATCTTCTCTATGAAAGCATAAAATGGTACATGTCATTGAACCCTGAGTTCACAGAGGGCCTTTTGTTTGGGGCTGCACCTTGTTTAGGGGATAGACATCTTTCTAGTGAACACTATCCCTGCCTGTTCCTTATCTCTAGATAGACTTGTCTTTTCTCCCCCTTGTTTGGTCAGCACAATTCCTTGGGGAAAGAGTGCCCCCTAACATCAGGGCCTTGAGACAAAGCTCCAATTACCCCATCCTAGTTACAGCTCTGCACTGCTCTGGCATGCCTCCTTTGTTCTCCCTAGTCTCCTAACAGTAATTTGAATTGATGTGCTGCCTGGTTAAATTAACTGACTAAAATTCAAGCTTTGCACTTCACTTTGCATACTTTGGGTAGTCATAAATATAGGCCTATAGTCTAGGGTATCTCATGAAATACTGTAACAAGAACAAAGGAGACCTAGATGTTCACTCCCCTTTAAAATTCATGCTTATGCTTTTCTACTCATCCATTAATTCTTTAAATATTTTTTAAATGCTCTCTATTTGCAGGGAACACTAAGTGTGGTGGGAGATGAATGAAGGGTAAGACATTTCCTATTCTCAAGGAGCTTGTAGTCCTGGAAGGGAGATAAAATAGTGGAAACAAACTCCACAAAACACAACACAATAAACACAAAATCGTAGAGAGGAAGTTTAATGTTTTATCCTAGTTTAGAGTGCAAAAAGTTAGTCCCTAGTAGTTGAGGTAGCTAAGTGGAACAGTGAGTAGAATTTTGGGCCTGAGGCTAGAAAGACCTGAGTCTAAATCCAGCTTTAGACACTTACTAGCTGGGTGACTCTGGGTAAGTTAATCAACCACTTTTTGCATCAGTTTCCTCATCTGCAAAGTGGAGACAATTATAGCACCTACCTCCCAGGATTGTTGAGAGGATCATATGAGATAATAGTTACAAAGCACTTCCCATAATGTTGGCACATTGTCCAGTCATTTTTCAATCCTGTCCAAGGACTCCTTGTGATTCCATTTTGGGGATTATTTGGTAAAGATACAGGGATGATTTGCCATTTCTTTCTCCAACTCATTTTACAGATGAGGAAACGGAGGCAAACAGGGTAAAGTGACTTGCCCAGGGTCACACAGCTAGTAAGTGTCTGAGGACAGATTTGAACCCAGGAAGATGTCTTCCTGATTCCAGGCCCGGCACCTATCTGCCTGGCACATAGTCAGCACTATATCAATGTTAGCTATTATTATTAACTGATGAGGGTGGAAGAGAATGGTGGGGTGAGGGAATGAAAAGAGAATGACCTGATAAAGCTAATAAATGTCTCTCCCAGGGGTGGGAAACCTGCTGACTTGAGGTCACATATAGGCTTCTAGATCCTTAAGTGTGGCCTTTTGACTGAATTCAAATAATTTTTGCTCTGTAAAATTTGAATTCATTCCAAAGGCTGCATTTAAGGATCTAGAAAGCCATATTTGCCCTAGAGATAGCGGGTTCCCTACCCCTGATCTATAAAATATTATCTGGGATGGGAGGGGGCTATAATAAATAGCTATCTTTTCTGAGCAGTGGAGTCCTATAGCTTGAATAACATGTACATGCGATAAGTGCTTTCGCTATGGCTTCTTAAGATTTGATGTGCTAGAGCTGAGGGCAAGGGGTGGGTGAACCAGCCTTCCTTCAGCTCCACCCATACACTAGTGCCTTTCCTCTAAGCTTATCTCCAATTTATCCTGAAAATATTTCGTTTGTACTTAGCTTGCATGTCGTCTTACTCATTAATAGTTTGTGACCTCCTTGAGAGCAGGGACTATGTTTTTGCCTTTCTTTGTATCCTTGGCACATAGTAGACTCTCAATAAATGTTAGGTGGTGCAGTGGATAGAGCACTAGCCAGGGACACTTCAAATCTGAGTTCAAACCTTCCTCAAACACGTACTAGCTGTGTGATCTTGGGCAAGTCACTTAACCCTGTTTGCCTCAGTTTCCTCATCCATAAAAAATGAGCTGGAGAAAGAAATGACAAACCACTCCAGTATCTTTGCTAAGAAAATCCTAAATGGGGTTACAGAGAGTTGGATGCCACTGAAAAAAGACTGAACCACAATAAGTGTTTGTTGACTTGATTTGCCCTTTGCAAAGGAGGAATTGTCACTTGCCCATGTAGTATGACTATGATTTGAGGAGATCCAACTTTTAGCATGGTCATTTTTTTAATTAGAGTACTGAAGTTCCATATTCAGATTTTTTTTTTCTTTTTGGAGACTGGGTTTCCCTATCTTGGCTAAATTAGAAGTGCAACATCTATAGGCCATCATCATCACCAACAGCTGGGGCAGGAGTGGGGCTGGCATGATGGGGAAGGGGGAAGTGGTGGTGTGGGTGATTCACCACATTGGTGCAGATATAGTGGAGACACACAATCGAATGTAGCCCTATATTGTAGGCCTACTCCAGCTAGGGCTCTTGAACTCAAGTGATTTACTAGCCTTTACTAGCCTTCCCCTTTCCCAGGAGCAAGAATTATAAGCCTGGGCCTGCCCAGATGTTTTCTGGGAGGAGATAATATTGCCTGGCATCCACTTTTAGCACAGATTTGCAAATCAAAATAATTAGGAAAAAGCAGATTTCTAAGGAGAGTATGGACAGGTAAATTTTGATGTTGATGAGACACAGGAGAAAGAAAGTCAGGTTAGGGGTGCTCTGGGCATCAATGAGGTGGCTTGAAGCCACTCAGTACCTGGAGGGGTGAGGAGAATGCTGGCAGGAAGGAATAAAATGTCTGAAGGGGATGGGGAAGCACCAATGTGCTGTCAACCTTGGCTTTCTTCACTAATTTGTACAAAGGCCATCCTAGCTTTGACTGCTCAACAGCCTGGCCCAGAGGTCAGGTTCTGGGTTCACTTTAGATAGGTAATCTTTTCCTTCTGGGCAGCTGCTTCCTGCTCTTTGGAGCTACTGGCAAGCAGCCCTGTAAAGTCAACCCCATTCTTTTCATAGAAGACTTACATTTATTGGCTTCCATTTTACTTGAACACAAGGGAAGCTCTGGGTTTCCACTATAGGCAGTCAGGGACATATTTTTTATTTAAATCAGGCCTTAGAGAATCAGACATGGCCAAGATGCCGGTATCATGTTTTAGTCTTCCATAAAATATACTGAAGAAATGAAATCATTGGCTAGGAACTTGGCTTAGCTAGTTTCAGTATCCGTGCTGTGAAAACTCAGTCAAGGGGGTAGGGGTGAGGGGGTTGTTGGGGCGGGGAAATGGTTGCTATTTGTCTGAGGATACCATTACTTTTCAGTGCTAGAGGAAACATCCAAGTGTCCCTTTGACCATGTGTACAGCCTTTTCTGGGTTGGGGGGTTGGTGGTGGTGGGTGGGATTGTCCAAAGTAAAGCAGTCGTTGGGGTGGGGGTAGGATGGAGTATGTGGGGGACGTGTAGAACAGGCTTCATTGTTGCTTCTGCTGCTATTGGTTTCTGGGATCAGTGTCCATCAGAAAAGCAGAAAGAAATCTCCTAACATGCTCATACTCGGGACACAATAAAACACCAGGCTCCTGCAGGTCAAGGCCACAGCAACCACTGAAATAATATAAACAGGAAAAAACAACAGCGGAAAAAAGCAACCCCTCCCCAGTGGACAAACTGGAGGGAGGCAATAGAGAGGGATTTCTTCTCAGAGATGTCAGGGGCAAGCAGCCATCGATGTAGCGGAGAGTTCACTAGACCAGAGGTCAGGAGACCTGGATTTTATTTGGAGCTGTGTCACTAACTCACCCTTGACTTTGGACAAGTAATTTTATCCCTCAGGGCCTCAGTTCCTTCATATGTAAAGCTGATAAGACTGACTAGATGGTTTCCAGCTCCCTTCCAGTTCACAAATTCTATGACCTAAAGGTTAAAAATACTCTTCCATTTTTGGAATTACTTTTCATATCCTCTGCTAGGTGGAACAGAACCTGGAATCAGGATGATCTGAGTTCAAGACTAGCCTCAGACAAGTACTAGTTCTGTGACCCTTGGCAAGTCATTTAACCTCTTCCTGACTCAGTTTCCTCCATCTGTCTATGTAGCCTCTCCTTCATTTCCTTTGTTAGATCTTTATGAAAGTTATGACCCCTAAACGTTAGCATCTCCCAAGGCTCTGTATATAAGAAGAGATTATAAAAGCTCACACTTCCCAGGATTGTTGTGAGGATAAAGTAAGGTAATATTTGTAAAGCACTTTACCACCCTTCAAGTGTTATACAAATGCAATTTATTATGACTATTCTTGTTTGCAGAGAAGGCTGTTCCCCATATGTAGCATGGGGGTGTTATGTGCCTTGAAGGGAAGCAGAATAGACAATTCTAACTTCTTTTCTCCCTACCCTTCTCCAAGGGAAACTTTAATTCTTGCCAGGAGGGCAAGTAGGAAGTTGAGGACAGAAGCTTGGCCACTGTCCTCGTCAGAGGGTAGTAGGCCAGAATTATATCTATCTGTTCCCTTCAATAGTTTTTATCCATTTATCCAAGTCTGTTTTTCAGTCATTTATGACTCTTGGCAAAGATAGTAGAGTGGTGTGCCATTTCCTTCTTCAGCTCATTTTATAGATGAGGAACTGAAGCAAATAGGATAAAGTGACTTGTCCAGGGTCACACAGCTAGAAACTTCTGAGGTCAGATTTGACCTCAGGAAGAGAAGTCTTCCTGACTCCAGGCCTGGCACTCTATCCATTGTGCCACCTAGTGCCCCATCCAAGTCAATAGCAAAATAGAAATCAGAAAGAATGCAGAGGATAATATACACACATATATATATATATATATATATATATATATATACACACATATATGAATATGTAATAAATATATATATTTAATACAAATTATATAGATAATACAGAGTGAAGGAACTCTCTTATTCAGAGTGAGGTAACTCAGCTTTACTGAGAGAGTCCAGATTTCATTCAAAGGGGAAATTCCCCAAAGCCTCTAGTGCAGCAAGTGGGGGATGGGGCATGAAGGAAACTTCCAGCTCCTCTAGTATTGCCTTCTTCCCAGAGTCTTATTTTCCCTTCAGTAACCTTAAGTGGAGTTGGCATCCTCCATTGTCCATCTCAAAGCTGGAAGCCAGAAACACCCAAAGTGACTATAGAAACTGAGCAGACTGACCAAATGCAGGAAGACAAGTACTTCAGTACTTCCTTCCTCCTCTCTTCTGCTCTGCCAACTCTACCCTGCCTCTCATGAAGGAACAGGCCATTGATCTCCAGCAAGGAGGAAGGAGTCCCATAAGAATAACCTTGATACTCGGCTTACATTCTCCACTTCCTTCTTCTTCTTCCTACTTATTGGTGGACATGTTCCAATAATAGATTATAAGCTCCTTGAGGGCAGGAACAGCTTTATTTTTCATCTTTGTATTCAAGTTCATAGCACAATGCCTAACATAGTAGGCTTTTAATACATATTTATTGATTGAATTGTGTTTAACTGAAGTACTATCATATACATTCTCAGACAGTATCATTCTTATGATTATACAAACCTCTTTCCCTGTTCTTCCTGCATTTAACACAGTGCTTGGCACAAAATACACACTATTTCTTTTCCCTTTCTCCTCCCTGCTTCAAAGCTTTTCCTACTCCAATTTATCCTTAACTCAGTGACCAACCTGATTTCCCTAAAGTGTAGGTCTGATTATCCTACCCCACTACTCGATGAACTCTAGAAGCTCCAAGATCAACTATGAAGTCCTTTATTTTGGAATTTAAAACCCTTCACAGAATGCCCTTTTTCTACCTTTTCAGGCTCATACTTTAGTTCCCTACCATATACTCTACAGTTCAGCTTTCCTGACCTACTTTCTGCTCCTTAAACAGAACACTACATCTGCTTGGTATCTGAGCATTGGCTATCAACCATGCCTGGAATCCTCTGCCGGGTCACTTCTGTCTTTTTGCTACTTGGCTTCCTTTAATACTCAGCTCAAATGCCACCTTCTGCAGAAATCTCTTCCAAGTCTCCCTGCTTCTGAGATTGCCTTCTATCTATTCTGGAGATGTCTTTTATGTAGGTGGTTATTTGTGTTTTCTCCCTCATTAGGATGTGAGCTCTTTAAGGGCAGAGACCATTTTCTTGCTTTTCTTTGTATCTCTAGTGCCTTATCTAAGCCTTTCATGTTGTTGTGGTTGTGCAGTTATGCCCAACTCTTCATGACCCTGTGGACTACATAATCTGTGGGGCTCTCTTGACAAAGATACGGGAATGGTTTACCATCTCCTTCTCCAGCAAACAGAAGTTGTGACTAAGCCGGGGTCTCATAGCTAGTGAGTGTCTGAGGCCAGACTTGGACTCAGGTCTTCCTGATTCCAGGTCCAGTGAACCATCTGACTACCCCCAGGCAACTCTTAATAAATGCTTTTTGACTGACTTCTTACTAACTTTTATTATTAAAGAGGGCTTTATTGTTCTGATCGGGTTTCCTTTTCTCAAATCAGTTATTATGCTGTATAGATATTAACAACTTCACTGGAATTTGCTTGACCCCAAATTTCAAATACTCTCTTACTACTTAAGTACTGATATTTAGTTAATGGATAAGGATAAGGTTTTTTAAAATATTATTTATTTGGAAGGTTTGTTGTTGTTGGATATTGAGATGGGTTGTTTAGCTTAGTTGATTAGGGCATTGCATTCTAGGAGGGGAGTCAAGACCTGTTTAATCCCTATCCAGTCCATTTAGTATGGCTCATTCTTCATCACAGACTGTTCTCCTAAACCCTCGTAAGTCATTTTGCAAGTGTGTGCCAATGACCACAAGGAGAACAGATGAGAGAATGTGGATGGTTCACTGTGAAGGTCATCCCTGTCTGATATTGGGGAGTGAAAACAAAAAATAAAACACTACAACTCAAAGGGTTGTTAATAGAAATTAAACTAATCAAAAAATTTTATTAAATGCGTATGGCAAGTATTGTGCTTATAGCACGTAAAGTATTCTGGGGAAATGTTAAATTTGGATAATATGCTATCTTTTTCTCATGAAACATACAGTTTAATAGGAAAACATGGCACAAACCCAGGTAACCAGAATGTATGTTACATGATAAGTACATTGGAAACTTGCAAAGGAAAGTGCCTTGTGAGGTTCAGAGAAGGGAGGTCATATATCCAAAGCACAATGACATGTTGAAACATGTGTTTGTTACAAACATCACGATAGTTTCAAACTTTTAGTCTTTTTAACTTCAAGGGTCATGGACTTGGAAAACCAAACCCTAAACAAAGTCAGCAAGATATGGCATGCATAAAACTGAGACTCAGACAAGACCTGGAATGATTTTGAGATGGTTTGGGTATACTAATTTAATTAACCACATGCCCATGCCTCATCTTTCCCAGAGAGACTGTGAGCACCTTGTGGGCAGTACCATTTCATATGTTTCTATGTGCTTCCTGTAATGTCTTGCACAGAGTAGTTAGTCAAGAAAATATTGCAGATTTAATTTGTCAATGCATGAAATTAACCAATGAGCTTGATGATCTGATGATCTTATTGTTAAAAGCAAGGAGGGCTAACTTGGACTGGATGCATTCCTCCTGCTAATTGTTGTGGAAGAGTGAGGCAACCTTCTGATAGAGGAAAAGAGGTAAATTTATTATATATTTAAGAGGAATAGCAAGTTGTACATAAAAGATTTGCAGTTTCATGAACAATACTTTTTTTTCTTGTATGTTACTACGTTATGAAAATATTTGTTTTGTTTCTTAAGTTTGGGATAAAATAAATAAAATGTAAAGAAAAGAAGAAATGACTGCAGCCAAATCAATATCTAAGGATAAACAGAATCCCTTGATTTCCTAAATGACTTCTAAGGGTCCTTCCAGCTTTAAATCTATGAGCCTCTGATCCTCTGAGTCTCAGGAGATTTACTCATGCAAAGCAGTCACAGGTGCATCGAGGGAATTTTCCAAATACTTCAAAGCCTCAAGTATATGCCTGTGCCTGAAATGTCCAGATTTCAAGGACCCAAACCATGGAATCCAATGCTTACTCTCTCAGTCCTAGGATGGCATTAGTTGCTGCTCTCCTCTCCAGGGTCCCTGGGCATTTTCAACAGGGAGATGGGTGTGGCAGGAGGCAGCTAGCACATACATTCTCTTAAAGCCAAGAGGAAACTTCCTTGTCAGTACTTTTTGTTTCCACATATTCCCTTGCTCCCTGATCTCAAGGTTTTAAGGAATTAAGATGATAGTATATTGAGTTAGAAGAACCTTATTTAGTGATCATCTGCTTGTGAGTGGGGAAGGCAAGACTTAAAGAAACAAAAAATATTGCCCAAGGTCTTAAGTTATTGGGAGAGAGGGGTTTTGTGCTAGATAGAAAATGGCTCCATGTCCATGGATTGTTTTCAGTTGTTGCTCACTGATAGTCCTGAAGAGATAAAATTCAGTAAAGGCAAGTAGAGTGCAAAATGATGACCCAACATACCCACCAAAGACAACAGATACAATGCCCAGCACAAAGTTGAGACAACTCAGTAGAGAGCAAACTTGTTTGGTAGAAAAGCAGTGTGAGGAGAGCATCAGAAGGTATCAGCAGCCATGGCAAGGCTATGCCTTATGTGTTTATCTTCCACATGTCTTCCCTGATTATCTAGTGTGTGTGTGTGTGTGTGTGTGTGTGTGTGTGTGTGTGTGTGTGTGTGTATTCTCCTATACGTAGAGATCATAACTGATGGAAAATTGTGCTATGAAGGAATCTGTTCTTTTCATTTTATTTGTTATATTGCTTAATCACTCTTTTATTTTGAACTAATGTGTCTTTTATCTGGCTGCTAAAAAGTTAAGTCTGTTGGTCAGGCCTTACTTGTGAGCTAAGGTTTTGAGTGGATATTGACCCAGAGAGTACCTTGAAATTGTAATCATTTTCCTGGGCTCTCCCTATGTAGTGCCCCAGATACTCTGCAAGTAAGTAGCTGAACTGAAATTTGAACTCAGATCTTACTAACTCCAAATGTATGGAAATACTTCTCCACACTGTCCTAAAAAAAAAAAGGAATTTTTCTTTATCCTCCCCAAATCAAAGAACCTTTGATCTACATTATAAAATGAAGGCAAGTTATGCTTTGATTGAATTTTTAGGCAATCACCCTGATTCTTCATTTCCCTGAGACATTTCTGAAGGAAAGGGACAGAGGACATATTAGTAAGGGACATAGATGACATACTTGTCCTATGTGAAACCTTTACTTGGCACTATGGGGATTTTCCAGTTGCCTTTACAAGGGTGTCTCATCCTGCTCCAAAAATAAAAATGATCGTGCCTCTAAGAACCTGAAATGAGTAGTTTGTGTTCAGTGATGTGAGAAATGTCTTTGGATTTTCAAAATACAAAGCACCTAAAAAAAGTCTGTTAATTGTCAACATCAGTCTATAAAACTAGATTGGGGATTAATTCTGGGCTGACTGTAGGACAAAGTCATATGCCTGGGAGAAGTTTTGTATTTTAAGATTTGCGGGGAACTAGGTGGCACAGTGGATAGAGCACTGGGCTTGGAATCAGGAAGAGCTGAGCTAAAATCTGGCCTGAGACACTTACTATCTCCGTGACCTTGGGCAAGTCACTTAACTTCTGTTTGCCTCTCTTTCCTCATCTGTGAAATGGGGATATTAACAACACCTACTTTATAGGGTTGTTTTGAAGATCTAATGAGATAACAGGCTATCTAGTACAAGTCTTTCCCTACCCTAATCCATTCTCCACTGAGCCATTAAAGTGATTTTCTTAAAGTGTAAGTCCAACCAAATCTTTCTCCTACCCCATCTCTATAAACTCCCATAGCTCCCTATCCAGGATCAAATACAAAATGCTCTGTCTAGCATTTAAAGCCCTTTATAGCCTAGCCCATAAGACATGCAATCTCTTGGCTCCAGGAATTCTCTCTGACTGACCTCCATGCCTGGACCACTCTCCCTCAACTCCAAGGACTAACCTCCCAGACTTCTCTTAGGTCCAAACTAAAATTTCATCTTTTATAGGAAGTCTTTCCTAACCTTTTAATTCTAGTGCCTTCCCTCTGCTAATTATTTCCTATTTATCCTGTATATAGATTGTATTTGTTCGTATGTCATTTCCCCTATTAGAGCCCAAGATCTTTGAGGGCAGGGACTCTTTTTTTGCCACATTTTCTAGCCCTAGCACTTGACGTCATACCTGGTATCGAATAGGTACTTAATAAGTATTTATTGATTGATTTGTCAATGGTGTGGATTTTTGAGGTGAGGAAGAATGGGCGACCATATGGAGGTTGTGAACCTGGGTGATTCGGAAGATGATGGTGCCCTTGATGGACAGGGTAGGGTTTTATGGGAAAGATAATGATATCTATTTTGCACATGATGAGTTTGAGATGTTTATAGGATATCCAGTTTTAGATATCCAAGAGTCAGGTGAAGATATGTGATTGTTGATCAGGAGAGTTATTAGAGCTGGATATATAGATCTGGGAATGATTAAAAATGATAACTGAACGCAAAGGAGCTGCTGATATCACTAGTAAGAAAGTATAGCACAAAAAGAGCAGAGTCCAGGACGGAGCCTTGGAAGATACTTATAATTGGTGGATATGACATGGATGAGGAATCAATGAAGGAGATTAACAAGGAATCTTTGGGCAGATAGCACAACCAGAAGAGAGCTAGGTCATGTAAACTGGGAGAGGAGAGAGTATACAGGAAGAAAAGGTTATAAACTGGAACAAATACTACAGAGAGGATAAGAAAAATGAGTCATGAGAAAAGACCACTAGACTTGTCAATTCAGAGAGTCTCAGTAACTTTGGCGGTATCAGTTGAATGATGAAGTTTTTGAAAGCCTGACTTCCAAGGATTTAGAAGTGAGGAAGAGGAGAAGGTGCAGATAACTTTCTCCAGGGGTTTAGTTAGGGAAGAGGAGGAGAGATATAAAACAATAGCATGGCAGAAGGGAGAAAACATGTACACATTTGTAGGCAATAGAAAAAAAGACCAGTAGATAGGGAGAGATTGAAGACGAGAGAAAATGGGGAGATAGTAGGAGCACTTTGCTGGAGAAGTTAGAAAAGGATGGGATCAAGGGTACCAGTGAAAGCTGAGTCTATTGTGTCTTTTAGCATTTATTTTGTGTAGAGGAAACAAATACTTATTCCATACGTGAATCAAATTATAAACGAGTACTTTTCTATGCCCTCCGTTTTTGAGGAGATAGTAGACCTTGGAAAACTAAGTCGTTTTCCCTGGCATTTGGGGATGAGAGATATAATAATTATCAGAAAATGGAACCTAACCCTTCTCGTTAGAGGTTAGGATACCCAGGGACAAATTCCTGGTCTGGAATTCACGCATGAATTCAGAGTTTGGGGCCTGTTAGTGGGGGGAAAATGGAATGGGCAAAGTGGCTTAGCTTTCTTGGGCCCAGCAACAGTTTCTTAACATTAGAATGGTTTTCCTTCTTCCAAGGAACACATTTGCATTTCATCATTGCCATTTTATAGAAAATGGGGCAGAATATGTATGACAGGAAAAGGAGGTAGGCTGAGAATGTATCTAGAATGAAGGAAAGCAGATGGATAGCCTGGGTGCTGCTTAGGTAGCTGTGAAATATTAAAAAGAACTAAAGGAAGGTCTTCAAATACTTCCTCTGTGAAGGATATGGACAACAATTACACAGGATGAGAAAGAGTGGGTTGGTTGTGATTTAGATGGATGGAGGGAGAACTCAGATAGATAAGATCGATCAGAAGTCTAGCATCTGTTTGTTCCAAAGGAATGACATATCCTCATACTGGGAGGTAAGAGGGCAATCTTAACGACTTCCTGAGTTGGTTTTGGTGAGAAAGTCTCAGCCACGTCCCCTTGAAGACTGTCTCAATCTCAAGATATAGACTAAAAAGCAAACAACCCATGAAGAAAGGAATTGTCCCTTATTTAGAATTGAACTATTGCCCCACTCCAGCACCCCTACATAATTTAGACATTTTCTTTTTCAAGAGAGAATGACATTTTTAGCTTCTTCAGTAATGGACTGATTTGTTTCTTCTGAGTCATTGCTGGTTTTTCCTCTTTATATTTTCAAAAGCATATTAAATATCATTATTTTGATATAAATACACATGTATGGTGGGTGGATAGTGATGGTGGGATGAAAAGACAATTAAAAAAATATTCTAAGAAGGGAAACAGTATTCTCATAGGTTCCCACACCATCCATCAACTCATCACATCCACAGCCTTCTGAACCCCTCCTTCCCACCCCCGCCCTCCAACGAACTGAATAATCACATCTGGCTTTCAAGCCTGAGGCCAAAAAAAAAGTTTCCCAAAGTAATTTGGATGCCCAGGGTTAAAACCATCGGTTCAGCGAGGACGCCGGCACATCACCATCCTCATTGAGGACTGAAGGAAAGCCAGGCGGGGATTCCGCCGCTAGCCAGCAGAGGGAAAGCTTCTCCGCTCTTGTCTCAGCAGCCCAGGCTGAGGGTATTGTTATGTTTATGCAAACAGCCTTTGACATAATAGCTCTGAAACAGTTGAAAATTAGATTGTGCCTGGAGGCCAAACAACTCGACCACCACCTTCGTAATATTCATCTGCCACAGTAAATTGGGCTCGCCTTTGGCTCCACATGTCGCCTTTGCGAGAGAGATTGCAACCTGGCAGTAACTTTGCGCAGGAGACAGACAGATGCAAAGTGTTCGCAGAAACAAAGCCAGACCAAACGCGGCTCGTGGTTTCGTTCCCCATGCCGCGATCTGACGGAGGATAGGTTCGTGGAAGGAATGTCCGCAGTCCAGCTTGACCAAACTCAAGCAAACCAAAGCGGGCTCATTCGGGAAGCCCTGAATGTGGGCTTCTTTCCCAATTTGCAGCTTCTCCATTTAATCTAATTTGGGCTTTGCCTCCTGAAATAAATACCTAATAAAGAACGAACCTATTAAAAGACTAAATTTACTGCGCACACCAGTTTGTGGAAACCCTCTGCGTGCTTCCCTGAAACGGGAACGCCGATGGAGTTGAACATTGTTTGGCTAGATAATGGTCTCCCGCTGCAAGACAGATGATAGAAAATAAACGCAGAGGCAAAAAAAGAAAAAAAAACTGGCTGAAAAGAAAGTAAGTGGGAAAGAAGCTGCAGTCCCTGAAGATCACCAGCCGCACTTGGGGAGCGTTAATTTGTCGGGAAGTCATTGGATTCTGCTTTGGGATTCACTGCAGTGGTTTTTCTTTATTTTGGGGGGAGCGGGTTCTCCTCAGAGAAAGGACAACTGAGGTCTGTAAGAAAGGGGTGAAAAAGAAAGTCTGGGTGTTGAAGTCCAAAATGACTTGAATAATAGTAGAAGTCAACCTCTCATTTTCCAGATGAGGAAAGGGGCCCTCTGAGGGGCGATGACTTTCTGAAGGTCTTACAAGTAGAATAAGCAGGCAGGAAGATTGGTTGTCCCGTTTCCTGACTCCAAATTCAGTTTTCTTTTCACTTAGGCCCGCCAAATTAGACCTGGAAGGAATCTCAGGGGCGATCTTGCTCAATCCCCTTACTTTACAAAGAGAAGTCACTTATCCAAGGCTATCCGCTAAAACGAGCATATAGATATCGGACTCCCTGATTCTTTCTACATGGCGATTTTCAAAGGTTACATATATAAGGGTTTTATGTAAACCCACAGGTGACTTTATTCAATATGAAGCTTGCTAGGTCTACCTTAATCACTCACTCCCATTCAATTAGTGCTTGATATACAAGCTCTCATTAGATTCTTATGGCAATCCCCTGAGAAAGGTATTGAACAAATTCTATTATTTTTTTCCATTCCATAAATGAGGAAACTGAGGTTTAGAAGTGTAAAGTGACTTGTTGATACTCACACAGCCAGTAAGTGGTAGGGATGGGACATGCACTTAGGTGTTTTGATCCCAAGTCCAGATGCAAAGCATCTCTTCCAATCTGACTCTTTCAATCAACATACATTTATTGAACGCTCACTATGTGCTCAGCAGCGTGCACACGATTCCATGACATATAGAGGAAACATTATGTAGGAGTTTCTAATATATCACAGAAGAGAAAACTAACATACATGATACAACAAGAAGCAACACAAGGGTGCTAAGGTCCAGATCACATACACTCTTGGCTTAGAGGGAAGGGAGGGAGCTGGGGTGGACTGATGTAGTTAGAGAAGACTTCAGAGAGGAGATGAGGTTCGAGATAATCCTTGAAGGATGGATAGGATTTAGGTGAAGATGGAGAGTTTCCCCGCATGCTCTTTGTGCGTTCAGGATCTATGGGGACACAGAGGGAGAGAGCTACATGCATTGGCAGATATTTTATTGGGAAAAAGAAAGAGAAAAACAGTAGCAAAAACTAATCAGTATTGCAGTGTCAATTATCAATAAAAGACAAAGCAGTGACCCTTTTAGGAGTATTTTTAGAGGAAGACAATGAAATACAGTAGAAAGAGTGCTGAGGGTTCAATCTGATCTGTACCGCGTGAGCTAGCTCTGCAACTATGGGCAAATCACTTAGCCTTACACCAATTTTTTTTTCATCTATAAAAAGGGATATAATAGCTGTAGGAGACACCTCAAGGGTTCTTGTATGCATCCAATGAGCTAATCTCTTTAAGGTGCTTTTAATGGTTGTTATTGTTTCATCTGGGATCTTATGAAGACAAAGTGCCTTAATCCAAAGAAGTAATTCCAATGGTGGAAATTTCTGGTACCTTAACTATGAGTGGGGGAGATATTAGTGGGGCACGAGGGCCTTTAGTCAGTGCTCTTCAAATTCTACCATACAGAATCTGCTTATGTCAGACTGGTCCTGAACCTTAGTTCTCCTCCCCCACCCCACCACCCCCCCTCTCTCTTCTCTCTTTTTTCTTTCTCCCTCCTCTTTCTCTTTCTCTCTCCAATTCTCTCTTTCCTTCCCCCTCGTTTTGTCTCTTTCTCTCTCATCTCAGAGAAGTCAGAATTTAGAAGTGCCAGGATAATGTAATCTAATCCCTTCATTTTACAGATAAGAAAACAGACCTAGAGCTATCGAATGACTTGCCCAAGGTTGCATAGATGGTCAGTGGCAGAGTATAGATTCAGACTCAGAAAAACAGCACAACCTTTTAACAAAGCCCACCACTGGGATTCCTCATTACTGCCTGTCTTTTGGTATGGATGAAATATCCTGGTGCCTTGTAGGGAAGGTATAGCCCAACTCTGGTTTGCCTTCCAAATGCCTTTGGCAAAGCTTCATTGTGATTGCTTCAGGCAGTGAGGAATGTCTTGGGTCAGTTCCTTAGGATAGCTTTTCATCTGGCAGAGACTTCCCTTGGAGAATCCCCTTCTCTCTTCCCTACTGGGTTCAGTTTCTCACTGTTGGTTGAGAAAATGGAAGAATGATGGAATAAGATGTTTTCCTAATTAAATACAAATGGATGGTGAAAAACCTTAACAGAGGAGGCATCTCTTGTTGAGTCAATGGGTTGGGCAAGTATTTTCATGTGTCATTGTTATTATTTAGTCCTTTGCTTTCCAAATAGGGAGCTTGAAAAGAAGGAACAGGAAATTCCAATAAATTATATTTATATAGCACTTTCTGATTTGCAAAGCACTCTACCTACCTTGTTTCCGTTGATCTTTGCAGATGAGATTACTACCTGTGAGGTGGGTTAAACAGGTGTTATTAGCTCTATTTTTTACATATAGTTGAGGCCTAGAGAGGTGGAGAGACTGACACAGAATCCAATGTACTTTCTATCTTACCTCATTGTCTCTCAAGGCTACCAAGTAGTTGGAGAGTCAGAATGTGAACTCAACTTCGTCATTACCAATAGGGGTGTCGATGATGCCATGATGATGATGCCATGATTGCTGCTGGAATCCAGTTAGTCAAGGGATAGTTAATAGATGAGGTAATTGTAGGCCAGCAAGATCCAGAGCCTAGGACATCAAAAAGGGTTAACAAGAGTGATGAGTTTTGAATCCTGAGGGTGAGCTTTCCATATTTATTTCAAGAAAAATACATTAAATACCTACTCTATGTAAGGTATCATGCTAGGCTCTGGTATCATATTGGTGAAAAACAACCGAGGTCTTCCCCTCCAAGAAATTGTAGTCTGAGAGTGAGAAAGAAGAGTAAGGGGAGAATGGGAAAAAGGTTTAAAGTGGTTTTGGAAAACTCAAGGCGGGAGAGAATGTTCCGCCGGGGGCATTAGGAAAAGTTTTCCAGGGAAGGTGACACCTGAGTAGAACCTTGAAGAATGTAGCTTTCACCAGGTAGAGCTGAGGAGGCTGGGCATGGGAGAAATTGGTGACTTTGGGTTACAGGTATTTATTATAGTTTGCAGGAGATTAGAAGTACAGCTTGTGTGCCACTACTACGAATTAAGCTGCCTTTCTTTTCTTCCAAAACATCAGAAAAGTTCAACCTCTGAGAAATTTTTTGATGTTATTAAGTAGAAAGCTTTAAAATTGTCCTGCTGAAGGAAATTTTCTATTTTTTTCTTACTGCTTTTCTCCTCTTTCCTTTTTCTCTTTCATCCCCAACTTGTCTTTTTTAACTTGGAGCAAACTAGAAGGACCTCTGTTGCTTTTATCTTCAGGGTTTTTTTTTTTTAATTAAAAGGGGTCATCCCTTGAGTAACTACTTATTCATTGAATGAATGTATCTCACTCAAAGTGAGAATTTGATAAGACTTTAGCCTAAAATGGCAAGAATCCCACATTGTATCCTGGGCCATCTCTATTCATCTTGATTGATCTGGCCACTGGACCCAGATGGCTCTGGAGGACAAAGTAAGTCTAGTAATCATGCACAGCCCTTCCCTCACTCAAATAAAAATCAACTGCAAGTCATGTCATCATCTTGATGTCATGGTCCTCTTCAAGAATGAAGGACAAACATAACAACAACTTGGGGCAGAGGAAGAAGTATTTCCTAGGAGGGCAGCTAGGGAGTACAGTGGATAGAGCAGGGGGCCTGAAGTCAGGAAGATCTGAGTTCAAATCCTACCTCAGACATTCACTAGATGTGTGACCCTAGGCATACTTTCCTCATCTGTCCAATAAGCTGGAGAAGAAAATGGCAAACTACTCCGGTATCTTTGACAAGAAAACCCCAAGTGGGATCATGAGGAGTTGGACATGACTGAACAACAATAGTAGAAGTGTATCTTGTCCAGGAGGTTCTCATATCTGACTCCTCTTCTGGGACACCAACAGCAAACAATTAGAGATTTCTTATTCATTTTCTAAGTTGGGGATTGGACCCCTGTATTATACCTTATTATGCATTTCTAGAGGCAGGCCTTCATATGGGTTAATTCCAGGCAGAGTACAGCATGCATGCTCTAAGGATTGGGTCTTCATCGGCCAGTCCCCTGATTACACATAGAAGGAGGCACTTGGACTTGAAAGAAACAGAATTGTAAAAAGTAGAAGTCAGGGGGAAGTATATTCCAAATATGAGGGACATCTAGTACAAAGACATGGTGATGGGATGTGGAGTGTCGTATATAAGGGATAAGAAGAAGGTCAATTCAGTTGGACCATATGCGATGTAAAGGGAATCATGTATAATAAAGCATGGGGGTACTATAGACAGTTTGAACTGACTTAAGAGAGGCTATTGCTAAATTTGCAGTGAGTATTTATACTTTGGAAATCAGCGAATCCTACGAATCAGAGAAGGATTTATTGAGTTTTTGTAGGAGTGGAGAACTTATGGCCTTGAGGCCACATGTAGCTCTCTAAGTCCTCAAGTATGTCCCTTTGGCTGAATCCAAACTTCACAGAACAAATCCTTTTAATTAAAAGGATTTGTTCTGTAAAATTTGGACTCAGTCATAAGGCTGCACCCGAGAACCTAGAAGGCCACATGTGGGTCACTCAAGACTTAAGAAAGTGATGGAGGAAATGTTAATAATGTGGATTGACACAGTGGAAGCCACACAGCAACACAGTGAAGGAGATTTCCATTCCAGAGAGCCCTGAAAAACCGATCTCAAAGGTCCAGCACACACTGGAACCCTCCCCTGCCCTGGCCCTGCGGCACTGAGAGGAGCGAGCAGATTCAAGCAGGCTTCAGGGACGGAATCTCCAGTGGCCGCAAAGGTACCTCCACCCACAGACTCACAGGTCAGTGAGAGAGATGGCCTGAGAGGGGAGCGGGGTGTCTCTGGGACTCAGGCCCCCTTGGGAGGCAGCGGCAGAGGCAGCGGCAGAGGCAGCAGGTGGCCAGAGGCTCCCGGAGCAGGCAGGAGCTCAGCAGAAGCTCCATTACAGAAGGTCTCTGCATAAACCGCCTGAGGGAACTGAGTCTGGGAGGCGGCCCTGCCCCCACCTAAGTACCAGTACTTAAACTCTCATTGAATAGCAGCCAGGCCTGCTGCCAAAAGCCCTGAGGCTGGGGAGCAGCATTCGAATCTCAGACCCCAAGCACTAGCTGGTCTGACCTGGGGGGGATGGGGGGGTGGGGTGGAAAGGACTCTCAGAAGTCAAGTAACTGGCTGGGAAAATGCCCAGAAAAGGG
>CM053769.1:379419147-379506351 GCA_028658325.1 Potorous gilbertii | reverse complement strand
ATCAAGGAAAACTGCCCTGATATTCTAGAACCAGAGGGCAAAATAAGTATTCAAGGAATCCACTGATCACCACCTGAAAGAGATCCAAAAAGAGAAACTCCTAGGAACATTGTGGCCAAATTCCAGAGTTCCCAGGTCAAGGAGAAAATATTGCAAGCAGCTAGAAAGAAACAATTCCAGTATTGTGGAAATACAATTAGGATAACACAAGATCTAGCAGCTTCTACATTAAGGGGTTGAAGGGCCTGGAATAAGATATTCCAGAAGTCAAAGGAACTAGGTCTAAAACCAAGAATCACCTACCCAGCAAAACTGAGTATAATACTCCAGGGGAAAAATTGGTCTTTCAATGAAATTGAGGACTTTCAAGCATTCTTGATGAAAAGACCAGGGCTGAAAGGAAAATTTGACTTTCAAACACAAGAATGAGAAGAAGCATGAAAAAGTAAACAGCAAGGAGAAGTCACAAGGAATAATGTGGATTGATTTTAAGAACGTGCATTTTTTGGAGAGCTGGTTGGTAAACATTTACTAGCATACCTTTGAATAAAACTGAAAGGGTAATTTGGGACCATATTGTGAAAAGCTTTAAATACCAAACAGAGGAGTTTGTATTTCGTCTTAAAAGTAATAGGGAGTTATTGGAGTTTATTGGGTAGGGGATAAACATGATCAGATTTTCATGCCTTGAAAATCATTTTGGTAGATAAATGGAGGATATATTGAGGAGGGGAGACATCTGAGGCAGGGAAAGCAATTACAAGGCTTTTGAATAATCCAGGCAAAAGGTGATGAGGGCCTAAACTTTCTTTCTAAGAATTGTTGGTATGAGCAAAGTGGTAGTAATTTGAAAAACATGGCAGCAAAGGAGGAACCTTCTATCCTTTGTGTGAGGAATTCCTTCTACATGTAGAGTCAATTTTCTGCTGATTTCTGCTCCTCTAATAGGCTTCTGAGCTCTAAAGTCCTTTTTAACTATAAAATGATATGATTGTATCTTTAGGACCAAATACATAGACCAGAGTCTTTACTACATTCTCCTCAGGCCTCATTCATCGTATGTAAAATGAAAGAGTTGAAATAGATGCTCTTGTTGGTCCTTCCAGTTTCTAAATCTGTTGATTTAGATTATTACAAACTCCTCGAAGGCAAGGGGCCCTTTCTATCTAAATCTCTGTCTACAGATGCCTCTTGAAATTAATGAAGCTTTTGGCAGAGGAGAATAATGAAGGCTTCCACCAGAGGGAGAATTTTGGAAGCTTTGCGAAAATGTAGGTCATTACTTGGGATAGTCATTTTAAAAGACCAGATGTTTGGAGGTACCCAACTCCCTCCCCCACTCCCATCACACATAAATGGTTGATTCAGCTGGGCATGGGGCATCTTAATGACTTGGCCAAATACTAAATATGACTTAATTCTGTGTTTATAATGATACAATATAAACTGATTTTTCTCCTTTCATTCTTTTATAATTAATCTTTGTGGACCTTTTCTTTTTAAACACCTTATTTTCTGAATATCTCTCCTTTCTCCTTCCCCTACACAGAGAGTCATCTCTTATAAGAAAGAATAGAAAAGAAAGAGAAGGGAAAAGAGTTCAGCAGAACTAACCAGTACATAAATAGAGCTTGATAGTATATTTAACAGTCTATACCCGTAGCCCCCCACCTCTGAAATGAAAGGTCTCTCTTCTTTGGGGCAGCCTAGTATAGTGATTAAAGAGCTGACCCTAAAGCCAAAAATATCCAGATTCAAGTTCTGCCTTTGGTACATAAGGACAAGTTGCTGAAGCATTCACTCTAAGTCTCTAGGTTTTAGAGAAGGTGCCTATGAGTATTGGTAGGGGGATTCTCCTCATCTGATATTTCCTATTGTATTTCCTGGAGCACAGATCCAGTCTCTGATTAATCCCCATCCCTTATCCCCTTCGTTGGGGATGTTTGGTCATTTCAACTATATGGTATTCAGTTTTATTTCTTTGCTCTTTTCAATTATATTGTAGTCATTGTGTATATTCTTTTACTAGTTCTACTTACTTTACTCTGCATCAGTTCATATAAATCTTCCCTTTCAATAAGAGAGCAAGGGGAAAGCATTCTCTGTCTTTTGAAGCAGTCAGAGTTAGTGCCTATTGCCTCTTAGACTTAGAGCAAGGAGGGAGGAAAGGTAACTGTCTCTCCTCCCCACTCCCATGTGCAACTGTGGCAGAGACATGCACATGATGGTGCATGAATTCCAGATATGAAGGAAGGCCTGGACAAAGGTAGGGAGAAAGGATATGTAATGTGGTGAATATGTAATAGAGAGTCTAAAGAGTTTATTGAGCAGGGGAGTGACATGCATAGACCTTTACTTTATGAGTATCGCTTCAGCAGTTGTCCGTTGTGTAGATGATGTACTGGAATGGGGAGGGACTTGAGGCAAAAAGACCAGTTAGAAGGCTGTTGTACTAGTCCATTCAAGAGTTCTGAACTTTTTAACTAGGGTGGTGACTGTGTGAGTGGAGAGAAAGGGATGCTGTAGAGGTAAAATTGACAAGACTTAATAGCTAATTGGGTATAAGCAGTGATGGAGAGTTAGTAGTCTCAGATGAGTAAAGAAATAGTAATGTAGGGGAAGGAGGTCATTACTGAGCAAATATTTATAAGCTTAGTGATCCTGCTTAAGAGTTAACACAGGAGCAGATTTTTTTTTCTTCTAAGTGATTTATTGTGAAGTTAGCTTTAGAAAAAAATAAAAGCGAATTCCCTTTTTTTACTAACTAATCAAACTAAAAAGACTTTCAAAAAGATGTCTCTAACAACTTATCTTTTCCTTATTTCCTTTCTCTGTGCCCCCTTCCATTGTTTTGTCCATTCACCCTCTTTTTGCAGTTCTGTTTCATTATATTTTCCTTCCATACCAGAATAGTCACATGTAATGAGCTCCTGATTCTCTTTTCACTTTATATTACTTAGGAGCATAGATTTAGAACCAGAACAGTCCTCCCATCTCACAGATGTAGAGACAGAAGCTCATCGAAATGCAATGATTTATCTGAAATCACTAAGTGGGTTAGTATTAGGGCCATGATTAGAACTGAGTTTCCTAGGCTTCTAATCCAGGACTTTTACAGCCATGCTATCCTGACTTTGATGGAAGGTCATAGATTGAGAGCCAGAAGGGACCTTAGCTGTCATCTATTTTAATCACTCTATTTACCAATGAGAAAACCAAAGCCCAGAGAGGTTGTCACTTGATCCAGGTCATGCAGGTAACTGGAGGGGGTAAAATGAAGGAGTCTTTCCATAGTTTTATTCCTCTTTTTCTCATTTTTAATTGTGCTATACTCTTTCTTTAACATTCAGATTTAACAATTCATTTGGTTATTTGCCACTGTTTGTTGAAAGTAGAGATTGACTAAATAAAACTAGAGCTAGACTAAATGGCCACTAATGTCCCCCACAACTCTCAAATTGTGGGATTCACTTTAAAGTGCTTTACAAACCTAAAAGTGCTATATAAGTATAAGGTTTATTATAATTTCGTCTCTGTGCAGCATGGTGTAGCTGTAAGAGAGCTGGCCTTAGAACTGGGTGAACTTAGTTCAGGTCTTGTCTCTGACATGTGCTGATGTTGGGATCCTGGGCAAGTTATCTAACCTCTCGATCCTTTGAGCAGTTGCTCTCTAAAGATGATAAGTTGCAGAAACTTTGGTAGAGGGAATTTCCTTACTGGGAATTCCCTGTGCCATGAAATGATAGGTCCAATCCTTATACATCCTTCCTATAACTCAAATGTACCACTGGCACTCATATCTTGCTTAGCCCCACTGGCAACTGAAGCCCTAAATAGGTTCAGCCCTACACACAAATGAGATTTGTCCAAATAGTTATACTCTTTTACCAATGAACGTTGGGGATATTCCTTAAAATATTATCCAAAGGACAAAAAAACCCCCTAAACCTATCAATTAAGACATTTTGATTGATTTGATTGAGAAATCATTGAACAGTTAACAAAAGAAGGTTTGCTTGGCTCTAACATAGCAAGGACATGCCACAGGAATACAGTGGTACTCAACACCCTTCGACTCATATCTGGTTATCAGGGCTGGATATGGTGAGTCCTGTAGTCTTTAGGAAGTCAGAGGGAGGCAGACTTGGGTGGGACTTTCTACATCCTTAGGGAATCTGGAAGCTTCATCAAGGGAGGCAGGGGCCAATCAAGTTCCAGGGGAAGCTTTCTTGCATCATAGGGAAAACTAACTCCTTTTGAGTGGAAATGGAAACTCATCATTTCATGCTAGTTTCAACCTTTTTCTCAAAACAGCTCTATGAAGTAAGTACAAAAATCAATACCTCTATTTTATAGCTGAAGAAATTGAGAGTCAGAAAGTTAAATGATTTGTCCAGGGAGACAATTTGTGTCACAAGCAGGATTTAAATTCCAATCTCCTGACTCTAATGAGTGAGAGAGTAGAAGAAAAGAAGGAGAAGAAAGAAAAATAGTCAATGGTAGGTAAAGTAGCACCACCAATGACATCAGCCATAGGTTCTGTAATGATGATGGTGAAAGTGATAGAATGGAGAGATGGAAAGGATCTCCAAGACCATCTAACTCAAACCATTTGAGAGATGACCAAACTGGAACTCAGAATGAATTGCCCAAAGTCACACAAGATAAAAAATAGAACTAGGTTTCAAACTCAGGTCCTTTGACTCCAAAATCATCTGTCTTTATTTTCCTAACCTGTATAGATTGAGGAGAATTGAGTCTGTCTTAGTGTTGGAACTTTTAATTCTAAACAATAGTAACAAATTTGAGTCTGGTTTGATTTTGATAGCAAATAAAACATAATGAAATCATGTTAACTTTGTAGAATACTGTCATGTGAGGAAAATCTGGTTGGCTAAAAAGTATTTTTTTTCCTAAATAAAACCTGCTTTCTCAATATTTCACAGGAAAGTAATTTTACAAAAATATCTCAGAGAGGTGATTTTTATCTCTGGAGTTACTCATACTGAGTTTTACTCTTTTCCCCCCATACAGAGATTTTCTATGGTAGCTGTAATCAACTCTGTCACAGTAAAATTCTTTGTCATGTACCAGAATCACAGATTACTTATACAGTAAGACCCTCCTGCCAGGCCTGGTGAGTATTTTGGAGGAAGAGATACATCCAAGAAGATGCAGTTGGGTTGAAATTTATTCTCTTCTCATGTCCTTGTCACTCTCTGTCTAGTTCTGTTTTGCTCCTGGATTTACCATTTTGATTGGTCAGTTAAATAAGTTTGATTTTTTTCCCCCACTGACTTAACAGAATGCTTGACTCAATTGATATGTTATTTTGCACTGGGGAGATACTGCAAGAGAATTTTCTGAAAAATATAAAAGCAAATCTGGGAGCAGAATAGATTGGTTTATAAGACCATGGGATCACAGATTTAGAAGTGAGAGAAATCTTAGAGGTAATCAATCAGTCAATGATTATTTACTAAGCATCCCCATATGGGGTTGGGACCTATAATTTAAGAAGCGCTAAAGGTGGAAAAAGTTTAAGAAGCCCTGGTTAGTGCCAGGTACTGTGTTAGGCAATGGAGATGCAAATATAATGAATAAAAAAATCACTCCATGAAAGGCATTTGTGGTCTAACTGGAGAGATGACCTGTACATACATGAGTATAAAGGTGGGAGTTGGTTTTGAAGTATAAATAGTTTAAATTTAATGAGAATAAATATAAATAAATGCAAAGTAGTTAAATTCATTTTCGTTTTTTTGGGGGGGGGAGGGTATTAGTAGTTGAGGGTTATCAGGAAAGGCATCATGTAGAAGGTCATATTTGAGCTGCATCTTGAAGGGGGAAGTAATGAGGGGGAAGTAATGAGGGAATTCATTCCAGACGTGGATGATAGCCAGTGCTAAAGCACAGAGATGGGGGATGGAGAGTCATGTGTGAATTGCCAAGAGAAGATTGGTCTGGCTGGCTCACTGAGTGCAGGAGGGGGAGTCATGTAAAATGAGGCTGAATGATAGATCCGACCCTCTCTTTTAGAAATTAAGGAACTGAGCCCCAGAGAGGTTAAGTGGCCTTGCCCCAGGTCACACAGGTAGTGAGTTGTAGAGGCAGGATTTGAATCCAAATCCTGACTCCAACTCTGCCTGGAACATACTGAACATTTAATAAACACCATGCCTGCCTATGATCTATGTCTACATTTATCTGTCTGTCTATAGTTCTCTCTGTTTCTGTCATTTTTCCTCTCCTTCTCTCTCCCCTTCCTCCTTCCCTCCTCCCATCCCTCTCACATACTGACTCCAAAGTCAACAATCCTTTAATTGTACATCATATGTATTAAAATATAAACATTTAAATCACAATGGAGCAATCTGAATTTAATAATTATTGGAGTGATGACTTGATAAGACATTCTATAGGCACCCCGGATCCAAGAACTTGGCAAAGCCAAGCCTTCAATCAAGTCATGACCTTGGCAGAGTCTGCCTTAGCACCTTCCAAATTCTCTGTCTGTGCCTTCATTCTCCCTATCAGCACACTCTACTTCCCAGTACCCTCAGGCTGTCCCAGGCTCTGGTACCATAGTTCCTAGTCTAGCCCTGCCCAACCTGAAACATCTCATGTAACTCAGTCTTTCTTTATAAAACCTTTTCTTTCCTGTGTCACATCCCTTTTGAATACCCAGCGGATGACTGACTTATTTATCTCTAACATAAATTGGGAGTAGTGAGTAAATTGTCTTGGGATAATTATGTTAAATATTTTTTCACAAACATGCATATATATATATATATATGTTTGTTTGTTTGTAGGTGCTGCTGCTGATCATGCCAAACCCTTTATGGTGTGCATGTGTATGTGAGTGTGGAGGGGCAAAGTTAATGACTTCATGCTAACCTATGAAGGCTATTCAAGATGAAGAGAGGAAGATGCCTTCAACCTTCCTAGGTCCCTCTCTTCACTATGCTCAGATATCCATTATATCTGGATGCTGCCTAGAAGTTATAATAGCATTCATACAGGACAAAAAGCACTTTAAAGATATTATTTCATTTGATTCCCACAGCAACCTTGTGAGGGAGGTTCTGTTATTACCCCATTCCACAGATGAGGAAACTAAGGCTTAGGAGAGGTCAAGGGACTTACCCAGGGGAACAAAGCCAAGGGACTGAGGCAGAATTTAAAGTCAAATCTATGCTAACTCCAGGTCCACTGAACTATGCACTGAACTACCTAGCTCTAAACAGCCAGCTTCAAGTCCCTGCTGCTCTTACAGCTCCTAGCTGTGTAAACCCCTCTAAACCTCAGTTTCCTTATCTGCAAAATGGGGATAATCACAGTGGTACTTGGCACCTTACATGGTTGCTGTGAGAAAAGTGTTTTGTAAATAGTCATGTGATGTAGGAATGTGAATTCTTATTATTTTTACAACCATGATTCTCCCAGCGCTTTCTTATCCTTCCTTTATCAAAAACTGATCTCACCTAGGGTTGAAAAGGAAGTGGTTTAAAAATGGATCATATTAAAGTGTTAATGACTAACAAGGACTGCCTG
Source organism: Potorous gilbertii (assembly GCA_028658325.1). Classification (NCBI taxonomy): domain Eukaryota; kingdom Metazoa; phylum Chordata; class Mammalia; order Diprotodontia; family Potoroidae; genus Potorous; species Potorous gilbertii. Next base: position 379,498,794 of record CM053769.1, on the reverse strand, counting down.
GAAGAGTGACTATAGAGTTAGTAGCCCACCTACTTATCCAGATCACGAGCACTGGCTGTGTGAGTCTGGGCAGGCCAGTGCCCCAGGAAGCTCTCCAAGACCTTTGCTAACTTTACAAAGCAATTTTGGATCTGCATCGGAAGAGGGAATTTTCTCATTGTTAGGTGCCCAAACCAATGAAATCACAGGATCATACTAACCCCATATCTTCCCTACCCCTTTCCCTAAGGGTGGGGGGAGGCCTAGATGTTTTAACTGGGGATTTATTCCAATTTAAAGAAATGACTTGTTAATAATGAAATTTCTGGCACCAGAGAACCACAAGGTGCTTCCTTTATGGGAGGGTTTTTATTGTATCCCTCACAGTTTTTGTTGTTGCTTCCATCAGAGTAAGCTCACTTCTCCTCCTAAGTCTGTGCATACAACCCTTTCTTCACACCCTCTCCCCTTCCAACTCTTTCCAGATTTTCTGAAGTGGTTGGCTTTATATCCAGATATTTCCAGTTTGTGACTGCCAGATCTGGAAGGAGGGCTCTAGACCATGAAGGGGAAGTAGCCCCTTTGCCTGTGAGTAGAGCTGGCTTTCCCTTGCTACCCTGGTCCCCAGGATAAAGTCAGGGAGAGAGAATTCTCTCTGTGGTTTTTTGACAGCTCATTCACCTCCATCTCTCCCAATCTCCCCAAGAGGGAATGCATTGGACTCAATTTCATTTATATGAATCCAGATCCCCCAAAATGGTGGGCTTAAAAAATTCAAAAGTGGGGAGGGAAATTGAACTGTGCATCTCCGAAATTCTCATATCAAATTATTTTAAAAATAACTATGTTAATGCGTCCCACTGTGGAGAAACTTTTTAAGCAGGAGTGGGACCCACAGCTCGTTCAGGGAGAAAGAAGTTAATGATGTGATTTGGGAGCTGGTGGAAGCTGGGACTTCTGCTCCTGTTATTAACAATATTAATAACGATGGTGATGAATGGTACATATTTGTTGGATTTCAGCAAGGTCCTAATTGCAGCACTGGCATGCGGAAAGACACAATCTTTCTAGCAGAATCTTAGGCACATAATAGGCATTTGGTTACTGCTTGTTGATTAATCAATAGATTTTCGATGAAGAGATTTCTGGCCTCGGTAAACTTAGGCAGCTCACACCGGGAAAACTAAGTGGCCTGCCAAGTCCTCTATTTTAAAAGTAGCCAGTATATCTTTTGAGAACCCTGTAAAATAGATGATCTACCTACCTACCTACCTACCTATTTATCTATCTACTTTCTTATGTATATAAAATCATGGAGCTGGACAAGACAATCTGTGAGTTCCTTCTATTTCTGTCTGTCATTCTATCATCTATCTATATTTCTCCTCTCTTTATGTAAAATGAGAATGTTGGACTGCATGATGTTCAAGGTCCCTTCTAGTTAGTTTTAGGTCTCTCTTCCTCTCCTTCCCTCCTCTTTCTCCTGCCCCTATATAGTTAAAGGATTTCAGGGTACAAGTATTCTATTATAGCTTAAGTCATAATACTTACTGGCTTGGATCTCCTTACAGTCTGTTGCTGTTCAGTGTTTGATTCTTTGTGACTCCATTTGGGGTTTTCTTGGAAAAGATACTGACTTGCCATTTCCTTCTTCAGATCTTTTTACAGATGAGGAAACTGAAGCAAATAGGGTTAAGTGATTTGCTTAGGGTCACACAGCTAATAAGTGTCTATGACCAGATTAGAATTCAGGTCTTCCTTCTCTAGGCCTTGTGCTCTATCTATCCATTGTGCCACCTATGCCACTTACTACCCACTTCCTCCAAAAGGAGACCATACGGTGGATCAGCCATCTGATTCACTATCTAGTGAGGAAGGTTTAGGGGGTAGACAGGTGCCCTTATACCACACTTGTTTCTTTGCAATGTCAAGAGAACTACAGGAAGGACCTATCACACTGAGTGGACCTCCTAGGGAAGATTTTTAGGTGGACAGGATGAGAAAGTATTGGAAGGAGAATAGACACATCAAAGAGTCACAGGTCCACCAAAGTAGCCTGTTTACCTGGCATTCTTGGGGAATGACCTCCACATGATAGATTAAAAATTGTTTTATTGATGCTTTTCTTTTCATTTTCTATTGCTGTCATTTCCCAATGCCACACTTCCCCCAGAGACCCCTTTTTCATATATGGAAGTACAATTAAGCAAACAGATGGACACATTGACTGCTATGGAGCAGGAGAAAGAGTGCTGAACTCAGTTACTGGACCTGAGTCCTGAGTTTGAATCCTGGCTCTGTTACTCACTATCTTGAGCAAGTGACTTAGGACTAGTTCCCCAAATTATAAAATGAGAGTGTTACATCAGATGATTTCTGTAGTCTCTTCTAGCTTTAATTCTAGAATCCATATCTGACAGCATTTTTCTCATTCTGCTTCTAGAGCCTATTGCCTCTCTATTGAGAGGATCAAGGTCTCGTGACAGATTTTTCTGGGTAATATATTAGATTTTTCTGGAGAGTGTGAGCTTAGGCTAATTGAGAGTGCATTGAAACAGCTTAGAAGAAGGACCTTGTCCTAATCTAGGATTGAATGCTTGCCATCAGAAGATGGTATGTCACATATGGATAATACACAGTGTAGAAAATCCAGTGTAGACTTCCCTTTGCTTATATTTCTGTCTCTGACATATTCTGGTTAAGGACATTGCCTTTGAATATGGTTAAGTTGATGGTGAATATGGAAGCCTGAGGTTCACTGGATAAGTTTGGGGATCTTATAGAGCAGCAACCATGACAAGAAAATATTGAATGTCAGTTCAAAAGTCATTGAACCAGCAGTTTGGGATTTTTCTTCACTGTGGACTCTTTGCATGACTTTGGGCAAATAACTCAAATATTCTGTTCTTCTAGATTTAGAGTAGAAAGGGACCTTAGAATAACCTAGTCCAAAGTCCTCACTTAGCAGCTATTTGTTTTTATTATGCTGCATGGCTTGTATATATTGTATTCTTGTCTCCTCCATTAATATGTAAGCTCATTTCAGTGAGAGATTCTTTCATGTTTTTGTACTTGTAGCCCAAGTACCTTGTATAGTGCCTGGTGCCTGGTGGGCACTTAATAAAAACTTGATTGATACAGATAAGGAAAGTCATTCAATTCAAGAGCTACTTCCTCCAAGAAACTTTTCCTAGCTAACCCCACCCCATTCTTGACAGGCTTAAGCTTAATTACATCCCACAACACACATTAAAAAGACATATAACATTGTCATTCCATAGCTTATAGACTTGCAATGCTGTAAATGACCTTAGAGATCTCCAATTCAACACCCTCATTTTAAAGAGGAGGAAACTGAGACCCAAGGGAGAAATGTCTTGCATGTATGCTGCTTTCTAATTATTTTTGAGTTGTTCTGTGTAAGTCTGCTTTGTCTCCCCTGGTAACTGTAAAGTCTTCCAAAGGTGTATCAGGAACATAGTAGACCAGGTTTTGCCCCCTTCCCCCAGACTCCCCAAAAGAACTACTTAGTGCTTAGCATAGTCCTTGACACATAGTAGGTGCTTATACATGCTATTTGATTGACTTTTTATTTCTGTGATGCCCTGAGATCACCAAGTATGTGTGTATATTGATGGAGATGTCCTTAAGGCTTGGCAGAAATGGCATTTGGTGGTGGTTTCTGACCATTTTCCTTTCCTCATTGGATATCTCCACTGAAGCAGTCTGGAATAAGTGAATAGAACACTGGTCTGGGAGCCTGGGGAGCAGCATTGTAATTCTGGTTGTGTGTTCTCAAGCAAGTTATTTTTACCTTTGAGGGCCTTGGTTCCTTATCTGTAGCATGAGACCATTAAACTGAATGATCTGGAAGGTCCCTTCCAGCTATTGCACACAGAGAAACTATCACAAATTTGGTGAGAGTTGAAGACCCTCAGAGAATGGGCTCATTAAATGTTCATCAAATTAATGATAGAGTAAAATTGGAAAATGATATCTGATAATCCTCATATGCTATGACACCAAAGAAATTAGAGGTCCAGGTAGGGAAAAAGAATGAATTTACAGAGTACATGTCTTCCAAGGATGTCAAAATATCCATAATCAACTCTTGGTTTATGTATGAATAATTGACTTACGGAGCAGCTAGGTGGCACAGTGGAAAGAGTGCTGGGCCTAGAGCCAGGAAGACTCATCTTTCTGACCTCAGTATCTGACCTCAGATACTTACCAGCTGTGTGACCCTGGGTAAGTCACTTTACCTTGTTTGCCTTAGTTTCCTCATCTAAAAAAAGGTAAGCTGAAGAAGGAAATGGTGAAACACTTCTCTCTCTTTGCCAAGAAAACCCCAAATGGGGTCACAAAGAGTCAGACATGACTGAAATGGCTGAACAACGATAATCAACACATAAGTGATGCTCACATGTTCCATTCTATGGATGACATTGTGCTGATTACATGAAGCCCCTGAACATGGCAGTATTCCCCAAATGAGATGTATGATCAACCCCAAGAGTTTAAAAGCTTAATCACCCACACAGGGAGATAAACCAACAGTAAGTAGCTGAAGAATGCTTCTTGTTCACATGATGATGGTCACATTGGTTAGGCAGGCTATAGAGCTGATCTAGTATATCTTGGATAGGCACTATAGTTGGTCACTAATTTTAGCCCAGATCTGAACAAGGGAAAGGAAATTTAATGTACTGCCACTGGGAAATTGTGTAATGTTTTAAATGATCCTAGTACATAGAGTCCAGCTTGGAATTCAATTCCAAGTCTAACCTCAGACGCTTATTAGCTGTGTGACTGAGCAAGTGACTTAACCTGTCTGCCTTAGTTTTCTCATCTGTAAAATAAAAATAATAATAGCTCCTAGGGTTGTTTTAAGGATCAAATGAGATAACATTTGTAAAGTGCTTTGCAAACCTTAAAGGGCTATGTAAATCGATTTTGTTCATGTTATTAATGTTATTATTTCCTGGCAAAATGGCCTGAGTTTTTTCACCATTATTCTTTTTTATGTTGCATAGTTTGGAGTCATGGAATACTTCAGTCTCTGAAGAATTAAAGTTGTCCATCATTAAAGGAGCAATGAAGAATGACATGGCAGGTGTGAGTGAGTAGAAGTAGATGGCACATGTCACCAGTGCAGAATTGTACAGAAGTGGCATAAAGAATACCACCAAGGAGGTATGTGGATAGAAAAGAGGTAGTCTGGTCATGCCTGGACAACTTATTCCATTCATGCAAAGTCAAGGGATCTAGATCTACTTGGACCTCTAATTTCTTTGGTTTCATAGCATAGGAGGATTATCAGATATTTTCCAACTTGGCTCTATCACTAATTTGATGAACATTTAATGAGCCCCTTCTCCAAGGGTCTTTGACTTTCATCTGTATCAAAGAAGGTCTTTAGCACACACGGTAGACCATCTGTGGATTTACAGAAGGACACGTGGAAGGGAAGGGGAAAGTGCTTTCTGAAGTGCTCACTAGGTTCCAGGCACTGTACTGTTTTTCTATTGTTATCTTATTTGAGGTTCACAACAGCCCTGTGAGATAGGAGCTGTAATTATCTCCATTTGATAGATGAGGGAATTAAGGAAGACAGAAGTTCAGTGACTTGTCCAGGGTCACACAGCTAATAATTGTCTGGGGCTTCCTGATTTTAGGCTTAGCGCTCTATCCATTGGGCCACTTAACTGCCTAAAAATGGAAAAGAGCCATGAATGCTCCAGAGACGAGATGATAGATTCAGTAAAGTGTGGAAGTATGGGTTGGTTTTCTGTGCGAACATTTTTTTTCATCTGAGCATGTAGTAAAAAGCTTACTGTAATAGTAACTTTTTTTCATCTGAGCATGTAGTAAAAAGCTTACTGTAATAGTAACTTGAAGGCCAGTATGAGGCAGCCTTCACATCTCATTGTGTACTGTCTATGTTCCCTGAAATTAAGTTGAAAAGTGACTTTAACCAACTGGATACTGAGTTCTTTTGTAACAGGCACATCATTACATGTGTGAACAGGGTCCCTATACTCCCCAAGGCATGTATTCTGCCAGTTATCCATCAGGAAGACCAAGGGTTAACACTGTTCTAGTCCTCTTTCAGACTGGAGCCTAAGCCCCATGTGGGTGGTAGTCATGTGTGGGGATGCTGTTTAAAAGAGTCAAAAGCCATTATTTTTAGGAAGAACATTCTTGGAGAGAGAAATTAATGACAGAGGGGAGTTTGAATCCTCAAGCCCTTTACATCCCACCTGCTTCCTTCAGATTGCCAGAATCTTTTAATAGTGATTAGATTTCTTCTTTCTTATCAGGCTTAAGTCTCCTCTCCTGCACATTCAGAATAAGGGAAACTTTCCTTCCTCCTTCATCAAGTAAATCAGGTCCAGGGAGAGTTAGGTTAAACAGATGGATGTATCTTTAGCACTCAAACTCATCTTGTTCCATCAGCTCTTCTGGACTGGGCAAAAATATCTCAATTGTGGTTAAAAAAAAGTATGGCAGTCCATTCAATTCACCAAATTCTTATTAAATGCCTACAATATAGAAGCTGTTATGCTGGTATTGATGATAAAAAGAAAAACTCAGTAACTGTTGCTTCTGAGAAAGAAACTTGCTTTCCATGTTGAAGTGTATAGGCATGTACACAGATAGGTGCTTAGCTTTGGAAAGAGAATACAAAGTGGGGCTCTGTTCATTGCCCTTATGGACTTGAAGGCCTGTCATGGGGGTTAGATTTGCTCATTCTGGCATCAGTGGGCAGAACTGGGAATGATGGGATAGAAGTTTCAAAGCTTGATTTCCTCTTGAGGCAAAGGAAAAGCTTCCTAACAATTAGTGTTATGGACTTGGAAAATAGTGGGTTCCCCCACTGTAGACATGAATGTTAGCTGTTATGGTACACTAAGTGTGAGTTCTCCATCTCTGGAGATCTTTTAGGGGGATGCTAAATGACCACTAGCTGGAGACAGCATAGAGGAACTTCCTGCTTTGGTTGGGCCCGGTGATCTTTGCAGTTCATTTCCTCTTTGAGTGTCTATGATTTGATGTAGGTTAACTCTCTTGTAAGCTCCTTGAGAACAGGGAATCTTTTCTTTATATCTCTCATGGGCCTAGAACCACATGCCTTTTACATAATAGGTACTCAAGTTTTATTTGTGGATTATTCAAGGCAGGAGTTTGGCTGACTTTGGTTGAGTTGTGTACAGGTGAATGTGTGTCTCAGGCTCAGGTGAGGACATCCCCTGAGGTGGCAGGGCCAAGGGGTGGATGGGAGAAGGCAGAGGGGATGGGCAGGAGAAGGCTGGGTGGGTCTGAGACCTGAGCTCTGGCCCCATCACCAGCCATGGCAGCGTGAGCTTCCTCCAGTTCCAACAGACAGCAGCTTCAGCCATAATTAAAGCTAATTATTCAAAGGCGCTCTGCGTGTGCATCGGCCTCCCAAGCTCCCCGCAATGATCAGGGAGGCAGCAGGGCTGTTTTTCTTCATAAAAACTTATGAGGAGCGCTGAGCAGATTAACAGCTTTAATGACAAAAATTACCGCTTACAACACTGACTTCAAATCAAAGAACAATATCCGCAGACAGATATTTTCATGGTTTTCATAACAATTCATTATAGGTGGCACCGAGGGATTACATTTTTATTTCCCCTGTGTCGTCTCTCTTAGACACAGGTTCATTTCTCTTAATGAGGCAGCAGAAGATAAAGGGTAGTGATGGGTTTTCCATCGCCGCTGCCGAGTGTGAGGAGTTTAGGGTCACAGAGATAACTGAGCCTGGGAGGGGAGGGGGGCTGGGGAGGAGAGTGATGGGAGAGGCTGCTCCCTGCCATCAGGAACTAAAATTAAGACATAAATTCTCCCACCTTTGTTCCGACCATATCTAACACGGGGATTCAGCTTTTTTAATGAGGAATGGATCAGAAGCAAAAAATTATTAGCTAATTAATTGTATGGAGAACAAAAAAAAGTCCTGTAGGAAAGATCTGGAATGGAAAGGCCCAGTCATATTCCTTCAGAAGCAGAACTTAACAGAGGTGAAACAAGGTGCTAGGTTCCCATGGGTTCCTTGGCTCATAGTGTGTTGGGGGAAACATGGGGCTGGTTGGGTGTGTGTATGAGGGCTGCTGTAGCTTGTTACTCAGACATCAGAGGAACGACAGCAACTTGTGGAAACTGAATGATGGTGTCCCACCTCGGTGGTAGGAATTGAGACTAGATCTATGATTTTATTGCTAGAGGGGACACCTAGGTGAGAGCTGCCCTCTACCTCTGCATGTGGGAAACCATTCTCCACCAGTGCATGTGGGCATGTGTTCAGCATAGGGCACTGAGAAATTGATAGGCTTCCCCAGAGTCACATAGGTAGTCTATGTCAGAGACAAGGGCTGAATTTGGGTCTTCCTGGCTCTAAAAGGCCCAATTCTCTTTCTGTCAAGCCTTATTGCTTCTCACTGCTTTTTATAAAGAGACTTTCTGAAGAAATAAGAGCACCAGCTTTGTTTATAACCTGCTACTACTCTGTTGTATGACTGGTCAACCCAGTTAATCTCTTAGGGCTTCAGTTTCCTCATCTGAAGGGGAGTTAATTTGAAAAATGTCTAAAATTACTTCTGGCCCTGAAAGTCTGCACTGCTCTAAATCTAAGAGGAAGTATATCTACTGTTTGATTGGATCCATTTAGGATCAGCTATCAACTGTGTTCCCCACACAAATTGCTCTCCCATCTTGGGTCTCAGTTTCCCCAGCGGATCAGAGATGATACTACTCATTGAGAGAATGCTGGGAGGTAAATGCCTCATTTGATATTTCTGTGCCTTCTTTGTATCAAATCTGGTAATTCTGGCTTGCCATTTACAATTCATTTGGAGGTGTAAGGTCTAGGAATGAAATAGTTAATATAGAAAAAATACATTATTTGCCATTAGCATTTAGTTTTGCTTTGTCATTTTTTCTTTACTGATTTTTTGAGGGAGGGGGAGATTAGAGATGGGAATAGAGGGTTTTTTTATTGCAGAGTTCCAAAAATATAGATACTACAGCAGTTGCAGAAATATGAGAAAAGGCAGATGGATCTGTAATGCAATTACAGCTCCATAGACAACATCTGAGTGTCCTGATTAAAATTGGTTAAGCTATGTGCTGGTTGGCTGCCAACTCCAACAGGTTAAGGAAAGTCAGTACAGTATTTGTGAAGAGTCAGTGGTGTCCTATTTGATGATCTTTTTTATGTTAGATATTCAAAACACTCCATCTGAAGGTGTTGCTTTGGAGAATTATTTTCTGGGAACTTAGAATTGTATCCCTAAGTTGATAGAATTCCCCTTTCGGACAAAGGGCTATCCATAGAATGTCAGAGCAAGGATGCACCTTCATCTCATTTTATTAACTGATGTTCAGAGAGGGTAAGTGAGGGAGGTTTTGGAAAGAGTGCTGGACTTGCAGACAGGAAACCTGGGCTGGAATTCCAACTCTGCCATTTGCAGTTAAGTGACTTCACCTATCAGCCCCTCAAGTTTCTTTTCTGTAAAATGCAATAAAATAACGCTATTTTTGTTTTCCCATCACAGAGCTGTGTTAAGGAATGACACTGGTATATGTAAAGCATTTTATAAATCAGGAAAGGTTTATATATCAGTTTTCCTTTTTATTTCCTCTGAGGATGGCAGAGTTGAGGATAGAACCCAACTCTCCTCAGTCTGCCTAATGAAATGACTCTGTTCTTGCTCACATTGCATTTTCCTGCTAGACCTGGTCATAAGAAAAGTGAAGCTAAGAGTCGGTTCATTGCTTGTTTGCTTCTCTTTCCACTATGGATGCCCTGGCTTCCGTCCATCCAGGAAACCACTATGTACCCTGGCAATTCTTCAGTTGCTCAGTATCACCCTCCTCCTACCCCCAACCTCAGCTCAGACTGTTTTGTGATTTCACTTTCCCATTAAAACTAACCTGACCTAGGTCAAGTCCTATGCTTTGCTTTTGAGGTGATCTCCTATGTATCAGTGCTTGATAAAGTCCTACTCTACTTTGCCATCTTTGTATTTTAATAGAAGCTTTCAGAACTGATAATGACTTAATTCAAAGGAATACATTTCTAATTGGTGAGAATTTCAGTTACTAGGTTTATATAAGTGAGAATAGGTGGAAAGAGGGAGATGTTGGATTAGACAATCTTTCATGTCTCTTTCACAAGGGAAGTCCCCCAAAATGTTGGTCCATAGGTCTAATCTTCCAAAGTAAACTGTTTTTGACATCCATTTATTTGGTGACTAGGTAGCACAGTGGATAGAATACTGGGTCAGGAGTTAGGGAGACCTGAGTTCAAATTCAGCCTAAGACACAATCTCTGTTTGCCTCAGTTTCCTCAACTCTAAAATGAGGATATTAGCAGTACCACTCTCACATGGTTGTTATGAGGATCCAATGAGATAATATTTGTAAAGTACTTGGCACAGTGATAGGCACTACATTGTAGGCACTATAGAAATGCTTATTTCATTCCGTACTATGCTTAGATGTCAGTAAGTTTGTTTAAAAGCCCTCATGGTATCATCACATTTTGAGAGACAGCATGAAGTATTGGAGAGAAGGTCATAACCGGAATCAGAAGGACTCAGGCTCGAGTCTTGTTCATGTGACTATGGATAAATCACAACCTTTTAGTTCCTGCTAATTTTCTAAATTAGAAGATAGAGAAGATTTAATTTAAGTCTATTGGTAGACAATATTTCCACGCCAAGAATTCCCTATACCAGTGAGCTCACAGGTCTGTATTTAAAAACAACCTGCTCCCTCACTCAAAACAAAGTCAAGTGCAAGTCATGTCATCATTTCTCTGATGGCATGGTCTTCTTTGGCAAAGAAGGACGAACACACACACACACTATCACTTATAGTATACTTTGTATCAAAATCCTATTTTTTTGAGGTCCAGCTGAAGCCTCACTTCTTCTATCAAGTCTTCCCTGAAAGTTGTAGTGGACGTTAATGTCTACTTTTCCTAAAATTTTCTCTTTGTTCCATATACTTTGGCACTTGCTTATATGCAATGACACCTGTTTTTTTTTTATTGTCTCATATTGTTTTCTGATTTCTGCCACGTCTGGAAGTCTCATCTCCAAGAATGTTTGCATTCATTTGCATATCATTAAAGACATAGAACATATTCTCCCACATGCTGGATATTTATGTTGATATCTAATATAAACACTCAGTTAATTAAATAAAAACCACAATAATAATTGTAGCTAACATTTTTAGCTTAGCATGTATATGTAATATTTACCATATGCCAGAGACTGTGCTAAGCTCTTTACAAATATCTCATTTGGTTGTCACAACAACGTGGCAAGGTAAGTGCATCCTAATTTTATAGATGAGGAAACTGAGGCAGAGGTTTAATAACTTGCCCAGTGCCACACAGCTAATCTGAGACCATGTTTGAACCCAGGCCTTCCAGACTTTAGGCCCAGAACTCATCCACACATACCACTCATACCACATCCGCTGAGCCATTTTGCTGCTCCAATTGAAACTGAATTCAACTGATGAAGGCTTATTTTGTTTTCATTGCAGAAAAGCAGATGAAGGTGTCCCATCCTATACCTCAGGAAGGTCTCATGATTATGACCCTTTTGTTTTAATTTTATCAAACCCAAAAATAAGAGCATCCATTTGCATTATGAGAGGAAGACTCCTTGGTCTTCCTGAGCATCAGCATGGAAAGTTGAACCTCTAGATGAGTTCCTGATTCTTTCTGACATGACCCTCAGGGTAGCATCAAGGAGACAATGGTGGGATGAGTTACGTTAATGGAAGGAAGTGATGTGAGTTTTGCAATTTAAGACATATGACAGGTACGTGGAACTGGACTGCACAGAAGAGCAATCTTCTTGGCATGTTGGAGAGGAGACTACTTGTCAAATTAATGTCCAATGCTCTTTTATGCTTGATTGAATTCATTCCCTGGAAAGAGGAAAAGCAAGATGGCATGCGTGGCATTTTACTAACAACCCTAGTTAAACCTCCCCTCCCCCCACAAATCCACTCTCTATTGCAAGGAAGAGGAACATGATTTAAAAAAAAATAAATTAATACATTTTTAGTTTTTAATATTCACTTATATAAGTTTTAAATTTTCTCCACCTCACTCCCCTTCTCCCCTCTCTAAGATGGAGTGCAATCCGATATAGGCTTTACATATACATTTTCACATTAGTCATGTTATATAGAAGAATCAGAAGGAATGGGAGGAACCATGAGAAAGAAAATAGAAAACCAAACTAAACAAAAAAGAGCAAATAGTATCCTTTGATCTGCATTCAGATTCCCTATTTCTGTGGATGTGTATGGCATTTTCCATCATAAGTCTTTTGGAGGTGTTTTAGGTCCTTGCACTGCTGAGAAGAGCTAAGTCTATCAGTCAGTCATCATACAGTGTGACTGTTACTGTGTACAGGGTTCTCCTGGTAGTGCTCACTTCACTCAGCATTAGTTCACCTAAGTTTTTCCAGGTTTTTCTGAAGTCTGCCTGCTCATCATTTCTTATAGCACAATAGTATTCCATTACCATATACCAGTTAACAATACCACATTCATATAGCACGTCTTACTCAGCCATTTTCCAATTGATGGACATCCCTTCAATTTCCAATTCTTGGCCACCGCAAAAAGAGCTGCCATATATAATTTTGCATATGTGCATCCTCTTCCTGTTTTTATGATCTCCTTGGGATACAGCCCTAGAAGTGGTACTGCTGGTCAAAAGGTATGCACATTTTTATAGAGGAATGTGATTTTAGGGAAGAGTTTCTAAATACACCACTCAGTCTACTGGCGTGGAAAGAACTCCGGATAAGGAGTCCAGAAACATGACTTTTAGGCCTAGCTGTTAGGAGGCCTCTGGGTCTCAGCTGTCATAAAGAGATTAGACTGGAGCAGCATGAGGAATGTTGAGGGTTAGAGAATCTCAGACTGAACTCTGGTCAATTACTCACTATTGGTGTAACCTTGGGTGCATCACTACCTCTTGGGGCTTCATTTTCATCATCTATAAAATGAAGGGGTTGAACTAAATGCCTTCCAAGGTATTTTCCAGCTTTAAATCTATAATCCTGGACTAAATATGTTGTCCCACTCTGACATTCTGTGATTCTCTACTGCTCTGGCCTCCCAATCCAGAAACTGGAGAATTGATCTGGATTAGCATTAGCACTCCCTGCTACTTGGAATCCTTCTCTGAGTCATCCTCCTAGCATCCCATCCACCCAGAGGGAAATGTGTATTGACCCCTGTGATGTAGTGTTGGGAGAAGTGGCAGCCATTGAGAGTGAATCCTCTGCCCTGCTTGCAACATCTATTAATAGTCCCGCTAGGACTCATTCATCTCTAATACTTGGGCCTCTTAGCCCTGCCTGCAATTCAAAGGCCTCTTGTTACTGAACAGGAACTACTTGAATTCAGTGTGTATTTAGAAAATGGGTACTATATTCAGTCCTAGATTTCTTTCCAGCAGGCATAGGAGAGTCCTGAACTTCTGTTCCTCAAGGGGACTACTTATTGGTGTGTGTGTGTGTGTGTGTGTGTATAGAATGATCTCCAAATTTCTCCCAGTCATTATGGGTGAGTTTCAGATCCTCTAAAGTTTCAGTGGCTAACTGCAGAGGGTCTCTCTTTCCTGAGTCTTCTTCAGGCTTTGGCCTGGAGAATCTGACCCTGAGCCAGGACTGGCTGGCCAGAAAACGTGGGAAAATTATCAGTGAGAGACAAAAAAATCCTTCCTATCAAGGACTGTTTTCCTGGGGTTGCATTTTCCAGTGTGTAGAGCACATATTTTGTTAATCTGTTCTCCTGTAGCAGCATTGGGGAGAGTGGGAACAGAGCTATTTTATCTACCAAAAACAATTCATCAAACAAACTCGGGGGGCCAAGGCAGTCACTAACAAATAAAAGTCAACAGAGCTCCCTTTGTCTTCTGCCATATACACTAACCATTTGTTTTAAAGGTAGGGGAGGTCATATTGATTTTGCTAGTGAATCTCAGCAGATATCCAACACTTTCCTTTACCCTTCTCTGACCCTTGGAGTTACCCAGAGTTATTGGAGGCCATTTGAGAGAGGTGGTCTCTTGGAAGGTTTGGGAATTAGCTACTCAGTCGTTTTTTCTGGGTCCTTTTTGGCTCCCAAGTCAATTTTTTTCCAGTATACTGTTTTGCCTCTTTTTTGTAACCTTGGCTCTAGCATGGCAATGTTGAATGGTAGAAAGAAGTCTGAGCCTTGTTATGGGAATTCAAATCCCAGTTCTGATACTATTTAGCTGTTTCTTCATCTATGAAATGGGAATAAAACCACTGATTTCACAGGGGTTTTTTTTGGTGAAAAAAGAACTTTAAAGTGCTATATAAATGTGAAATATTGTTAACTGGTATGTTATGCTACCTAGGAGAAGAAAGGATAGATTAATCAGCGTATATATTGTTTTCTTCCCTTCCTTCCTTCCTTCCTTCTTTCCTTCCTTCCTTCCTTCCTTCCTTCCTTCCTTCCTTCCTTCCTTTCCTTTTCCTCTTTCCTCTTCTCTCTCTCTCTTTCTCTCTCTCTCTCTCTCTCTCTCTCTCTCTCTCTCTCTCTCTCTCTGTCTGCCTCCCCCGCTCCCCCAAGGAATGTTTACTTCCAAAGTATAATCACAAATATACAAATTTACTCCCTCAACACATGGGAGGTATAATCCTTTTCCCTTCCTGCACCACTTCAGTCCCTGGGAGGGGAAGAGGATGAGGTCCATAGCTTATCTAGATTCCAATACATCATAGTCCCTGTTCCAAGTCTCAACCGTCCTTGGACCCAAGGCTTCCACAGTCCTGGCTCCAGGGTTCCCATAGCTCTATCTCTAGTTATTAGGGATTATGTCCAGCATCTGAAACTGAAGACATACAATGTAAAACAGAAGCAAACATCCTCAGGCCTATTTCTGAGGGTAAGGATAAAAGAGAGGTAAGCAAGGAAAGCCAAGTCCCTCCCCCTCATGAGTCCAGTTCATGATAGCCACCCTCAGAGGAGCAGAAAGAGTGAAGGAAAAATTCTTTGTAATTGTATAGTAGGAAAAGCAAATGTGAATCATTCATAAGTGATAGTCCTGCTTTCCTCTTATCCTTTTGGGTGAAGGAAGTCTAGCTATTGATTTTAAGTTGCTCTAAGAAGGCACCATAGGAAAGGACCTAAATATAAAAGTGTTATTTATTTAATCTCAGTGGACCCACCAGTGACAACTCTTGAACAAACCAGAACTGATAATACTCCTTTATCTAAATCCCAGCACTAACCCAAGAACTGTGTTGTTGAAACTGAACAACAGACAATGGAACCAGAAGGATAAAGTTATTTGTGGGAAGCAATATGATACAGTGGAAAAAACACAGGCCTGGATATTGGAAGATCTGAGTTCAAATCCAGTGTCTGTCAGCTGTTAGCCTTGTGAATACAAGCAAGCCCCTTCTCTTCTCTGGGACACAATTATAAAGTAAATAAGGTGGATGGTGTGGTCCTCCTTCCATTACTTATTTCCTGTGTCACTTTATGCAAGTAATTTGATTTATCTTCCCCCCTCCCTACCCCTGACCTCAGTTTCCCCAAAGAAGGGGATTAGATTAGGTGGTCTCTGACAGCTCTAGATCTATCTAGATCTTATGATCTTTAAGGTATCTTAAAGCTCCTATATTTGGTTAGTCAGTAGTAATTTGTATGAGAGCGATGAGGGAAGGAATATTACATCTTTAATGCTCGCCTGTGAATTTCTAAGCTTACTTGAAGATCTCTGACCATGCTCCCTGACTTTCCAGGCTGATTGTTGTCAGAGACCACAGTCAATGAATTATTGAAATGTATTCAGCTCTTCCTTTACAGAAAGTCTTTTTTTTTTAATCACTGTGCATTTTGCATTAATTTTAGACTTTCTCAGTGATTCGCTTTCTAGTTCATTGCAAAGAATAAAAAAAAAATGCATACACCCTCTCCACAAGAACTGGGTTTATGAGTCTTTATCTTTATAGGATTTGCAAATCTTTCTGTTGGGGACTGTAGTTCTATGTAACTCGCTCCTCAGAAGCCAGTTGTGATATTTTATGGACTGTGTTGACCTAATGATGTCATCAGGTCATTGGAGAAGAGGTGTGGGGTTAACAGCAAGTGGTCTCCTAGGCAACAGGGTCCAAGTCACAGGGGAGATGAGGGAGCATGTCCCAGAAACCAGCTTCAGGGAGCTGGGGAGGAACAGAGCAGAACAGAAGTTCTCAAGGCAGGATTTTAGTGGCACACAGCGAGAATGTATCTTCTAGCCCCTCTCAGACCAGTTTCCCACCCAATCCAGGCCAAAGGAACATAGCAACATTCTCCAAGCAGGCAGGATGCTCCTGTCAGCACGTTGTGACATTACAGGGATCTGAATCGTTGGAAAATATGAATAAGTAAACACAGGAGCAGCTAAATGGGGGCCAATGGGCTGTGAAAAACAACATGGTAGGAACTGTGTGTGAATGAATTGGGTTAAGACAGCAACTTTCCTAAAGCAAAGCTCCCTCTGGCCTTCCCCCAAGCATATAGTTCCCTGTGGTATACATAATGAATGGGCCTATAGATAGCTAGTACTCAAGGCTTTTGCTAGTTCCAATGAATCTGGGAAAATTCATTGCACTTAGGACAATGATTGCATCATGAAGGCTTTTAATAAATCTGCTAATCAGGACCATGTCTCTCAGGGCTCTGGAATTCCAGAAGCTTGAGAATGAGATATTTTTCTTGTCTAGGAATATAGGACATGAATGATCACCTAATGGAAAGAGCACTGGAATGGGAAAAGGGAGGCCCAGGTTCTAATTTTGGCCCTTCCACCAAATGCATTATGTAACCTCCAGCAAATCAGTTTCCCTTCTTTGGTGTCCCTTCCCTCACCTGTAAAATGAAGAGGTTGGATGGGATGATCTCATTAAGCAGGAGCACATTATGCTCCTAATTATCCATTTAAAAACAAACAACAACTCAGTGATGTAGTCAAACATCCCCCTTCTATTCTCTTGAGACTGCCTGGAGAGACTTTTTGGGAGGAAGCTGGACAAAATCCAAGGTCAATGGTAGAGGGATTAGCTTTAGTGAAGACTATGGATGCCACTCTGAAATGGGAAGAAAGGAAGAGCAATGGTGCTTCGGGGGAAGCTTGAAGAGTTTAGGAGGAGGATCAAAGGAGTGTTCTTCAGAGGCCTCAGTTTAAAGGAGGGAGGAATCCTAGTACTGAAGTAGGAGACTGAATCACCCACTTTGAGTAGGAGGACTGGGAAAGCTGTTGGGGGACTGAAGAAAGGAAAATATTTGGAATTATGGCTATAGGGAAAGGGCTAATGAGTTAATAGGATGCTGGCCAAGTAGGAATGAAGGTCTAGTTGAAGTCGTGCATCATAAATTTTGAGTAGGTGAAATCAGATTGCTTTTCTGACTTAATTCATTGATGCTCAGTCATCTTGGACATCAGGAATGTAAGGATCTGATGCAGGGGTATTCCAAGTTGAGGATTAGTAGGTCAGGAATGGGAGAAAGTCTAGGGATCAGGGATGCTAGGTCATATGAGATTTCTGATGTGCACTTATAAAGCATTGCCCATCCTTCACATTAATATAATGGGAATGTATCGTCAAGAATCATTTCAACTGGAAAAGATGATCTTAAAAGTAGATTGGGAAATATCTTAGGATGCTTATGTGAAATACATTCCTTCTTTAAGGTCCTTTTCATAAGTAACAGTTAATGATGAAAAGAGCAGAAAAAGTTTTTTTTTAAAATTTTTTTGGTTTAAGTGAAGAATCTCCATATGTGACAGATCCCTGTTGCTCCTTCCCTTTTTTTGGAAAAAGACACATTGTCCTAAGGATTTCTGCATGTTCCCTAGTTCCTCTGTATTTCATCATCAGGCCCTCTACTCACCATTCAATTTTATTCCATAAATTATATTATATGGCACTCACTTTGAGGGCATACTCTTTACCAGGGGTGAGGAACTTGTGGCCTTGAGGCCACATGTGGCCTTCTAGACCTTGGGTGCGACCTTTTAACTGAGTCCAAATTTTACAAAACAGATCCTTTTACTAAAGGGATTTGTTCTGTGAAGTTTGGATTCCGTCAAAGCGCTGCACTTGAGGACCTAGAGGGCCACATATGACCTCAGGGCCGCAGGTTCCCCACCTCTGCACCCATTAATTGAGAGAACTCATACTTCCTTCTGTAATATCCATTGCTTATCTTCTCCAAGGAAGTGCTTCTTTCTTCTCTTTGCTTATTTAAATCCTTCCTATTCTCCAACATATAGCTTCTCTCATGCTTTCCTTAGGAAGCTCCTGAGTAATCTAGCCCAATTGATTTTCATCTCCAAAATCTATAGCACTAATGGATACCTTATAGTTTAGCCTTTAGAGATTGTCTCTTATTATATCATATGTGTTGTCTTATTTCACTTACTAGATTGCGAGCTCATGAAGGACAGATAATACATCTAATATTTTTTTTTTGCACCACCGTGCTCAGCATGAGGATGAGCATATTTTTATAGTGGTGGCCTTATAAAATTTATTGGCTGATTGGGGCATCACTTACCTGCACCTCTGAGTAATTTAGTTGTGAAGTCACCACTTTAAGAGATGAATGGGAGACTTGAAATTGGACAGCCGTTAAATTTGAAGTGTAGCTCCTATTGGTGCCTTTGATCTCTACCAGAGCTTGGCAAAATAGAATCACCGGAGAAGGCTCTTCCTGAGTAACTTCTACACTTCATCTCAGGTTGGCTTCTCCCTCCCTAAAGAATATCCACATAGCTCATTGACTACCTGGTGCCCCCCATCACCACACTGCTCTGGCTTGCTATTATGAAATAACACCTCGTGCTCTTTAACTAAATCTTCCTCTTCTCTTTCCTTATCAAAATTTACCTTTATTTTTCCCAATATAGGGCTCTAAACTCTATAATCTGATAAATCAATTCTCCTAAGGTGTTAATAGCCGATAAGGCTTAATGTGTTATCCTTCTCAGAGGTAATTAACGTTTTAATGGGGGACAGTTGGAGTGGAAAAGCTTTAACCCAAAGGAATGTATTCCTAATGGTAGAATTTTAAACATTATGAAAAGTGTACATGTATGTCTGGGGGGAGGGGAGACTTGTGGGAACCTTTCCAGTGCCCTTTGAATCACCCCATATAAGTAACTGCCTAGGACTTAGGTCAGCGGAGCCCCTGAATTCTTGCCACATAGAAAGAAAAATGTAAGCCACCCACATGAAAGTAATATTTTATCATAAAATGGTGAATGTTTCAGGCAAGGGATGATAAATAGCATGCTAAATATAGATCAAGGCAGCTTCTTGAGAAGGACAGGTGTACCAGCAAAAAGGAGTATGTAAAATAACATCATATCCCCCCACGCTAGGAAATTGAGGCTTGGAAAACCAATTTCTTGCAAAGTCCAAGGCACCAGAAAAGCTCAGGGTGATGCTGGAGAGTTGTGCTTGAAATGGTAAGATCTTTCTTTTTCTTTATGCAACATAATTAAAAGATAATAGTACCATGTAGCACAGTTTTATGAAGCAATAATCCAGTTCCCAAATGGATAAACTATAAACCTGACGGCCAAGTCATTTATCCCAATGAGGGAACCAGATTATTGCAGGGGAAAGCAGTGGGATGGCACTGTTATAATTATTTTGCTACATGAGCTTAAATAGGTCCAAGACTCTCTCAATGTGGATTCTTCTCTTCTGTGGTTAGGGAAATGGGGGCTTTAAATGGAAGAGATACAGAGGAAAACAAGTTTGAAATTGGCAGCAGTTAAATAGAGTTATGACCCTGGGCCCCCACTTTGGCATGGAGGGTTGGTCAGGATTATCCATCAAGAGTGAGTAAATTTCACCCAATAAGACTAGAACTTCAGTAAAAATCACATCACTAGAGTCATAACCTCTCACAATTTATCACCTCCCCCCAAACACCAGTTTCTGAGGACAGCAGAGTTAAAAGTAAGGGCCTCACCTAAAATGTGACCTGGAAATCTATGAAGGATCTGAAGGGTCCAGTAAATGAGTCCCAAATTATAGAGCATTTCCCCATCTTCAAAATGGAGAGATACTGTTGGGCAAATGCCTACTTCCCTAATGGGATAGTCAGAGCTTGGAAGACATCCACCTTTCCTTTCACGTATTTTGGGCCTTATTTTCTAGAGTCTGTATGATAGCCAGTACCACTAGCAAGTCAAGTGCTCCAGGCAATTTTTTTTCCTTCTCAGTGAAGACTGCAGGCAAGTCTTATTGTTTTGATTATGGTATAGTGGATACAGAGTTGACTTTGAAGGGAGAAAGTCCTGGGTTCAAGTCCTTCCTCTGACGCTTACTGGCTGTGTAACCCTAGTTCACTAATTTAACCTCTTACTTCTCTAGGCAAATGAAAGACCTCCCCTTCCTTCCTTCCTTCCTTCCTTTCTTCCTTCCTTCCTTCCTTCCTTCTTTCCTTCCTGCACTGATAGAGGAGGTTTTTTCATCTGTAAGATCCTTACACCAATGAACTCACAGGTCTGATTTGTATGCCTAGCTCTAACTTAGAGGTTAGGAATCTTGTAACAATTATATACAAAATCAGAGATTCTTGAATTATTAGAACTCCACCAAAGTCTTCTTCTTATATACCATAGTAGGGTAGAAGAAGCAACTCTAGGCTTTTTAAGGTTATGGTAGGAGACCATAACCCTTGAGAGGTCCCACCATGCTGGAATAGCTTTTGTTAAAAACCTAGAAAAAGTCGGAAAACATACCTTTCATCTGAGGATTACTTGAGATAAGTTTGGAAAGTTTTATCCCCAGAATATTTGCTGGTCGATGCTGAACTTCCCCATTCCCCTCCCCCTCAACCAACTCATGAGGATCTAAGTCATAGAAAGGATTGAGATTTGCATCAGTGAAGAGTACCTACACTGAGGCAATGGAAGATCCTTGAAGAACTGGAATAACGATCTGGCAGGCTTAAGTCCAAGTACCTCAATGAAGCCTTTGCAGCGTCATAGTAGAGGGTAAAACATGCTGGATTTGGTGTCAGAGAATCTAGAGATAAATCCTGACTTTTCTATTTAATAACTATCTGACCTTGTGGGCTAATCACCCCGTTCCAGTTCTCAATTTCTTGCCTGTAAAATGAGAAGAGTAGAGTAATGTACCTCTATAGTATGTTCCAGCTTTAAATCTATGATACTAATGTGGGGGAGGTTGTGTTTTGTGTTGCTTATGTAGGTTCTGTGCATTTATTCATATGGGTCTGTAAAGATGTAGCTACATGGGATGCATGAATAAAATATCTTTAGAGTTTCTTCCAGCCAGCCTTCCTAAGGGAGTTTGGATTGTTGTCAGGAGGGGAAGCAGGAGATTGATACTGCAGCCAGCCACTATTCTTTCTCCAGAGAGAGGGAGCACTGGGCTTGAAGTATGTCTATCTGTCCACTAAATATTATCAGTCTCAGGGAGATAATTTTAGGTTTAGGCTGAGCTCTTGATTATTATTCCTTAATGGGGAAAGAGAGTCCTAAACTATATATGGTATTCTCAGAATCTTAGTACAGTTTTACTGAGTAAAGTTTAAACTATTGAATTTTAAAACTAAACTTAAGACTTTGGGTCACGCTGCATACCCAAGGCTTGACTCTCTTCCTATTAAATGTCAGTTCCTTAGCAAATAAACTCGTTTGTTCAAGCCAATAGCAAACAGAAATCACAGAAGGTATACAGATGAGAATGTACCAGATAATATACAGACAAAAGGAGCTTTTCTGCTGGGAGTGAGATATTTCAGCTTAGGTATAAGAGAATCTCAGATCTCACCTAAAAGCGCCCTGAAGTGGTAATGTGACTGAGGACTTGGCTTATCTGTATGTTGGCATCATTCTCTCCCTTTGGGGGCTTCTTTCTGAAGAGAATCTGGAACGATGTGTTTTCTCTCTTGAAGCTGGAAACCAGGATACCAGAACCTTACTTCTCTCAAAGCTCCCCTCTTGCAGGTGGAGAGCATTGAACCATCAATATCCACCAATGAGGAGAATCTTTGACATCTGAGTGTGAGTCCCTGATTATACTTGTCATTCTTTCTGAAGACTTCTTTGACAATTGGAGGATAGACCGTCAAGTGGTATAATGAGTAAAGCTCTCAACTTAGTCAGGAAGTTTGAGTTCTTCCTTGGACTCTTTTTGCCTGAGTGACCCTGGGCAAGTCACGTAACCTGTTGAAGCTTCAGTTTCCTCTGAAAGGATAATACCAACAGCTCCCTCACAGAGTATTTGTAAGGACAAAATGAGATAGCATATGCCCTTAAAGCATTATATTAATGGTGCTGAGACAATTCTCTAATGATTAGAACCTTCTTCTTTGTAACTTTAATACTTTATTCCTGATTTTGCCTTATGATTCAATAGAGAATAAAGTGAATTCTTCTTCCATATGACTTTATAAAGAAAGTTTATTGTGTCTCACCTTAATCTTCGCTTTTCTAGGTTGAAGACTCCCAGTTCCTTGAACCATTTTTTAATGTGATAAATATTTCCAGGCCATCCTGGTCACATTTCTCTGGAAATGCTCTAGGGGAGGGGAAATGCCCCTCTTAAAGTCCTGTTGCTCAGCACTGATTACTATGCACTAATGTGTTCTGACCAATATAGTGGATGACTACCTCCTTTGTTCTGGGTACTATACTTCTATTAAAGCAAAGGAAGGCTGTGTTAGCTTTTCCCCCCTTCTTTTTTTTTTTTTGGCAGCCCCATCACCCTGCCAGCTCATAAGGAGCTTACTGTAGTCAGCTAAAACCTTTATGTCTTTTTCCCTATGAGTTGCTATTAAACTAGATATCTTTTCATATTTTTGGTTTATTTTGGGTTTTGAGCCTAGATCTCTTTATCTTGAGCAGACTGGACGTTCAGGAGCTACTCATGGGACCGATCTCACTACTGGTATGGGAGTTTTGACTACTCTGTTTCTAATCTAGGCATATTCATTCCTATTTAGGAAACTGGATGTCTCCCAGGTTCTGGGTGGCTACCATATTCATGCTAAAGAGCGTGGATGACCAATAGGTCTAGCCCACTGCAGCTCAGAACTCCACTAGCCTCAACTTTCTTACATTCATTCTGTTAAATTTCATTTTGTTAGATGAGCATCATTTTCATCTGTCAACATATTTTTGTATCCTCGTTTGGTCCTCTATGACACCTCTTCCTACCAGCTTGATGTCATCAGAAAGTGTTACCATGGAGAGGCACTAGGTTTGGTGTTAGAAAACCTGGATTCTTGTCTTAGCGTCAACACTTTAGATCATTCAACATTTCTAAATCTTCAATTTTCTTATCTATAAATTGGGAATAATGATACTTTCATTACTTATTGCATAGGGACGTTGGGGGGAAAGCATCATCCTCATCCTTCTTGACCTTTCTTCAGCATTTGATTTTCTTGATTACTCTCTCCTCCTAGAAGCCTTCTCTTTCATTGTTTTTCATGACTCTGCTTTCCCTTGGGTCTCTTCTTATCTCTTTGATCCTTCTCAATATTGTCTTTCTCCATGCTCTCTTGTGGTGAACTTGTCAGCTCCCAATGGGTCAGTTTTCATCTCTGTGTAGACAGTGTTGCCCTAATCTACCCATGGAGCCCTAGCCCCAGCAACCCAACTACCTTTTTGATATTTTAAACTCAATATCCCAGAGGCATCTTAAACTTAATATCCCCAAAGCAAACT
Organism: Potorous gilbertii; assembly: GCA_028658325.1. Taxonomy (NCBI): domain Eukaryota; kingdom Metazoa; phylum Chordata; class Mammalia; order Diprotodontia; family Potoroidae; genus Potorous; species Potorous gilbertii. The sequence continues at coordinate 379,475,018 of CM053769.1, read as the reverse complement.
CAACATATTCAAAACAGATATTATTATTTCATCTCCTAAATTCACCTCCTTTCCCAACTTTTCTGTTTCTGTTGAGGGATGCACTATTCTTCTAGGACCCAGATTCACAACCTTAGAGTCATCTTTGGCATTTTATTTGCCCTCATCTTACATATCCAGTCATTTACTAGATCTTGTAATTTCTAACTCCAGCAAGTCTCTCACATCTGTCCCTTTCTCTCTACTCACATGGGCCCTATTCTAGATTAGGTCCCCATTCATCACCTTTCACTTGGAATATTGAAATAGCCTCCTCATTGATCTTCTGGCCTCAAGTCTCTCCCCTCTTCCATCTGTCACATACAATTGCCAAAATGCTTTTCTTAAAGCATTTCTCTCTCCATTAACAAACTTTGACTACTCCCTATTCTCTAGAATCAAACACAATCTTTTCTGATATTTAAGGTCTATTATAACCTGACTCTAACCAGGTTTATTATAATTTATTACCCTTCATGTTCTTGACAGTCCAGTCAAACTGACTTTCTGTCTATTCCTCACATATGACATGCCTTCTGTTGTGTAGTTCAGTGAAATAACCACTGACATAGAAGTCAGATACCAATTAGGTGGCAAAATGGATAGAGTGCCAGACCTAGAAACAGGGAGATCTGAGTTCAGATCCAGCCTCAGATACTTACTAGTTGTGTGACCCTAGGCAAGTCACTTAACCTCTGTTTGCCTCATTTTCCTCATCTATAAAATAGGGTTAATAATAGTACTTACCTCCCAGGATTGTTGTGAGGATCCAATGAGATCATATATTTAAGGTGCTTAGCATAGTGCCTAGCACATAGTAGGTACCATATAATGTTATTGTTATTCTTATCTCTAATGATTACTATATGACCTTGAGCAAGCCACTTAACTGCCAACTACCTCAGTTTCCACATTTGTAAAATGAGGAGGACAGATCAGATGACCTCTGAGGTCTCTTCTGGGTCTAGATCTATGAGTCTACCATCTGGTTTTTATTCCTTGGAAATGGCTGTCCACCATCCCTGGAAAATTCTCCATCTCTTTAAAGTTCTACTTTCCTTCTAAACTCCGTTTAAGTATTATCTCCAACCTAAGAGCTTTCCTGATTCCTCGGCTGCTACTGACCTTCACCCCATTATCTTATATTTACTTTATATTTAATATATTCTTCTACTTAAATGTGCACATGTCTGCCCCTAGGGAATGTATATTCCTCAATGGTAGAAATTGTTTTATTTTTTGTCTGTTTCCCCATTAGCAGTATGGTACCTGACATATATAGGGACTTAATACTTTTTTATTGATGGATTAAGTGGTAACAAATGATCTGTTTAATCCAGTGGTATTCACTACGAGGCTTGTTAGTTTCCAGTTTATAGACGACTTTTTCCCCTTTTTTGGAAAAACCATTACAATATTTGTTTCCAGTCTTCTGGTGTCTCTCCCAGTCTGTCAGAATTCCTTGTATGTTATTGAAGGTTAATGGCACCTGCTAATTCTTTTGATGCCCTGGGATATAATTTGAGTGAGCCTAAAGACTTGAAGTTAATTGAAGCCAAAAGATTTTCTCTTACTATCTCTTCTTAACTCTTTCTATTTTGAAGATCGTTTTCCTTGAAAGAGAAGAAAGGTTGATCAAGAAGGGTAGGATAGCTTTGGCTTTCTTTGTTCTCCTGGTTTATACCCTGTATCTGGAATAGTAGACTTATCCTTTCCTTTCTATTCCTTCAAGTATAGCTAAAAATCTCTTATGTAGCTAAACGAAAGACCATTTTATAGTCTCTTTTCAAATCTCAGCTCATTACGTACCTTAATCTTCACAACTGGCAAATGAGAAATTCTTGGTTTTAGAGGTTAGTACTGTTGACCTAGATAAAGTTACTTTACGTGCAGCACATCCTCCTTACCTTAAAAGCAAATTGAGGGCAGTAATTTTATCTTCTATATTTCTTACAATTCATTTCTAATCTTTTAAGGTCCTCCTACATAGCCAATGCTGTCAGATACAGCAAGGATGGAGTACCAAACTCCTCCAGTGCCTTCCTTTATAGAGGGTAGAAACTAGACTCTGGGGCTCACTCCACTCTACATTTGCAGCTTTGCCTTGTTTCACGTCTATGGTACAAGATGTCCCCGCCAGGTTAAGCTTACCACCTCTAATCCATGGTACTTCAAGACACCTCAGCCTCCTCTCCCCTCAGCTTGGAGGGCAAGAGGGTAAAATACCAAACTCCTCCAGTGCCTTCCTTTATGGAGAGCAGAAACTGGACTTTTGGACTCACTCCATTCTGCATTTGCTGTTCAACCTGACTTCAGCTCCATGGAACAAGATGCCTCCAAGCAGGGTACACCCTAGTCTTTCTCCCTCCCTCCTCCCCCCACCTTTCCTGCTTCTCTTTTGGGTTGTTTCCTTCCTTTCTCCCTGCCCTCATTGGACTGTGAGCTCCTTGAGGGCAATGTTGTTCAGTTGTTTTAGTTGTGTTGACTCTTTGTGATCCCACTTGGGATTTTCTTGGCAAAGCTATTAGAGTGGTTTGTCATTTTCTTCTCCAGATCATTTGACAGTTGAGAAAACTAAGGCAAACAGGGTTAAGAAACTTGCCCAGGGTTACACAGCTAGGAAGCATCCAAGTCAGGTTTGATCTCATGTCCCTGACTCTAGGCTAGGCACTCTATCTGATGCGCTACCTAGACACCCTTGAGGGAAAAGACTGTCTTTTTATTAATTGTATCCCCAGGGCTTAGCATAGTGCTTAGTATATAGTAGGCACTTAATAAATGCTTATTCAATAGCAACACCTTTAATATACTTGTTCAATCTTTGTGAACCCTTGAACTGGAGACAGGGTTGATGCATTAGAAAGAGTTCTTGAATGGAGGACAGAGAATCTGAGTTCAATTCAGCCTAATGTCACTTGTGACCACCCGTGTGGGCAAATCATTTTTACATTTCTGGGCCTTGAAGAGGGTCAAGAGATGGAAAGTCTTACATGAAGAAAAGCTACCTGGCCAGTGTGACAGGAATAGAGATTATGTGAAAGACAGTGACATGAAATGAGTAGCAAAGGCAACTGGGAGCCATTCTGTAGCGAGCTTTAAATGCTGGACTGAAGGGCTTGTATTTTTATCCTAGAGGCATAAGGAAAACACTTAATATTTTAATGATATAAGTCAGATCTGTGTTTTAGGAATATCAATTTGACAGCTTTGTTGAGGGTTCATTAGAGAGAGGAAAAGATTGAAAGTAGGAGGATCTATTAGGGGTTTCTTTTAGTTTTTTGGTTTTTTTGCAAGGATCCAGGTTAAAGGAGATGAGACTGAACTAGGATAGAGGTTTTTTGAGGAATTTGAGGGATGTTATGGAAGTGGAATCTGTAAAGACTTGGTAAGTGATTAGAAAGGCAGCTAGGTGGTGCATGGTGCACTGGATAGAGTGCTGGGTATGGAGTCAGGAAGACTCATCTCCCTGAGTTCAATTCTTGCCTCAGATACTTACCAGCTATGTGACTCTGGGCTAGTCATTTAACTCTGTCTGCCTCAGTTTCCTCATCTGTCAAATGAGCTGGAGAAGGAAATGGCAAATTACTCCAGGCTCTTTGCCAAGAAAACCCCAAATGGGCCACAAAGAGTCAGACACAACTGGAAAAAAATGACTGAGAAACAAAAACAAATGATTGGAAATGAGGGGTGAGAAAGGGTCAATCAATCAACTGATGAAACAAGCAATTAACAATCATTTATAAAGTTCTTTCCATGTTCTAGCAATTGTGTTAGCCACTGAAGATAGGAAGAAAAAGCAAAAAACAATTTCTACCCTGAAGAAGCTTACATTCTCACGAAGAAGCAACATTTACAAATCAAATTGTACAACATAAATACAGAGCAGTTGGAAGGTAACATTAGAGGGGATGATAGTAGTGCCTAGAGGGACTAGGAAAGGAGTCCTGGAGGAGGAGGAGGAGGTACTTGAGTTATGTCTTAAAAGAGACTAGGAATTCTCTGAGACATAAGTTGGGAGGGAGAGCTTTCCAGGCAAGAGGAACAGCCCATACAAAGGCACAGGGGCAAGAAATGGAGCACAATATGTGCAGAACTATCAATAGGCCAGTATAGCTGGATTGTAGAGTACTTGGTGGGTGGTGGGGTGGGGATAGAACATAAGAAGATTGGAAAGGAATTAAGAAGCCAGGTTGTGATGAGCTTTAAATGGCAAGCAAAGGGCTTTATATATGATCCTGGAGGTAATAAGGAATCATTGAAGTTTATTGACCAGAGGGATGACCTGATCAGAATTAAGTTTAGAAAAATGGTGGTCGATGAAATGGAATGAAGAGAGCCTTAAGGAAGGTAGCCTATTTGAAGGCTATTGCAAGAATCTAGTCAAAAGGTGATGAGGGCATGATCTGTAGTGGTGGTGATGGCGTCTGTTTGAATAGAGGGAAAGGGATGTATGTAAGAGATGTTATAGAAATTAATGACATTTGATAATTAATTAGATATATGGGGTGAACAAAGGAGGGGAGTTCTAGTGCCACCAAGGCTCTGAGTTTGAAGGACTGGAAAGATGGTTGTACCTTCTATGGCAATAAGGAACTTCAGAAGAAGGTAATATTATTTTTTAGGGGGGAAATATAATAATGAGTTCTGTTTTATACAGGTTGAATTTGAGATGTGTACAGGATATCCAGTTTGTCATGCCTAGTAGGTGGTTGGTGATAAGAGACTGGAACTTAGAAGAATGGATGGTACTTTTTAGAGAAAAAGGAATATTTGGAGGAGAAACTGGCTTAGTGGAAATATGAACTTGTTGAGTTTGAGAGGCCTAGAGGACAACCAGATGGGATGCCCAACAGATAACTGGGAGGCAGGAGGGGAGTTTGGGAGAGAGATCAGGGCTAGATTTAGAAATTTGGAGCGATCTGAATAATCCTTCTTTCCTCCAGGAAAGAGGCAGTGAGGTGGTGCAGTGGATAAAGACAGGAAGACCTGAATTCTAATCCTGCATTAGATACTTTCTTATTATGAGATACTGAGTAAGCAACCTCTGTGGGCTTTGGTTTTCTCATCTGCTGGAGTTAGTGACTTCTATGGTCTCTTGCCACTATGACCCTAGAATTGTACAAAAATTAACTATGAAGGTGTCCTGCCCACCAGGCATCTGGAGTTGGTTTCATGTGATTCCTAGCCTTCCTGTGCCTTACTCTTTACTGTGAAATGAGATTTTAGAGGGTCTGCCTACTCAGAATTTTGGTCTGCTTAGGCTCTTTTCCAGAACAACAGATCTGGATTTGGTCTCTGGTTTTGACATGATGTTTCTTCCATCTTTTTCAATCTTATTTTATAAGCTCTTTTAGGGAAATTTGTTTTCAGTTCTCTACTTGGCTTCAGTGCATACTCAAACTCAGTTCCAAATGTTCTCCCTCAAACATTTGGATGGGAGGAGAATTTTGATTGGGTTAGAGCCTCCTCTCCCAGCCTCATAGCTTTAGCAAAAAAAAAAGGTGTGGGGACAGATGCTCTCTTTTACCTTTTTAAAAACCCTTCATCATCTGGCTTTAACTGACCTTTCCAGGCTTCTTGTGCATTATTTTCCTTCCCATACTACATCCTAGGCACACTGGCTTAATAACTATTGCCTGTGTCCAATACTCTCTCTAGTCTCTGTGCTCTTACACAGGCTGAGCTTCATCTCTAGAAAATTAAATTATTATATATATGTATATATATATATACACACATATATGTATATACACACACACACACACACACACACATATATATATATATATATACACACACACACACACACACACACACACACACACACAAAGGAGAATGAAGACAATTTGCACAGGGACACATGAGCATCTGGGTAAATCAAGATAGGCTCTGTGTAGAAGGTGGCCCTTGAGGTAAGGTTTGATGGAAGCTAAGGATTCTACTCTGGGTAAATCAAGATAGGCTGCCTGTTAAACCTTACCACGAGGGCCACCTTCTACACAGAGCCTATCTTGATTTACCCAGATGCTCATACATCCCTGTGAAAATTATCTTCATTCTCCTTTGTATACACACATGTATAAAATTTAATTTTCTGCTTATAAGTTTGTGTTATTTTATCCAAAATAGCATAAAAAGTTATTGAGGTCAGGCATTGTTTGCTTTTGGTCTTTGTATTCAATACCTGGCATATAGCAGGAGCATAGGAAACATTTGTTGGATAAAGAAATGAATGAATAAGGCTGGAAAACTAATGAAAGTGTCCAGCCTCACCTTTGGTTATGAAGGCTACAGGCTTGGTTAAATCCACTTGATTCCTGATTGTACTGTCTTGGTGGAAATATGAAGAGTTTTGAATTTGTTGAGTTTGAGATGCCTACAGGACAACCAGGTGGGATGTCCAACAGGTAACTGGAAGGCAGAATTGGAACTCAGGAGAGAGATCAGGACCAGATTTATAGATTTGCCACATCAGAGATAGCAGGACAGGAAAAAGCCTTGCGAATCTACCGAAAGCAGTCCAGAATGTTGTGGGAAGGAGAGAAAAGAAACATAATGGATGGTTATTCTGTAAAGCATTTTATATTTCAAATCCAGTGGTGGAAAGAGCATTGGCCTGGGAGAGTCTGGAAATCTAGGTCCTAATTTTAGTGCTGGGACCATGTTTTATTATCTGTGAAATGAAGAAGTTGAATGAAATGCTAAGGTCTTTCCTAGCTCATGCACACACACATATGTATGAGATCATGGCTTAACATATCCTATAATACTCTCTTTGGAGCTAAGGATAAATTTTCTTTCCCAAACTAAAAAGTTCAAAGCTGTTTAAGAGAAAATTAAAAAAAAATCCAGGTGCTTGTTGGCTCTTATTCCTATTCCTTGGCTTAGGAGCTGTGAGATACCAAGGGTTCAATATCTTGTGTCTGGGCTCCCTGCCCCTATGAAATATTTTTCACTTTTGCTTAGGATGCCAAAACATCAGATGCTATTCCAAACAAAGGCTCCACTCTTCAAATAAGGGAACAATCAGCCCAGCAGAAAATTTTTGGAAGAAGACAAGGAAAATGCTTGTGAAACCATGTGTAATGGATATCCAAAAGGCCACCTCCTAGAGCCAGGCTCCAGCCAGGCCAGGTTGAGACAGTGTTAGGTTGGTCCAGTATAAACAGCAGGCCCAGGCTTGGGCCTTTTCCAATTAAAGATTTAATTTTAAATAAAAATGCTGGAGCTTCAGATGGGCTCCTCTAGAGACCTAGGAGATGCTATTGCATTCTAGGGACATAAGATGGGGCTAAAATCTCTCCAAAGCTGCTATTCTAGGTGTCTTTAACTGACTAGCTAAGATCACAGCAGGGACCTCAGACGTCACACCTGGAAGCTGGAATGAACATTATAAAATTGGCAAGGCTGAAAAGGCATTAGTAAACATTATTAAGAATTCCTTGCAGGCAATTAGACTCCAACAATATCTTTGGAGAGGGTTTTTTTTTTTGGTGGGTTTTTTTTTGCATCTTTATTTCTATCTTGCTAATGAGAGACTAATGAACCACAGACTTGTTACCTAGAAGGAATATCTCGGCAAAGCTCTAGTGAGCTTAAAAACAGTATTTACAAACTGATTATTGTTCGCATTCATTATAAATTTTAAATTAGGAGGAATTGTAATAAAGAAAGCCAGAAAACGAGTTGTTCCTCACTAAGAGGTTTCATGGTCCCTTAAATGGTGAGATGCTAAGAACCCTGCCGCTGATGAGCAGGAGTGGAAGGCTCAGTCACCATGCCTGGGTGCAGGGAGGGAAGGTGTCCCACATGTAGCCTTTTCTTTTTCCTTGTTCATTGCATGCGACGGTGGCCACCTTGACCCACGTTCAAGGCAACATTGCTCTGAAGGGTCAAAAGATTTCTGTGTGCTCTGAGAAACACCAGCCTCCCCACCCCCCATTTTTTTTTTTTAAAGAAAATGCCAATGATTTCTTTCCTGTGCTTCCACCCCCTCTATCTCCCAAAGCCAAAAGAGGGAGGAAGCTCTGATGTGGACTTTACTGGGTGACCTTGGGCCAATTGTTTCCTCCCCTATTCCTCAAGGCTTCACGTTCCCCACTCCAGTCCCATGGAGCAAGGCTAATGAGGCTGTTGACTGACCTGAAGGGACCCCAAAGACTCGAACTCCTTTATAATAGCTCCATACTGAGCCCCAGAGCTGCTCAGGTCACTTAGGAAAAATAAGACCCACATTTTCATCCCTTCTTTGCCAGCCCCTAATTTCTTGTAATTTTGTTCTGTGGTTATGACAGAAAAGTCAGTGGGGAGAAGGGTTCTCATCCGTCATTCCCTTGCTTTACTCTTGCTGTTTTCTTTTTCTCTTTCTTTCTTTCTTTTTTCTTTCTTTCTTTCTTCCTTCCTTCCTTCCGTTCTTCCGTCCTTCCTTCCTTTCTTTCCTTCCTTCCTTCCTCTCTCCCTTTCTTTCTTTCTCCCTTCCTTCTTCCTTCCTTTTTTCTTCCTACCTTTCTTTCTTTTCTTTCATTCTTTCTGTCTTTTCTTCCTTCTTTCATCCTTCTTCCTTCCTTCCTTCTTTTTTTCCCTCTTTCTTGTTTCTTTCTTCCCTCTCTCCCTTTCTCCCTCTCTCTCCCTTTCCTTCCTTCCTTCTTTCTCTTTCTTTCTTTCTCTCTCCCCTTCCTTCCTTCCTTCCTTCCTTCCTTCCTTCCTTCCTTCCTTCCTTCTTTCTTTCTTTCTTTCTTTCTTTCTTTCTTTCTTTCTTTCCCCTCTTCTGTTTTTCTCTCTTGCTAATCAGTGGCTGGATTCCTACCTGCATAGTTCTGTCCATTTTTCTACAAAAATTTTCTACCTGAAAGTGGTGTTCATAAGGGTGGGACCAGTCTTGTATAATGACAAAGGAGATGGCTATCTACATGATGTGATTTGAAGGTTACAGACATTTACTCTCAGATTCATCTCTTATAAATGCCTAAAATTCCAACTTTAGTGATTAGTTTCCTTGTGTTAGGCATGCACTCATCAGGCATGTTTTTAGAAGCAAATCTTCCCAGCAGGGGAGTCAGACATAAAGTTTAATAACTTGGGGGAATGAGTTTATCAATTTGCTTTCTTTCTTGACAGGAGAGACCAGGAGGATATAAAAACAGTGGATCCTTCACAGTCAGTGGAGGTGGGAGAAGAAGGTTGCTGAAAAGACCACAGGATGATAGGGCTATAGATTCAGATCTGGAAAGGATAGTAGAGGTCATTTAGTCCAGCCCAGGAGAGGCTTGAGAACTGGAGACTAACACTGTGGTCTTCATAATTTGGTCTATGGCTTACTTATTCTGCATCCCAGATTGGACCTAGGCAGGAGGGTGAATAAAACAGACCATTTTAGCCATTCATCTACTCAGGTTCCATGCCTTGGATCAGATTTCTTACCCTCTTATGGGCTTCTGAGACATCTAGATAGGAAGTGACTTATTCAGGGTCATAATGATAGTTTGTGGCAGACCTAAGACTATATTGTCAGATGCTCTGGTTCCTAGGCCAGGATTCTTTCCACTGCATGGGCCTAGGACCAGGTTGTTGTTTGCTTGGCTTGCACTGGATTCTGTGATCCTGCAGAATGGCTCTGGCATGCAGTCTTTATCTGTCTTAACCTTGTGCCACCACATTCTTACTGCAGTACTCCGTGTTCCTGGTGCAGGCTTGCAGGTCTCTTGTAGAGAATCAGGATGAAACACATTGTCCTTAATGTGATGCAAGAGGGAAATCTCTCTGCAAACTTTCAAAACTGTTGGCAGGGCCTTCTGAAACTCTAGCTGTGGGACAGAACCTTTGAGTGGATCTGTCATTCAGTCTCAGGGACTCTCTTATGCCTATGTGAATGTAAGGTGATCCTAGTGAGTCTGCTTCCACGTCAAGCAGGGCCAGGAATCACCTGCTGAGTTCTGATGTCATTCTAGTCTACAATCAATGTTTATGGGCCCAGCCTCTCTACCTCCCATTCCTGCAATAGCAGGCAGAATAGAAAAGGTAGTGAGTTAATAACTACTGTCTTAGGATCATAGTTTACTATGACTTTTGCTCATAATTTTTATCACTCTAACTTTTTTGGACCTTCCACTCTGGAAAATATGTCTAGAGTATCTGCCCACTCTTGGTTTTAATGGATCTCACTGATCTTGTTCCCTTAATTGTCTTTGGGTGAGTAGTATCCATAGACACCTCCTTTCTGACTGGTCTCTCCTGGCCATCCCTGTCCCATTGTGGTCACACCCCTGACTTCGGTGGGGTAGTTGACTTCCAGGTAGAAGACTTCTGATGACTTGTAAGAGGAGTGCTGAGTTCTGGCCATCTCCTGACCAGCGTAGGCAATGGATCCAAGAGATTTGTTTGACCTCTTTGCTGTCAACCAGGATGTGAAGAATACTTCCTTGTCCCAAATGGTCTATTTCTCAGTACTTTTCAATCTATCCTTTATGCAACTGCCAAATAATATTCCTAAAACATATTTTTGACCAAATTCTTTTCATATTCAAAAGCTATTCTAGGTTTCCTATTGCCTGTAGGATAAAATACAGACTCCTTAGGTCAGTTCTTAAGACACTCTACAATCTGTCTTCAACCTGCCTTTCCAACTTTTATTCACATAACTCCCCTTGGCACTAGATCCCAGTCAGGCTGAACTGCCAGCTGTTCAACACACTATCCCCTGCCTCCAAGCGTAGAAAGCATCCTCTCTCATTTCTGTTTCTTCAGAACCAATCTTTCTCTTCCTTTAGTGCTCAGTTTGAGTGCCACCTCATCTGTGAAGTCTTCTCTAATCCCTATTGGAAAAAGATTCTTTGTCTCAGACTTTCCTAGAGTCTCTGAGTCACCTTTGTCCTTATCACACTCTACCTTATATTATACTTTTCTGTGTACAAAGCATATCCCCTTCCTCTTCTCAGAAGAACATGTGCTTTTTGAGATCAGAGATCATGCTGTTTTTTTATCTCGTACAATGTCTTGTATATAGTAGATAATGGATAAGCATTTGTTGAATTAAATTTTCTAGCCTCCCAAAAGATTCTATGTCCCTCAAAAATGCCTATTTCTTGTGGAAGAAACAATATATGATGACTTCATTGGGCATTGTTTACTGCCCTTATCTATAGACCAGTCCTTTAATAGAAAAAGACCATCCTTTTCACAAAAAGACCAACCCTTATCACAAAAGTCCTTTAATAGAAAAAGACCATCATATTGCTATGGAACTATCCTACCACTTACTTGAAGGCCCAGGACTTTCCAAGGAGAACATGGAAAAATAATCACAATCCAGGTTTCCATCATAATACTCCACCTGAATTAAGCTATGTTTCCAACCCAGCTCTCAAACATACATTTCCAGTCTTATTGTGCATCCCTTCTCTTCACACATTCTGTGGTCCATTCAAATTGACCTCTCTATAGGATATTCCATTTCTCATCTCTATGTCCTTGTGCAAGCTGTACCCCATGCCTGTGATATTGTCCTTTCTCATCTCTACCTCTTAGCATCCCCAGTTGCCTACAGAGCTCTCTTTGCTCCAGTGCCATCTTCTCCATGGAGTCTTTCCTGATTTCCACAGCATCATTTTGCATGCCCTTCTGCACACACACACACACACACACACACACACACACACACACTCTTGTATCTATTTTGAATATATGAGTATATGTATATGCTTTCTCTTCTGATGGAACATAAGCTCTCTGAGGGCAGGGAATGTTTTAATTTTATTTTATGTCTTCAGTGCCTATCACAGTGCCTGGTACAAAGTAGGTGCTTCATAAGTAATGATAATTTTGATGATACCTAATATTTACAAAATACTTTCATGTTTGCAAAGCACTTATTTATTATATCATCATAGCTTCACAACGATCCTGTGAGGTAGGTGATATTATGTTCAATGATTACTTGATTATTGAAATACTATTAGAAGACCATGGCAAATAATTTCCCTTTGTTTTCCTATGTCCCCTCATATCCCACCTGCTAGATCTGTCTGATGTTAAGTCATCCAATGAGATGATATATGTAATGTATTTTGCAAATATTAAGGCATTACATGAATGTCAATCATCATCATTATTTTGACTTTATAGACTCGTAGAATAGTAGAGTTGAATGAGACAACGAGAGACAATCTAGTACAGATTCCTCACTTTACAAATAGGGAAAACTGAAGCTGAGAGAAATGAAATGACTTCCTAATATTACACAGCTTAGAAGAGAAACAGTGTGGATCCAATTCCCATCTTCCCGATTCCAAGTCCAGCATTCTTTCTTACTACTCCACAATCCCACCTTTATACTATATTGCCTTATCCTTGATCACAAAATCCCACAATTTCAGAGTTGAGGGGGATCCCAGAGTTCACAAAATCAACACAAAACTGGGAATCCCCTCATAATATCCCTGACAAGTGACGTTATAACCCTAATGCTCATCCATTCTTTGCTTGAAGACTGCTACGGATGGTAGTCTGTCAATTCTTGGGGCAGCTCTATTTGGACCACTCTAATTATTAAGGAATTTTCCTGATATCAAACCTGAATCTGTATGTTCACTGCTTCTACTCATTGCTCCTAGTTCTGCTCTCTCAGAGGCAGCTAGTTGGTACACTGAATATAGTACTGGATCTGGAGTCAGGAAAACCTGAGTTCAAATCCTGCCCCAGGTACTTACTAGCTATGTAACTCTAGGTAAGTCACTTAACCTCTGTCTGTCTTAGTTTCCTCAACTGTAAAATGGGAATGATGATAACACTTATATTCCAGGGTTGTGGTAAAGTTCAAATGGGATAATATTTGTATAGTGCTTAGCATAGTACCCCTGCACATAGTAGGTGCTTCATGAACATTCTCTTCTTTCCTTCTAGGCTCAAGAAGAAATTAGACTCATTTAATTGAGAAATGTGAGAGCATATCAGATTTAAAAATGCTTGATGGTAGCTGTCATGTCCCTCCTCCCCAGTCTTATCCAGGGTAAACATCCCTAATTCATTATCTTATTTCCATTCCCCTCACCACCCTAGTTTCCCTTTTTCTGACCACAGCCATGCATCACCATTAAGGAACACCCAGCTCTTGCCCTGGGATAAAGGACCTTGCAATGGAATGAAATCTGTGTTTCAGAAGGGATGTGTTCTTTGCTGGGCTGAGATGCAAAGCACAGTGTGGCCTTCCCACCTGTTCCCTGGCTTTCCGGACTCATGTGCTGCTCTCATAAAGACCACAAGCAATTACACTGGTCCCTACAAAGTAGATGTGGCACATGGTAGTGTAAAATTATGGAATTTGGGATTTTAATGAGCTCAGGTGCTATACAAAAGAACTTTTTCTCTCTTTCCATAAAATTATATAGCTTTGGAATTGGGGCTTTATATAGCCTGGACCAAGACATTTTATTTAAAGAAAAGCAACCAGAAAAAAAGGAACAAACACAATTATATGCAGATTTGTTCATAAATCAGGGGCTGCAGCAGCTGCAAGGCACATGTTGCAAATCCAGAGCATGTCGCTGGACCTTGAAAGATAAACATGAACCTGTTTCCAAAGAGGAAAATCTGTTCGCAGCAAGGAGCTGACCCTGTTCTTTAAACAAAGATTACTTGGAGCCAGCCTGTTGTGCGGCTGCCATGTGTTTACACTCAGTGTTGAGGGTAGCGATTGGAAGGGCCCAAAGAACAAGGCGCAGTTTGCCTATGGTGTAAAGGAACCAATGGAAGCAGCAGACAGTAGGTAGAACGTGACCCATCCACCCAACTATCAAGGGCCCAATTAGCCGGGGTCATTGGTAGTGGGCCAGATTTTTCCTATGTATTTTTAGATGCTTGAGATCCCTTGCCCTGGAGCTAAATACTGTAGAAAAAACATAACTGCACTTCGCAGTAGGTAGAGCATCTCTGAGAATTAGGTTGCTTTAAGCATACGTGTGTATCCTGTAGCCACTTTGTAAGTACTTGGAAGCTCGGTGCTGTGGATGGATGTGGGAGCAAACTGTTGTAGAAAGAAGAAAAAGGGGCCAATGGGAAGCCTTTTGCCTTGAGATTTCTGCGCTTATGGCCTCAGCAATTCTTGTAGTTGGCCATGGGGAACAGAATGGGGATAGAGTCCTATTGTTTCATTGGCCCTGGTTTCCCCAGAAGGGGGAAATGGTGACCCACTGGCTGACCTTTTTTCTTCATTATGGGAAACCAGGATGCAGAGCCCTGGGCAAACTTCATTCTGCCAGATTGGTGGAAAAGGATGGGCCCTCCAGGTAAGGGAGGGGATTTTTTTTCTGCCATGGGAACAGTTAATTAACCAGGACTAATGGTGCCCCCAATGCCTGAAGCACACGTGGCTGACCCCCTTTCTGTTGCTCCCTAAGGAAACAGGGGTGGGGGGGCTTCCAGGGAAAGTCTCCAAATACCTGCCAATTGCAGTCTTTTTACTGGTTCTTTCTGGAGCCAAATAAGGTTAAGGGCTCATTTGACTAGAACAGACAGCATGAAAAGACATTAGCTAATCACAGGTTAAAAGAATTTTCTCTCCTAAAGATTTTAGCCTTTGTACACATCTTCAGAGCATCAGCTGGGCTAGCAAAAACTAAGACAACTGTCTGAGCTCAGATGATTTCCTCAAACTGGGAAAATTTAAATGTTCCCAGTGGCACGACTATTTGTCCTTCCAGATGACTACCATTCAATTCATCACCCACAATATTCTAAAAGAAAACCAAACACACACACACACACACACTCACACATACACTCAAGAGTGATGAATTATTATTAATAAATGAACAGGGCTATTTGTTATTTATTATTTAAGCCCTCAATACTATCTGTCCAGAGTGATGCATGAAATATGGATAAGTAATTCATTTATTAGGAAAATAACGATTTTTAACATTTTTTATTTTTTGTACATCATAGCCTCCTGCGACCCAAACCCAGCAAGGGCTTTACCATATACAAATCCAATGCCTTGTACTTTTAGAGTCTTTCAGAGCATTGTAACTGACAACCTTTTTAACATAAGTACATTGAGCAAATAATTTATAGAAGTATTCTGGGAATATTTTAGGGTGTTTTATTACCACTTCTGAAAGCTATGGCATGTTATTGATTTTGGTATATTAATACAACCTAAAAGGGGGGGGGCACATGCTCAGCTCCTAATCCAAATCAGCTTTGATGGCGACCAATATATTTTACTGAGGGAAGCCTTGAACTAAGCAGTAGAGGTTAACAATTATACATCATAGCCCAAAGTTTAAGACAATGAATTTCACTCATTACAAACTCCCACTTTGGGAACTAAAACAATTGTTTCCCCTCACGTGGCGCTCCATCCAAATTTCTCCAGTAATCATTTGTCAGAACAAACTCACTTTCCTGGGGCATATCCCTCTTGCCACCTCGCTGGGAAATCACAGACAGGATTCTGTTATAAAGATTGTGGGAACACAAGCTTTAGGCTTGAAAAGGGCCTTGGAAATCCCCTAGTTGAACTTTCTCATTTTACAGCTGAATAGAGTTCTTGAAAAGCTGAATGACTCACCCCTGTTACCATTCAGGTAGGAATTAGATGAACTGGGATTTGAATCCATAACTTTTGACTCCAAACACCATACTCTTCACACTATCAGGGCTTCTCAGCCTGGTGCCCATGAACTTGTCTTTTGTTTTAAAGAGCTGTTTTGGAAGTTTTATTTCAATATAACTGGTTGCCTTAGGAACCTTATGTATTTTGTTTTGTACATTTAGAATCATTACCTTGAAAAGAAGACCACAGATTATTCCAAAAGGGTCCAAGACAAACAAGGTTTGGAATTCCTCTACTATATACCATAGAAGGAAAAAAACCCGCCATTTATCTCCAAATGTGCAGGAAATTACGTTTGTCTTTGAGTGAATTCAGTGTCATAAAACTATTAAAAAAAGTTAGAGCTGTAAGCAATCTCAATAGTTATCTAGTCAAATCTCATTTCAAATATAAAGAAACTGACATCCAGAGAGGAAAAATAATTCTCCTTAAGAAAGACAGCAACAAGCATAGATACAGTACCCGGTTACATGGAAAGTATTTCCTTCTATGTGATATATTCTAGACTTTCACATGCTTACTATTTAACTCTTCTCCATTCCTCCCCCCACAAAGAAGTAATTGAACTAAGTTATTCACAGATGGGGATCAATGGTGTATTTATGTGCTGGTCTTCTTAGAACCCCTTTTAGTTGTTTCTACTTTGGTCATCTTTGCCAGTTTGCTAGATTTGAGGTGAAATCTCAGAGTTATTCTAATTTGCATGATTCCTAATTTGTGACTTAGAGTGATCTTTCAAATGGTTGTTGTTAGTTTATAATTCTTTTTTTTTAAAAACACTTCATATCCTTTGAGCATTTATCTATTGGGGAATAACTTTTGGTCTTATAAATTGTCATTAATTCCAGGTATATCTTGATTTGTCATACTCTTATCAGAGATGTTTAGAACAAATATTTTTCCCTAGACAATAAGATTCTTTCTTATCTTAGGTGCATTGATTACATTAACACAAAAGCATTTTAATTGCATGTAGTTAAACTTGTCTTTTTTTCTCTCTTATAATCTCTTTTCTTCTTTAGTGTAGAATTCTCCCTCTATACATAGTTCTGAAAGGTATCTCAATTCTCCTCTAAATTTTTATGATGTCTCCATTTACAATTATATTACATCTCCATTTGCAAGGTTTCATGATATATGGTGGGAGTTGTTAGTCTAAGCCTAATTTCTGCCTGCTTTCCAATTTTCTAAGCAGATTGTTAGTCCTCCCACTAAGCAGATTATGTTCTCAGTTTCAGTGCTCAATTGATCTATCAATAAACAATTTTTATTAATTGATAAGTATTTATTAAGCACCTACTATGTGCCAGGTACTTTGCTAAGTTCTGGAAAATGACCGCAAATTGATTAATTTATTCCAATTCTAGATTATTTAGTCTGTTACTTTGATCAACATTTCTATTTTTTAACCATTACCACGTAATTTCTGATCATTTCTGATCTATAATGTAGTTGAAAGTCTCAAAGTACAATTCCTCCTTAATTCTTACTTTCCCCCTTATCATTTCCCTATATATTTTAAATCTTTCCCAATAGAATTTATTATCATTTTGTCTAGTTCACAAACTATTTTACAGAAATGAAAATAGAGGCAAAGTGTCAGATAGCTAGTAAATGTCTGAACTTGAATTATCCCTAAATCTTTTTATTCTATGATTGTTTTTCTGTTCCCAATATATCTCTCCCTTTTTGGTGCATGCCATAAGATGTTGCACATAGTAGGAACTTGTTAAGGCTTTATCAAATTGAATTTATCCTCTTTTAGTCTCAATCCATATGTTTGTTTAAGACTTGAATGATCTTCATATCCTTCTATTCATTAAACACCCATATCCTTCAGGTGGAGTACACATTAAGAGAGGCAGCAGGATGCCATGGAAACTATCCTGGAGTCTACTGAATTAGGTGAGTTCAAATCTCAGTTCTGTTACTTGCTACCCATGTGACCTTGGGCAAGTTCCTTTACTTTTGGTGTAATATTCAATTTATTTAATTCAATGCATAAAATGAAGGGGTTGGAATGAATGACATTCAAGATGGCCACTTTGACCTCTCAGTTTCCTATCCTATGATCCAATCTTATTTTCCTACTTCCCAAATAGAATCCTTCAGCTTCAGCCAACTCAGGTTTCTCTTCTTTCCTCTGCAGGCACCATACCCATTCCTGCCTTTACTAGATCTTCCTTGATACTGAAAGGCCCCCTTTCCTTCTCTCTGGAATCCATAAAGTCTGACTTTGAAACCTCCTTTGACTCTTCTAGACCACACTGATCTTCCCCTTTTCTGAACTCCAACATCATTTATAGCGGATACCAAAATCTTTGGTGTTTAATTATGCACTGTCTAGAGAGCCAGACTTGGAGTCAGGAATATCTGAGTTCACATCTGGCCTCAGACACTTAATAGCTGAGTGATCTTGGGCAGCTCGTTTAACCTTTGCTTATCTCAGTTTCCTTATCAGTAAAATCAGAATAATATTAGCATCTACCTCCCAGGATTGTGGGAATTAAATGACATAATAATTGTAAAGCACTAAGCGTAGTGTCTGGCACATAGGAAACCCTATGTTAGCTCTTATCATTATGAGATCTTTGAGGGCTAGGGTCTTGGTCTTTTATCTCTCTCTATCCCTCTCATTGCTAAGCAAACAGGTATTTAACATATTTGGATTTAAATGATAGGCCAAGATCCCAAAATAGTCATTCACAACAATGTAATGTCAGGTATTTTCAGAACAGTGATTGATTGGCTTCCCTGGTCACTAGTCCTTTCTTTTCCCTCTTCTTTTCTGTGAGGACCAAAATTGCCCAAACTATAACAAAAGAAACTCAAGTTGAGCTCTCAGTCAATAGCACTTATTAGGATCCACAGTCCCTTCTAATGAAGTGTATCCCAGATCTTCCTCATGATCTGAGATGCCTTCTCCTTCCAAAGCTTTCGTTTTTATAGTGCTTGATACCCAGATGATACAAATGAGGCAAAGTAAAATACACAGTCTCATTGGTTGACAGACCTATATCTTGACTTTCCAGGAAACCTTCAGGTCATACTTAGGATAAATTAGCTAGTAGCAGATATCCAAATATGGGCAGAGCTGACGGTTTTTCATTGGTTCAATGGTGGGCAATAGATTGGGGGAATAGATTTGCAGGCAGCTTCTGCAGACAAGATCATCTGTTAGTTAAGTATTCATAGGACCTGTTGGCCAAGTGCCATAGGGCTCTTTTCCTAGTAAAGGGATAACAAGGGTGGAGGTACAATTCAAAAATAGCTGGGGAACTTTCCATGCCTTTGAGTTACCTCCTGCCACACTGGGATTGCTCATTTACTCATCAGGCATTGGTTAAGCAAATAGATACACTAGATTGATTAACTGCTTATCAGTAGACAAATACAATAGTAATAATTGCTGCTCCTATGGAATCGGAGCCAACTGAATAATAGTCATTGGAAATAAACCAGAGCTCTAAATAAAACAGGTGTCTAAATTAATCCTTTCCCATAATTCTCTTTTTTCTTCCTTCTTTTCTTTCTTCCTTCCTCCCTCCCTCCTTCCCTCTCTCTCTCCTTCCTTCCCTTCCTTCCTTTTTGCCTCTTTCTTCCCCTCTCTCCCTCCCTCTCTCCCTCCCTCTCTCCTTCCCTCCCTCAACCTGAGGATGAAATTAGCATATATTGTTTAGGGTTTATCAGGGCTTCAAAACAGATTTTATAAGTGTCTATTCTCCTCTTCCCAGAAATGAACATTTATTAAATGCCTACTATGTGCAAAGTTTTGAGGGCCTTTAGGCTCCTTTCATGCGGCAAAGCAACTGGTGCTGATTCAATTCCAGTTGAGATTTACAAGGTAGGGGAACCATTGCTCAAATAAAAACTGACTGAAATTTTCCAGGTTATATGGCAAGAGGAGGTTATCCCTCAGGAGTTCAAGGATGCCTCCATTGTCCACCTCTATAAAAGTAAAGGGAATAGATTGTCCTGTGAAAATCACAGGGGAGGAGGATCTCTCTCTTAGTCATTGCTGGCAAAATTCTTGCTAGAGTCCTCCTTGATAGGTTGATCCTTCACCTGGAAGATGATCATATACCTGAGAGCCAATGTGACTTCAGAAAGGGCTAAGGAACAGTTGTTATGGTGTTTGCTGCCTGACAACTGTAGGAGAAATGCCAGGAGCAGAACAGAGGTCTGTGCACAACATTTGTGGATCTGACCAAGGCCTTTGACACTGTTAGTCGTGAGGGCTATGGAAAATTATGTCAAAATTTGGTTGCATGGAAAAGTTCATCAGTATTGTACATTAATTTCATGGTGGCATGTTTGCCTGGATTCTGGGTAATGGATAATGCTCTCGTGCCTTCTCAGTGGTTCTGTGGATAGATTTCAGGGGGGGTGTCTATGAACTTTAATTGGAAAAAATTGCATCTTTATTTTGATATAATTGGTTTTCTTTGTAATCCTATATATTTATTTTAGGCATTTAAAAACATTCTGAAAAAGTGACCATATGCTTCTCCAGATTGCCAAAGGGATCTATGGCTCAAAAAAAGTTTTAACAATTCCTGATATAGAGGTTTCATAATATTTATCTTAATTATTAAGTTCAAATTCTGCTATTTCATTTTCATCTCTTCAAAAATTCTGAATGACAACCTTTATTTTTTATTTTTTGGAAGGGGGAATATATTTGGATCAGATATTGGAAGGCCTTGAATATATTTATTTGGTGGAGGAAAGGGGAACTGCTGAAATTCCTAGATAAGGTAATACATTGAAATGGCGCAAACTGACCTTTCAGTTCCTCATTTATGAATTTCATCTCCCATCTCCATGCCTTTGATCAGTTTCTCCATCAAGTCTTAAATGCACTCCCTTCCCATCCCTGCCTTTTAGACTTTCTAAATTCCCAGAAAGCTCAGCTCAAGAGCCTCTTCCTGCAAGAAGCCTTTCCTGATCCAGTCTTTCCCCAAACTACATTTGTATATGTTTTTGTATATGCTTATATATTCAGTCAGTCACTTTTTAGTCATGTCTGACTCTCTGTGATCCCATTTGGGTTTTCTTGGTAAAGATACTGGAGTGGTTTATCATTTTCTTCCTATGTCTGAGGCCGGACTTGAACTCAGGAAGATGAGTTTTCCTGATTCTAGGCCCAGTACTCTACCTACTGTGTCACTTAGCTGCCCAATACTTATATGTATACTTACTGTTTCCCCTGACAGATTGGAAACTCTTTGAGGGTAGGTATTATTTTGCTTTTGCCTCTGTATCCCCTAGTGCCTAAAACAATGACTAGTACATAGTAGGTGCTTAACTATTGCTTGTTGGCTTATTGAAAGGAGTTTTAAGAAGACTGTAATGTGCAAGATAGATTGGAAGAGGGCTGTAGGGAGATAGGAGTCAGGTAAATGATCCAGGGGATTTTTTTTTTTTTTTTAGTGACCTAGAAACCCTTCCTTATTTCAGAAGGAAATACAGTACACTACTGTGCTGTTGATGGAACTGTGAATGGATTGGTCCAAATATTCTAGAAATTGATTTGGAATTATGCCCCCAAAGTGAGTAAACCGGGCATTCCCTTTGATCCAGTGATACTACTACATGGTCCAGGCTCTAAAGAGATCAAAGAAAGAGGAAAAATGAGTGAAGAAAGCAGAAATGGAAGAGAACAATTTATCCAATAATAGCAACACTGTAAAGAGAAAACAACTTTGAGAGACTTGAGAACTCTGATCAATGCAGTGATAAACCCCAATTCCAGTGACTAAGGATGAAATGAGCCACTCCCCTTCTGCCAGAGAGGTGATGGACTCAAGATGCAGAATGAGATATCTCTTTGGACAATGGACAATGGAGTTTGCTTTTCTTGACTATGGATATTTGTTGTGAGGGATTTTTGTTGTTGTTGTTTAGTTGGAGTGGGGAATGGCAGGAGGGTATGTGTAGAATAAATAGAGAAAATAAATGCTAGCCAATTGAAAAAATAGTTTTAAAAAATTTAATAAGAACGAAATGTACCCAACTCTCAATTATCTTTCACTCAGGGGTAGGAGTAGGTGTCAAGACACATAAAGCTTGAGTGATTAAAGTTTTAAATAATGCAGAAATTTTATTTTTAGTTTTAGGTTCCTCTGAACCAAACATCATACCCCAATTGCCTGTGAAATACAAAGGGGGCTAAGATGAGTTTCAATCATGTCTGTTTACCTTCTAGCATACATACTAGGGAGTTGATTAGATTCAATATTTTTACTTTTGACTTTATTTGATACCTAATGGTAGACAGGGCCATAAAGCAACATAGAATATAACTTGTGGACTTTCTTTTTTGTACAAATCATTCTCTAGTCTGAATGTCTTTACTTTAGCGAATGGGGTAACATTTTCCCTTCCTTTTTATTTTTTGGTGGCAATCAGGATTAAGTGACTTGCCCATGGTTACACAGCTAGTAATGTCTGAGGCTGCATTTGAACTCAGGTCCTCCTGACTTCAGGTTTGTTGTTCTATCCATTGTGCCACCTAGCTACACCCCCCTTTTCCCTTCTTCATCTGACTTCATGAAGTGGAATGGGATTGGTCCACAGGGGGAAATCAATGGGAGAGGAGTCGGTAATGAGAACACAACATATTCTAAGGCAAGCCTGAATCTACTGTTATATTATTTTATTTTTTTCAAAGGAGCTTGACCAAATACCATATTAAAAAAAAATTAAGTAATATGTGAAAGGGAAAATGTCCATCTTGTATTTCATCTTAGCCATTTAAAAATATATCTTAATCCCTTTTTCCTGATTTTCTGCCACATACTTCAGAAGGGGAAAGGTGATGTAAAATTCTGAGCTCCCTCAGAAAAAAGTTTGCAGTAACATTCTTTTTCTTAAAAGCCACCCTATAGGGGTCATAATCCTGATCATCTTTCATCTTTTGAAATTCTTTCATTCCCTCTATTTGCTCAAATTGTACTGGTCCTCTCGTGCCCATCTTAAATCATCTTCCCCTTCATGAATTCTCCCCTGATAATGTGTGATGTAGTAGAAAGGACTCTGAACAGGAGGAAAGGAAACAGGAATTTATTACGCACCTACTATGTGCCAAGTACTGTGCTAGGCATTTTATAAATATTTCATCTGGCATTCACAACCTTGGGAGCTAGGTGCTATTATCTTCACTTTACAGTTAAGAAAACTGAGGCAAACAGTGGCTAAGTCACTTGTTTAGCATCCAACTACCTGAGGCCCCAGTTAAACTGATGTTTCCCTGATCCTAGGCTTGGTGATTTGTCCACTGAGCCATCTGAGTCCTTGTGTTCTAGCTCTGGTTCTGTTACTAACGAGTCAGGCAACTCTAAGATTCTCTGGGTCTCAGTTTCCTTATCTGTTAAATGTCAGCCACATGACATCCAATTTCCCTTCTAGTTTTAAAATTCTATGACCCCACCTCTAGTCTACAAATAGTCTCTTTCTTTCCTGAAAACTCATAAGCCTGATTGCTCATTCTTTACATTCTGGAGCCTGAGTTATGTACAATTTAGCACGGGGCTCTGCGCTATCTCATTCTGTCCTCTAGTTAGGTCTGCCCACCTAGAGCATAATTTTGTTTTGTTTAAAGACAAGACTTGTACTTGTGTATTTTGTTGTTCTGCTTAGCATAGTGCTAGGCACATAATGGGGTTTCAATAAAGACACATGAATGGATTTTGAGCAGTACAATTGGCAGTCATAGGGACTGCCTTACTGCAGAAAAAGGAAAACAAGAAGGGAAGACATAAAGAAAATTAGTAGAGAGAAGGAAATGAATGTATGATGTTAATGACTGGTGGGCTTAGGTGTGTGGGTGGTAGGAGAAATACATTAGGGTGAACTCATTTGCAGCTGCTCCCAATAATTTTAGATAATGAAAAATTCTAATAACTGGTCTTTAGATGTGGGTGATTTCACTGTAGATGTCTTATTTCCATGGAATGAGTGTGGAGAATCCTAGCAGCAGATAATCAATAGAGTCTTGTTATCTATGCTCAAAGAGCAGGCTGGTGTCTCACCTAGAAGGGAAGATGAAGAGACTTGAGAGGATGAAATGTTCATGAAAATAAATAGAAGAAGGAATTCAATATAAAGACCAAGGACCTGAAACAGAGGGAATTCCTGATCTATGTCGGAAGGTTGGAGAGTGAAGAAGGTGAACCAGGGAGGAAAGGGAAGAGGAAAGAACACTGAATACTTAGAGATAAGTAAGAGGTATGACACTATTTTCAAAAAGGTGTTGGACCCTCTCGAGGAAGAGGCAGCTACTTGTCCTCCAAGGAATAATGATGTGGCTTGATAGGTGCCACCAGATGATAGATCATCCAGTGAAGGTCACAGGCAGAAGAGATGAGGACTAGTGGTTGGTCATTTCTTGCTAACAGGTTCTGGGGCAGCTATTTATTGACCTGACATTGATGTCAGAGAGGTATGCTATCTTCCTATACAAAAAGTCCTACTATGAATATTTTGGTGTAACTGGAAGCTTTTCATTTTTTACCTTCTTGAGGTATATAACTCGTAAATGGTATCTCTGGGTCAAATAACGTATGGATCTTTTAGTCATTTAATTCCAAAATGCTTTCCAAAATGGTTGGCTCAATTTTTAGTTCCACTAGCAATATGATGTCACTTTTATTTCTGCCTCTATTGATTTCCACCAAAATGATCAACACCATTCCTCCTCAGGCTAACTTTAAGATTTTTTTCTCATATGATTTTGTCTTCTTCCTATAAAATATAATACCTAGCTACAGTTTGGTTAAATGGCTAGGTAGCTGATCTAAGTACTGACTCCAATGTAACTAAGACGTGGGTTCAGATCTCCAACCCACTTCATGGATGTAGGGAACTGTTGATGAGGAAAATTACTCTACCTATGAAGATTGGTATATACTTGGTAACATGTGATCTTAGAGAGTTGCCTTGGGGCTCTGAGTGATTTGACCAAAGTCATTCAGCCAGTCAATACATATTTATTAAGCCCCTACTATGTGAAGGCACTGTACTAAGCACTGGGGATACAAAAAAATGGTCAAAGATAGTTCTTGCCCTTAAGGAGCTCATAGTCCAAAATGGGGAGACAATAAACAAGCAAATATGTACAAACAAGCTAAATACAGGATAAATAGGAAATAGTTAAGAGAACAATCAGCATTAGATTTAAAAGGGGTTGGGAAAGGCTTCTTGTACGAGATGAGATTTTAGTTGGGACTTAAAGGGGATACCCCAGAGCTGAGAGATGGCATCTCTTATTCATGGAATAGCAAAGAGACTGGTGTCATTGGATCAAAGAGTACTTGAGTGGGGAAAAGCAAGGTGCAAGAACACTGGAAGGGTAGAATAGATCTAGGATGTGAAGGACTTTGATTGCTAAATGGAAGATTTTGTATTTGATCCTGGAGGTGATAAGCAAGCACAGAAGTATTGAGTTATGGAATGATATATTTGGACCTGTGCTTTAGGAAACTCACTTTGGTGGCTAAATGGAGGATGGATAGAGTGGGGAGACATTTGAGGCAGGCAGATTCACTAGCAGGCTATTTTAATGATCCAAGTGTGAAGTGATGTGTACCTGTACCAGAATTGCAGCAATGTCAGAGGAGAGAAGGAGATATATTTGTTATAGCAAAGGAAGGAGAGCGGGGATGATGATGAGGTTAACTTCAGATATGTGAGTTGAAGAACTTTCTGAAATTTGGCAAATATGATGATGGCTACCCACTTCTGGTGGTCCATGTATGTGCAAATGAAAAGTAACAAAAGAAAAGTGTTGCTAAAGAATTTGATGTCTTGATCTCAGAACTGCCCTTCCTCCTCCACCTCTATTGACTTGAATTTTCAGAAAAGCTAAACCGAAAGACTCTACCTAAATCTGTGCAGTGGATAGAGTGCCAGTCCTGAATTCAAATTTTACCTCAGATACTTATTAGATGTGTGACTCTGGACAAGTCACTTAACCCTGTTTGCCTCAGTTTTATCATCTGTCAAATGAGCTGGAAAAGGAAACGGCACAAGACTCCACTATCTTTGCAAAGAAAACCCCAAATAGGATAAAGAGTCAGATATGATTGAAATGACTAAACAACAAAAAACACCCAAAAGAGCCTACTCTGGATAAAGGAGAAAGATTGGATTTAAAATCTCATCAGGATGCTGTAGCTGAAGAATGTCAAGGGCTTCAGAAGAGAAAGGCAGCTTTGGAAAGTGAACCAAGGATTAATAATACAATGATGTCCTGGAGATGGATTTAGATTCTTGTACCATGGATTAAAATAAAGGAATAATGTCCTTTTGGCCAGAGAAGGCATTACCTAACAAGGATTGGTTAAAAAAAAATGCAAATCCAATTATAAAAACTTTAATCTAAAAAGAAAGAACCATGGAAGAAACTGACTACATAAAGAGAGAAAGCAGATACTAAAGAGGATATATATATATTATGTAGGAAAAAACTCATAGTAGAAACACCATGGAATTCATAGGAGACAAAACCCAAGAAAGGAGCCAGCTATAAAATCCATGGCCACAAATATTTACATACATATACATAGTATGGGAAACAATCCAGCAGAACTAGAGGTTTTTATGCATGGAGGAAAATGTGACTTCATAGGAATCACTGAAACTTGATGGGATCCAAATCCAGCCATGAATGGATTATAGCAACTCTCTAAGACTGTACATTGCAGAGTATATATTAATCTGCATAGATAGGGTGATTTTCCTCATTCCTTATCAACAGTTCCCTAAACCCATGAAATCATAAAAGTGACATTATATTGTTAATGGACCTGAGAACTGAGCCAACCATTCTGAATAGCATTTTGGAATTATACCAAGAAAGTGACTGAAAGGTTCACATGAATTAGACCCAAAGACACTGCTACCAGTTATATACCTCAAGGGGGTCAAAAATAAAAAGAAAAGACCCACCCATAGCAAAATATTCATAGTTGGACTTTTGTACTAGCAAAGAATTGTAAACAAAGTAGAAGTCCTTCAACTGAGGAATGACTAGACAGAATGCTATCCATGAATGTGATGGAAGAATACTACTTTACTTTGAGGTTTGACCTCCAATTAGATGACAAAAAAGGAAACTAATGCATGATAGCATTGCTGTATGATTTGGTTCAGTCATTCTGGAAAGCAGTTTGAAACAATGCCCAGAAAGTTTCAAAACTGGGCATACTCTTTGAGTCAGCTATAGCACTGCCAGTCCTATACCCCAAAGGCATCAAAAAAAAAGAAGAAAAGGAGACATATGCACAAAAATGTTTGTAGCAGTTCTTTTTGTAGTACATAAACAAGTAATGAGCTAAGGGGGTACCCATTAATTGGAGAATGACTATACAAATTATGAAATATAAATATAGTGGAATACTATTGTGTTATAAGAAATTATGATGGGTCTGTTTCAGAGAAACATGGAAGGACTTGTAGGAACTTCTGCAGAGGGAAATGAACAGGACCAGGAGCATATTTTATATAATAATAATATTAAAACAAACAACTTTGAAATTTGTAAGATCTTTGATGAATACAATGATTCCATAGGACCAACAATGAAACATGCTACCCATCTCCTGATAGGTGATGAACTCAGAGTGCAGAATGAAAAGCATGTTTAAGATATAATTGAAGAGGAAATTTGTTTTGTTTGCATGCATATTTGTTAAAAAGGATTTTATCTTTTTCCTTTCCTTTTTATTTTGATAGTGAAGAAAAATTGATTTTTAAAAAATTGATTTGTTTAAAGAAATAATATTTAATTGAAAAATAATTTCTGATAGAGAAATAAAGTAAATCTAGAATGACATGCACATTAGATTTTAGGAGAATGATTTTTAAGTATTTAGAGAAAGGATAAGTAGGATCAGAAGGACTAAAATTCTATAGGGAAAGTCATTTCAGGAGGATCATGAAATTCTTAACAACGAAATTCCAAAGACATAAAGAACGGTTTCCAAAGAGGATGAATATAAGGAATTCTAAGAAATCAACATGGTCACAAAGACACTCATACCCTAAATTAGATGGGGAGAGGGGGAAGACAAGTACAGAAGATGGAAACAAATGATCAGATTACAAAGGATGAATGCAAAAGCAGGTCTGGTAAGATTGGTTCCAAGAGCTCTAAAGCTCAAAAGAATTCTTACTGGTGAGGAAATCTAGGGATGATAATAGAAAAAAAAATACTTGTGTAACTAACTATCCTGGGGAGAAAAGGAGGACCAGAGAAAGGAGAAGATTGCTGCTCAGTATAAATGGTTCATAGATAATGGACACTGAAGAGTAAGAAGAGTTGAAACTCTTCAACTCATATTTTACTTTCAATTTTTTTTTATGAAGAAAGTGATCTTTGTTTGAACTGGAAGAGAACCAACAAAAAATACTAATGGGGAGTTGAAACCCAAGATATGTGTCTGTAAAGTAGTAAGATGGATCCTAGATGCCCTTGATGGGTGTAAGTCACTGGGACTAGATGAAATAAATTCCAGAGTACTACTAGAACTTTTAGGTTTGATTGTTGAGATTATAGAGGATGGGAGAGGTGCCTCAGAAAAGGGCAAATGTCCTTATTTTTTTTTTAATAAGGGAGGAGAGTAGAGTCTGACTGTTAACCTTAGAGCTTTGAGTTTGACCTTAGACATTGGCAAAATCCTAGAATGTGTTATTTAAAGAGATGATTGGTGAACACCAAGGAAAAGAATGTGTGACACACAAAGAGCCAGCATGGATTCAATTCAGATCATTGTAGGATAACCTTATTTTCTTTTTCTTTCTTTCTTTTTTTGATAGTGTTGTTCGATTATATGATTAAGGTAATAGATCTAGATTTTAGGAGAGCATTTGATAAATTTTCATGTAGTTTCCTAATTTGTCTGCTTTCTTGTCTTTCCCCTCCCTAATTCATCCTCTACATAAGTGATTTTCATAAAGAATAGGTCTGACCATGTCATGCCCTTATTCAGTAAACTCCAATAGTCTCCTATTGCTTTGAGGATCAAATATAAGTTCTTTTGTTTGTCATTTAAAGACTTTCATAACCTTTCCCCAAATCATCTTTCATGCCCTATTATATACTACTCCAGTTCTTGTCCTTCATGGTCCAGTCAGGATGACTTTTCTCACACATGATGCTCCTTCCTTCATCTCTGGGCCTTTTTGTTGGCTGTCCTATATGCCCTGAATACATTCCCTCCTCACTACCACCTCTGAGTATCCTTTGTGCCTTTTAAAACTCAGCTTAAGCATCACTTACATAGAGGCTTGTCTTCTCCTAAGTTACCAATGTCATTGCCCACAAATTACCTTGTGTTTATTTTCTATATACTTATATATATACATATATACATGCCTTCTTGAGAGTCTATAAGGTCCTTGAGGTCATGTTTATTTCTGTTTCCTCAGGGCATAGTACATTGCTTAGCATATAATAAGTGCTTAAAATACTTGTTAATTAGTTGTTGTGGGTAACATGGAGAAACTGGGGCTAGAACACACCGCATTTGGGTGGATTGAGAACTAGTTGAATAATCATACCTAATAAGCAGTCTTTAATGATTCAGTGTCAATTTAGAATAAGGTTTCCAGTAGAATTTCCTCAGGGATCTGTCCTTGCCCCTGCAATGACATACATAAAGACATGCTTATCACCTCTGCAGGTAAGACCAAGCTAGGAAGGATAGCTGCCATGGTGGATGACAAGCTCAGTATCTCAAAAGATCTAGATAGAATACGTTGGGTTAAGATTGTGAGATTTAACAAGCATAAATATAAAGTCTTTAGTGGGTTTAAATAATCATTGTTATAAGCACAAAATGGAAAGGGCATGATTAGATTAGAATTTTTATGAAAAAATATCAAACTGACGGCAAGTTCAATTCTAGTTCCACAAGTGGAATAGATTATGTTGAGAAGTGGTAGACTGGTTCCCCTTTCATGATGGTCTTCAAACAAAGCCTGGATGACCACTTGTAGAGGAATAAGTACGACTGGCATGCAATGATCTCTGAGGTCCCTCCGAACTTTGAGAGTCTGCGATTATTTCCAAGAGGAACAAAGCATAGGGCCTATGACCCTGCAATTGTAAGTCATAATTTTCTTATTTTCTATGAACCTAAAATTGTGAGCATATTTTATTCTTAGAATTTTCTGGGTAATGAATGACCAGTCACATTTATACTTACTGAGAATGAAATAGTACTATTACTACTTGCTAACTAAATATATCATTTTAGTATATAATTGGGAAATTTTTATACTGGGCCAAAATTACATTAGGTAATAAGGAAGATAGACAGTTGGGGAGTGGGAGATACTCTAGTGCAGTGGGAATAACATAGGATAGTAACTTTACCTTCCCAAGTCTCAGTCTCCGTCTCTGAAGGGTGCTATGTCCTGCTTGCCCACCTCATAGTCTGATTTTGAGGTTTTAATAATAAGGAAAAAGTTTTATAAACTGTGAGGCTCCATTGATAGTGTCTTATACACTGTGAGGCTCAATGTCTCAGCTGATACAGGTTGGTCATCGGATGATGAATTCTTTGGTCATGATAATAGGGAAAACAAAAAAACAATTAAATAATGACCCTTGACCCATTTTATTCCCCCACCCCTCACTCTCTTCACTTTCACGTTGATGGTGGCAGAGGACGGTAAAGAGTGATGCATGTCTAGACTGTCTATAAATATTAACCCATTCATGCTCTAGATGTGGTCTTTGGCCAATGTATAATGAATAAAAATCTTAAAAGAAATGATTGTAACTCTACACTTTTTACAGGACATTGAAGATGATAGGAGTGAATACTTGTTGAGTAAATGAATAATTAATAATGGCACTGACAGGTGAACTATAAGAAGGGTTTCTGTTGGCCTATTTAATAATGGTGGCTCACATGGAAGAGTCATAATGACAGTTAGCATTTACAGAGGGCTTTACGGTTTACAAATAAGATTTCATCTTATCTTCACAATAACCCTGGGAGAAAAGCGTTATTGTCATTCCTATTTTATTGAGAAAAACAAGGTTAAATGCCTTGTCCAGGTCACACAACTAGTAAGTATTTGAGGTAAGATTTGAAGTCAAGTCTTTCCATTGGACTCCTCAGATGCCTTTTAAGTTTGAGTTTGTTCACTTTTTTAAAGTTTTGGCTTATGATTTCATTGGTCTGGGGAAATCCTGGGTGAGAAAACTCCCGCTACCAATGCAGTTTGCTATCTTCTCTGTAACATATGGTCTTAGAGCGTTGACTAGATTGATGGGAGGTTAAATGAATTGCCCAGAATCATATAGCCAGTATATATCCCAGGCAAGATTTAAACCCAGGACTTCCTGGAGAGGATTTTGGGTTTACCCAAGCACTTCCATCACAACAAAACTGAAGAAGGGGTTATTATCCATGTTTTTACAAATAAAGATACTGATGACTCTAGAGGTCAAATGACTTGCCTGGGGCTTCCAGAGCCCAAGATCAGTGTTCTTTCCACTCCATCACACTGCCTCTCTCATGACTAGGAGAAGCTCCCCATGTCCTTGACTCTTTCCCCTTAAAGTACTAGATCAAGGCACAGGCATGCCCATAAGCCGTGTGTCTTATTGAGGAAAGAAGTACCCAGAAACTTCCAAGAGCTTCTCTTTTCACTCTTTGATCTCCTAACTCTAGGGTATTTACCCTCTGAATTCAAGCCCCGTCAATGTCTGGAGCCAGAGCCTAGTGGAAGGCTGGGGAATTTCTCAGCATTTGGTGAATTCTACCAGGTTGAGTAAGTACAGTTATCCCATCTACATCACGGGGTTAGAGGAATGGCGCCACCATGATCTTGAAAAACCTGAAAATAAAAATAAATATAAAAGTATAACTATAAAAACATAATTTTTTTAGCCCTCCCTTCATACCAGAGAAGTCTGAATTATTATGCTATTTAAAAATAAAATATGTTGATATTATACAACACTATACATATATTTTATGCATTTATGAGTTTCTGGACTTTTTCTATGTTGTCTGCTGGCCTTCGCATGCTGTCTGCAGCTTCCACAAAACTCCCTCCAAATTCCATCTTATTTCTTATGCCAACCCATGATATATTGAAACCGCAGCACAGAAAGTTATGGTGTGAAAAGGATAACTGTACTTTGATTCATTAATTTCTACGAGTGTGATTTCTTGTGGTTTGTTTCTATATTTTGAAAATGATCTCAGTTAATGGTGGGGAGGGGATTCTGATTATGTGGGTTAATTAAAGTTATATTCTATACCAAAATGGACTCATATTTCTGAGGACACACCAAATGATGCCAAGCAAGAAATATCCCCTAAACATGTGGAAGGTAGTTCGATCTGAAACATTTTATTGGAAAGAAACATCAAGGGCATCATTTTCATGTAGATAATGGAAAATTGACTTTATGTGCATATCTAAGTCTTATCTCCAGTTCATTTAGTTGCTAGGTTTCTAGAGGACAAGGGCAGTGCTTTTCTGATTCATAAATTTGCTTCAAAACTCAGCTCAAGTACCTCTTCTTACATTTGGTATATAACTTATACACAGTTGTGTGCTAAAACCAGTGAGAGCTCATTGTTAAATTTTTAGAGTGAGCATTTTGTTGTTCAGTCTTTTCAGGTGTATCTGACTTTTTGTGATACCTTTAGGGTTTTCTTGGCAAAGATACTGAATGACCACTTGGGGATGTTGCAGAAGAAATTCTTCAAGTATGACAAGTATGCAATAATCTCTGAGGTTCTTCCCATCTCAGAGTTTGTGATTATCTCCAGGATGATGGGAGTCTGAGTCCTATGCCTCTAAAATTATGAATTATAATTTTATTATTTTCTATGAACTGAAAATTATAAGCATATTTGATTTTTAGTATTTTCAGCCATTTCCTTCTCTAGGTCAATTTACAGATGAGGAAACTAAGGCAAACAGGGCTCAATGACTTACCCAGAGTCACATAGCTAGTAAATATCTGAGTCTGAATTTGAACTCAGGAAAATAATTCTTCCTGACTCCAGGTCTGGCACTATATCCACTGTGTCACCTAGCTGCCACCACAGAAATTGGCAAATGTTACAAGAAAAAGCTTGACTTACCATTTTGTTTTGTTCTAGACTTAAATCTAAATCTAGACTAAACCTACATGTAGTCTTCCCAAATTGGATATATGTTCCTTGAGGGCAGGGAATATTAAATTTTTTCTACCCTTCCCTGTTCCCCCCATCCCTAACATGTTCCTGGTGCATAATAGATGCTCAATAAATATTTGTTTGATTGCCCTGTGACCATGAAGAGGTCATTTCTCCTCTTTGGACCTGTAAAGTGACAGGTTTCTTCCGTAAAATGACATGGTTGGAATTTTAAAGGATCTATCTCTTTAAACTCTTCTAAAACCAAAATTATTTTGTTCTGTGATTCTAGAACACAACCTCTAAACCTCAGTTTCCTTATTGACAAAAATATGAATAATACAAATTAAAGCATGGAAGTATTTTGATAAGTACAAAGGATTATATCCATACAGGGTCAATCATTCATTTTTCTAATAAATACTTAGTGACTATTTCATTTAGAGCACCATGCTAGAGATTGTCAAGAGTTCGAAATATAAGTCTCTGTTCTCATATGAATTATAATCAATGCCAGGAGTAACTTTAAAAATACAAACATCTCTCCCCAGCTACTGTTGTCTTTCTCTATTAGAATATAAGCTCCTTGAGGGTAAGAACTGCCTTCATTTCATCATATCCATAGCACTTAACACAGTGGGTGGAATACCATAATGCTGTTTCATTCATTCATTTATAGATAAGATATACATAATTAAATACAGTCCAGCAGGGCATAATATGGGAGTACAACCAAGGTGGTATAAACTGCTATGTTACATTAGAGAATGAAGAGATGCTGTCGGGCTGGAGCATCAGTGAAGGCTTCTTGCAGGAGGTAGCTTTTGACCTGGATCCTGAAGGGCCCTTATTGTTACAAGAAAGTATTCTCAAACTCAGGGCAGCAAACTTGCCACAGTGGGTAGATGGCATTAGGAAGACTTATCTTCCTGAATTCAAATCCAGACTCAGACACTTGTCAGTTGTATGACCCTGGGCAAATCATTTGACCCTGACTGCCTCATCTGTCAAATGAGCTGAAGAAGGAAATGGAAAACCCTTCCAGTATCTCTGCCAAGAAAACCCCAAATGGAGTCATGAAGAGTCAGACACATTCTCAAACACATTTCCACAAACTCAGCCTTTTCCATACTGCTCCGGACTTATTCTGTGTTAACAGAACAATCTGGTGTGGCTACCATTCACAGGATTCTGCTCTTTGATGCCATGAGCCTTGGGAAAGAAGAATTCATACAGTGTCACCCACTGAGTAAACATGGAGAGTGCTTTTTTTCCTCTCCTCTTTGCTCATGTAAGGAATACATCAAATGAAAGTATAACTATGCTGCTCCTGCCTCCTTTGCCCCAGTCTCTTCCTTTCAGGTTTCTAAAAAATTTTCTTCTTCAGATTGATAATTTATTTCTTTTAAACCACTACACATATAAATATTTTAATTAGAGAGAAGCAAATAGCAGTAAAAGCCACAAGGCCCTGTGAGAGAACCCACTTGCAACTTACACGTTTTAATTATTTATTGGAGTAAATAAAATTAAACTTTTTCATAGCAATTCAGAGCAGGATCTGAAGTAATTACACTGTCAAATTCATCAAAAATTCTCTCATCAAAATAAAAAACCTTGATGCCACTTAATAATTTATAATACAAATACACAGAAATCATGAAGTATCATAAATAGAAAACTGCAGAGTAAGTGAACATGAATTAGGGGTGATCTTCCTGAAAGAAGTTGTTATCATAAGTAGCATAAATGTTTAATCAGGAGTATTTTTGAGGCCTAATTTTAGCGTATGGATATACCAACAACTTTCAGATACCAAGAAATCTAAATTCAAATATGGAAACTTACAGACATTATTTTGGAAAGACAGTATAGTATCATGGAAAAAGAGTGACAAAGGATCTCGGTGCAAATATTCTCTTTCCTGTCTGCCAGTTAACTTTGGGGCTCAGTTTCCTCATTTGTATCTTAGTTTCCTCATCAACAAATATGTGATAATATAGATAAAAATTATGAAGGCACTTTGAGAAGTATTTATGCTGTATCAATATCGTTCATTCATTCATTCAACAAATACTTATTAAGTGGCTGTTTCATGTACAGCCATATCCTAGAGGTACAAAAAGTAAGACCATCTCTGACCTCATGGAGTTGATAATCTATCCTGGGTATAACTTTCTAGATCAAAATACCCGTTGCTGGTCACCATATCTTCCAGTAAACTCCACCATGCTCCGCATTACCTCCAGGAACAAATGTAAAATCATCTGTCTGATTTTTAAAACCTTTCACAACCTACTCCATTCCTATTTTTCTAGTTTTCTGATACTTGATTTCCCCTTCCATGTACTCTACAGTTCAGTGATTCTGGCTTCTTCCTGTTTCTCACACAGAACACTCTATCTCCTAACAATGGGCATTTTCACTGACTATCTCCCATGACTGGACTTCTCCCCTCCTCATCTTCATCTCCTGACGTGTGTAGTTTTCTATCATCTAAAATTTCACCTTCTGGCAGGAAGCCATTGCTAGTTAGAAGAAGCTAATGCTATTTAGTGTCTTCCCTATTACAATCTCTTCACTGTATCCTATATATATATATGTCATTTGTATATAGTTGTTAGCTAGTTATAGTTCCCTATTAGATTATGAACTCCTTCAGGGCAGAAACTATTTTTGATTTTCTTTGTATCCCCAGGGCTTAGTACATTGGTTGGCACATAGTAGCGACTTAACAGCTGTTCATTGCTTTGCCTTTGGTTTGAGCTTTCTTATAGTTATTGTGAGATTAAAATGAGAGAATACATTAAAAATACTTTGTAAACTATATATAAAGGTGCTTTACAAATATAAGCTATTACCATGATGAAATTAGCCTGAAGATGAAGAAAAATTGGAGTGAGAGCACCACATTTAATGTTAACATTTGTTACAGATCACCTATGACATCTTACACGCTTGTCTACATGAGTAACAAATGAATTAATTAACCTTCCTTCAATGATCATGAATAGCAAATGAGATGAGGCTAGGACATTTCAGCCAAGAGAGAGAAATGTTTTTTTTTGTAAAAAGCCAATCCAATCTACTAAAGCTTGTAGAACAATTTGCCATTCTGAAATTCACAAGGCCCCATACACTGTGGCTGGAAATGCTTTTTATTGATATGGCTTCCTCTTGGAAATGGCTCACTGCACACCATCAGAAGCTGATCTTCAAACTCAGCCTCAAATTGGACAAAGGGAGACATGTCGCTTTTCTTTTTTCCTTCTTAGCACAATAACCTTGCTTCCTCTCAGTGCATAGTTGTCTCTATCTGGTTTTAGCGAGTTGTCATGAGGATATTATCAGCATAGTCTTTTATTTTATAGAATTTGCTAGGAAACAGGTAACTTCTTTAATCAATATGAGAAATTAATAAGGAGAGTACTTTCTAGATAGCTAACTAGAGACCCACAGAGGCCTGAATTCATTTATGGAATTACAGAAGGCGTATTTTCCAAGCTCCTCTTTGTGGTGGGAATTTAGCCAATGGATGGGAGTGAGAGCTAAGCCTGTCAATCACACAATGGAAGGTATGATATGATGGACAGATATGGCGCTGGGAGTGGGCTGATATTGTGATGAAACACCATCCCTGGAGACCTAGAACATGACTTTAAGAAGTTTTTTTAAAAGAATATTATTGTCTCAGAAGGTTTTTCTGGGTTTAAGTCTGATCTTACTAATCAAAGCTGTTTATGTAGTATGATTTAAGGAACTCTGAAAAGTCTTCCTGCACTCAGAAATATTTCCCTTGCCATTTATGAAGTTTTTTAAAATTAAATTTCATTTTTAATGAAAAAATTAGTTTTCTCTTCCTCCCATCTCCCATTGGAAAAAAAAAAAGAAAAACAAAATCCTTTTTTTTTAACAAATCATCTCTCCCTGCTTCTTCCTACCTAAAATAGCATCATCCAACCTGACCCTCAGCTTTGGAACTCCCATCCTGGAGCATAAGCTGACTTGAGTGGTGAATGATTGAGTGCAAAGTCACCCAGACTATCCTAACTATTCAATCCTAGATGAGATCATACCATGGATCTCCCCTCTTCTCCCTTTCCAACTCTTGCTCGGAGCAGTCATCAAATCAGTACTTTCATGGCTTCTGAAAAGGCAGTGCCACTAACTGCCCTATGGATCAGCGTCTCATCCTATGACTTCCCAAACCAAACTTCACTCTGCTCATCACTTCCCGTATGCCTTGTCTTTTCTTTTTAGAATGCCAACTCCTTGAGAGCAGGGACTGTCTCACCTTCATATTTATTCCAACTTGAGTTGACCCCTGAGGAACTAGGATTTTCAAGAGGTGACAGTAAATAGGTGCAACATATTTGACATGTCTTGCTTTCTTATGAAGTCATGTTGGCTCCTGGTGATAATGTCTTCCCTTTCTAAATGCCTGCAAACCATTCCTTTAAAAATATGTTCTAGATTTTGGCAAGATCAGTATTTGTTCAACTATATCAGACTGATTTTTCAATAAAATGGCAGAACTAGATGGGTCATTTACAGTTGGTTATGAGGAAGGGGAGAGCAGTGTTTTGC
The DNA here is from genome assembly GCA_028658325.1 of Potorous gilbertii. Taxonomy (NCBI): domain Eukaryota; kingdom Metazoa; phylum Chordata; class Mammalia; order Diprotodontia; family Potoroidae; genus Potorous; species Potorous gilbertii. The sequence continues at coordinate 379,437,650 of CM053769.1, read as the reverse complement.
CTTTAGATCTTTTAGATCTAAATCTTTTAGAAAGACATGACTTTTAGAAGGAATATGCCAATGGAGAAGTCAAATAAAACCGTGTTACTGATTTTGTTGTTATTGGCCCAATAGTGAGCTCCCCAGGCCATACAGAGTGAACCATTACTTCTAGCATTGGGGCCACCAATTTGCCAGACCTATAATTACCAAATCTTCAATTTTCTTTTCTATAAATTGTGGTTAATGAAATCTGTATTTTCCATCCTCAATGAAGCCTCCATGGTGACCCTACTTGGCACTCATCATTCATCTTAACATTCCCTTGTTGCTTATTTTTTGCAACTTAATACCGATGTTTAGTTTCCACTTATATTTTATTTTCTGTTCTTATTCTTGCTTTGTGGTGGAATGGAAAAAGCAATGGACTCAAGAGTCAAAATAACTAGTTTCGGCTCCATTAGGCATTCCATAACTTTGGACAAACTGATGAATCTGAGTCTTATTTTTCTCTTCTGTTAAATAAGGGTAACAATACCTGTGCCACCAAACACCTCACTACATTATTGCAAGGTTAAGATGAGATAACATACCAGATGGAGCTTTGTAACTTGTAATTGATATATGACTACAAATTATCACGAGAAAGAAGAGGATAAACGTGTATGTCCTCTCTTCTCTGCTATATTAAAACTTCTTGAAGGCAGAGATAATGTTTTTGTTTCTTTTGTGTAATCTGTTCTAGGAATACAGAAGGTGCTCAATATGTTGTTGCCAATTCAACAAATCAAGTCATTTATTAAGCACCTATTTTGAGCTAGTTCTGACTTAAACACTGGGGATACCAGAACAAAGCAAACCCTGTCCCTGCCTTCATCTAAGAAGAAGAAATTGTGTACACAAATAGGTATATACAAGACATATACAAAAATGTGTATACACAAGGTAGCTTTGGATGGGAAAGCATTAGTAACTGGGGAAACCAGAAAATACTTTTTTGCAGAAGGTGGTATTTGAACTGAGTTTTCAAGGAGGGTGGAAATTCTAAGAGGTAGAGATGAGAAGGGAGAACATTCCAAGTAACGTCTTTGGTTTGATTTGCAGAGAGATCATTGGGATGCCAGACCTAATTCAGATGAATGGCCCATTTATTTGGTCTCTGATGGATGCTCTGAGAAATGTTTTGTAGAAATGCAGTGCTTTCCTACCATGAGATTCTCGAAGATTAGAAATGCTTCCCAAACATATCTCTGTTCCTTTTAATGAGCAACAGATCCCTTGTAGTTTCCCGGGAGAATTAAATGCAGATTTTGACTGCTGGTCATGGGTAACAGTTGCTAACTTTCTGCTTTGATCTTCCTTGAAAAAAATTACTCCATGAAATTAATGGCGATGGGGTGCTGACAGACCTCTGCCCTCCTCTGCATACAGGTGGTGTTCAGAGTAGGCCAGGAGTCAGGAGATCCAGGCTCTAGTACTGACTAGATTAATTAGTTGTGTGACTTTGTGTACCTCACCATATCTCACAAGGAGTTTAGACTTTGAACTCTAAGGTCCCTGCTAGCTCTAACAGTCTATGCTTTGAGGAATGCTCCCCTCTGTAAGATGCCTTCACTTTTTACATTGAGGAAATGGAACCTGGATTTTCCCATCAGGTCTGGAGGTGGGGGGTGGATAGCTCCTATTATTGCCTGTGCCAGTTTAGATTGCCAAAATATCCTGTTTCATGGGTTTCCTGACAGGGAACCCCAGCATGGGCTAGAGCTCATGAAAATGCCAAAGCTCAGATTTTATATCTCCAGATTTGAATGCCGAATAGTCAAGGTGGGGGTGGGGAGGTTTCTTTAGCATCCAGTTACATATCAATTTGATTTTAAAAGTGCTTGAATGACTTATAAAGTGCTATGTAACTGGGGATTTGGGGACTTAGACAAATAGCTCCCCATTTGCAGTGTTTTCCCCTCCCCATTTCTCTGTATCTCCTTACAATTTGTCATCAAAATCAGATTTATTGGCCTTTCCCAAACAACCAACCCCAATACACCCAGTGTGCCTCCATAATCTTTAAGCGCAAGATTTAAAATGTATTTTCATCAATACAACCAGTTAGAGGAAGGATGACATAGGAGGTAGAGAACTGAATTTAAATCTTGCCTTAAACCCTGGGCAAGTCACAACCTTTCAGAGACCTAGGCTGAACCTGAGAGAGTTCTCTAAGATTAGGCTTCTATCTTTTCTTAAAATAAATTTTATTTTATTTTCAACATTGTATTCTCTTCCTCTCACTCCCCCTCTCCACCTCCCCCTCTATCCCTACCCCACCCCTGCAACTGAAAAAGCAAGAAAAAACAAAACCCTTATAACCAACATGTATAGTCAAGCAAAGCCTGGATTGGCTGTGTTAAGAAAAATAAAAAGTCTAAAACCCTGAGTCCGTCATCTCTTTATCAGCAGGTGTCATTTGGAGTTCTATGGAATTGTGTTTGATAATTGTGTCTATTAGAAGTTCTAAATCTTTCAAAGTTTAATGTCCTTACAATGTTACTATTATTTTATCAGTTATGCTCTAGATTCTGCTAACTTCACTCTGCATTTAATTCCTAAAGCAAAGTGGGGACTCAACCTATTTGTGTGTGTGTGTGTGTGAGTCACAGACCCCTTTTGCAGTGTGATGAAGCCTATAGATTCCTTCTCAGAATGTTTTTCAGTACATAAAATAAAATACATAGAATTGCAAAAGAGATCAATTATACTGGAACACACATACAATCATATATATATTTATATACAGACATGCATATATATGTCGATATGTATAAGAGCTCATGGACCCCAAGTTAAGAACCCCTACACTAAGGGTTGTAGAAAGTTGTAGAAAAGGTAGGGAAGAGGCATATTCTTCACCTGGGAGTTCCTGTACCTAATGAGATGACAGGTATAATTCTTATCCCTGATTAGTACTAGCTAGTTGTTGTTATTAATAGACTCAACTCAGTTGGTGATGGGGAATTACAAAGCCATATAGGTAGGATGGTTGAGCTAGAAGTTAAGGTCTCTTTTTGTTTTGACCTCCTCCATCTCCAAAGCGCCCATTCTTCCCCACATGTTTCTGGGTCTTGGTAGTAAAATTCTTTGGAATTTGAAAGGCATTTCTGAGAAAGGAGCCTGGCCTTTTATTTTATTGTGTTCAGTTAGACACAAACGCAGTCAAGCCTCTACCCAAGGACTGGTTTGTGGGGTTCAACTGGGACTACAAATCGATATATTTTGAAACCATACATTTCACATCACTCCCTCTTCTTTCTGTTATTGACCTAAGGAGATTTTTCAAAATTACATTTTCCAGTTTGGGCCACATAGTAATTGACTGAGGGAATGGGCCCTGAAGGGGTCTGCCCTCCAAGAGGTTACTATTTATTACTCGTTTGATTTCACTGTGTTAAAACACAACCTTCTGTTTCCAGATGTGGCTCTATTCCCACTCTTCTATACAATGGAGTAGAGAAGGAGATAAAGTATTGGTGAGTTCAAATTCCATCTCTGGTGCTTTCTAGCTGTGTCTATGGGAAAGGCGCTTAACTTTTCTGAGTTTTCAGTCTCCTCATCTACAAACTGGAGGAAATAATATTTGTCATCACTTCTCACAGGGTTGTCATGAAGTCCAAATGAGATAATATATTTGTGAAGTACTTTGTAAATCTTAAGCTACTATATAAATGTCAGTTACTGCTATTTTTATTCTGCAGATGAGTGGCCTCAGTCACTAAAAAGCATTGTCTTAGCTTTTACATCACTTTCAATGATGCTATGAAATGACATTCAAGTCACTGTGATGAGTTCATTGCCTAGTAGGAACTCTTCAAATTTCTGTCATAGAATCAGAGTGTACCATGGATAGAACCAAACTTGGAGATGAAAAAAGAAAAATTCAATCCAACATCTGTCCCCATTTAGACATTTATTGTCATGTAGATTTAGAACCTATGCAACTGAGTGAATTTTTCATGCATAATATTTTTCATATATCCAACTACCCTCCTCAGACTTGTATTTTCATCAAAACTAAACCAAATAAGTCTATTCTAGATGGAAAAAGAGAATTGGATTTAATTTTTCATAAAGACCTCTCTTTTTTTTTTCAGGTTCCAGGTGCCTAGATCAGTGCTTAAGTTCATTCCAACACCTAGTATATTTAGATTATAAATGATTGTTGATTGAATCACTCAGACTGCCCTCCAGTTATCCCTGAAAGACAGAAGTGCATTACTGGACTTCCCCTAGAGGTTGGTCAGGTGTTTGTCCAGTGGACTGGGCACAACCAGTGTTCTTGCAGGTCTAAACCTAACTTGGGGGAAAGAGGGCAATGGTGACCCGAAGCCCTGAATACGGCTCACAAGTTTTCTGAAAATTGCCTGGCCTCATCTTAGACATTGTCCAAATCTGGAACAATCTCCCCTTTTTCTGAGAATTCCCCATTAGGGTTATTCCAGAGCCTCCCTTGGTAATCAAATAATTCTCTTGTCCCTGGGCCCACTCTCCCACATGGCCCCTATCCCAGGGCATTGGCTCTCCAAGCTCTCTCTCCTCCTGCTAATGATGAAGTATTGCTGTTAAAAACCAGGTACCTTCCATTCCAGTAACAACAGCTGCTAACAAACAAATTGGTCATTAACTAAGGATAATGATGGATATTTCCAGGATTATTGCCTTGCTGGTCTTGGAAAAAAAATCTTTCCCTACCAATTTTTTTTTTAAGTATGAAAGAGAATGTCTTTTGTTGCTGAATCTGTAAATGGAGATTCAGAGTCTACAGGTGGCCCGTATTCATTCTGATCAACCCCCACCCTTGTGCTTCTGGGAAGAAACAACCTGAATTTTGTTTTTCACACATCAATGACCTCTCTGCCTTCTGTGGATGTTTCTTGCTGACCACATACCAGCCAGGCCCATATTGTAACCAGCCCTGCTGCCTAACAATAAATCCCATGCTTTCTAATTCCAACAGGGAATCGGTTTTTAAAATCTGGGAGGGTCGTTCTCCTTGACCAGCTGAGTCAGACAGCAAATAAAAATTGATAAAAAAATAGTAATAAATACTGATTTTATACTGCCCACCAAGCAAAGTCTAAAATAAACTACTCTACTCAAAGCTTTGGTGGCAGAGACCTAATTAATTAGAAACACTGGGGTTAAATAATTGGCCATCCATCATTGAGCTTAAGTGAGGAATGAGGTGCTTATGACATGTCCCTGACGAAGACAAATGACTGACTGGCCGAGTCCTGGGTCCTACTTACTTGTTTAGTGAGTGAGGGAGACTGGCCCTTTAAAATGACCTTTCTTTACCACACATGGACTCTTCACAACAGGCAGACAAGAATCTGAGTTTCCATGCATTTTCCTGTTTGTTGATTTGCTTGTGGCCTGTGACTGGCGACTCAGTTGGTTTGTAGCAATTAGAGTTTAATTTTGTAAAAATTTTTAAGAAAAAATAATAGAAAAGAGATTATTTATGCCATAATTAGAAAACTTGAAGGTCATTAATTCAATCCAAACCACCTCTCCCTCCCCCCTTTTTCAATCTGCTAACACACTCTGATCTCTCATCCTTCTCCCTTCTCTTCATAGCACTGGACAACAAAAGATTTAAAACCAAGCAGCTTGCAGTTCATTTTAATGGGATCCTCCTAAGTCAGAGCATTGTTGGAGTGCATTTAATTGATAAATGAAGGATAATGTTTAGGGACTCTGAAATGAGAGCAGCCCCAAGATATGATGCCAAAATAAATCAGCCTATGATAAGGTAGAAGAAAATCAAGATTTTGTTATACAAATCAAAAATCTGTAAATTCAATGATAAAACAATTCCCTCTCCCCAAAGATGTGACTTTTTAGAACTCTATCAATTTGGTTTTGAATGTTAACAACTGATTGTGAATGCAAATATACTTACCTAAGGCAAAAGAGACTCTTCTAAACAATCATAGTTACTGTTCCCCCTGCCCTCCCTACCCCTGGTCTGCCAACCATAGAGTGTACCTTTTAGGGAAGGTAGGAAATTGAAATTGGGGAACTGCCCTTGGAAATAAATGAAGGAAAGATCTAATGCAGATGTGATTTCAGTGAGCTTGGGAGTTTTAAAGCTGGCTGTTGTTGATTCTTTCAGATTTTAATTCTTCCCGACCCCCATCCCCATCTACCTTTCCTCCTCTGTAGTTTGGCCATTAGATGCAGGCCCTAGGCCTGGCTGACCTTAATGGGAAAGCTGCAAGAGTGTGACAGGAATTCAGAACATCCTCATTTGAGGCATTTTGCTATCCTGGATGGCTCCCACTGGTTCTCCCATTGAGAATGTTGGTACAGTGAATAGCAAAATATTGATTTTCCCCCTTTGCTTAAATCTCTCAGAGCAGTAAGCCAGGAGGTGAGAGAGGTGTGCTATCTTTTTTTTAGACTACCAGAGTACCTTCCAGCACACTGTAATGTCTGTTATAGTGCCTAATTTGTTACCATTTATAGGTATATACCTGGAAGGGATGTCAGAGGCCAACCCTTTCATTTCATTTTATAGATGAGGAAACTGAGAACTAGGGGGGTAAAATGACTTACCCAAGGTAACACAGAAAGAAAGTATTAGAGATGGGATTTGAACTCAAGTTCTCTGACTCCAGAGGGAGTATCACTTTCTACTGTGCTACATTCCTTCCTTCCTTCTTTCTTTCTTTTTCTTTCTTCTTTTTCTTCCTTCCTACCTAACATTTATTTTTTTTAAATTTTTGAGTTCAGAATTCTCTCCTTCCAGGCCTTTCTCCTCCCACTGAGAAGACAAGAAATATACTAGCCATTATATACATGTGAAGTCATAAAAAATGTATTTCTATATTCACATTACTCAATAAAGGGTTGGTATATTGTGGGTCGATTAGACCACATTCAAGGGTTTTTATGTTCTGAAAGTACCAAAAGACCTTCTTTGTAACACGGTATCACTGAGTGTACATTTGGAACATGGTCTCAACAATATCTTGGTTCTCCTACCGTGTAATAGCATTATAATGAGGTTCTTTAGTATTCAGTTATGAGAAACCATAGGAAGATCAAAGGGAAAGGGAACCCTGAGATCTTGAAATGTGTTAGGGTAAAAGATACTAGGGGGTAAATAGGTGGTGCAATGGTTAGTGCATTGGGTCTAGAATTAGGAAGATTCATCTTCTTGAGTTGAAATCCAGCCTTAGATACTTACTAGCTGTGGGACCCTGGGCAAGTCACTTAACCCTGTTTGCCCAGTTTCCTCATCTATCACTTTTTTTTTGCCAAAAAACCCCATGGGGTCATGAGGTGTCTGATATGACTGAAATGACTGAACAATAATAGCAAAAAGATACCATTAGTATCTACTATCTGTACTACTATATAGTAGTATCTATACTACTACTACTACTACTACTACTACTACTACTTCTACTACTACTACTACTACTACTACTACTACTACTACTACTACTACTACTACCATTCTACTGAGCTCTGCTTCCTGAAGCATGCCCCTGTGAGCTGCTGAATCTGTATTGACTTTGAACATAGAGTCTGCTATATCCATTGGCTTGCTCACAGCTGCCATTTAAAATGAACTGTCTGCCTGCTTCCTGCTCTTGCAGTACTACACAATGGAACACAGGTGACTGGTGAGAGCAGATGGCTGCAAGGAGGATAAGCAAGTCTTCACTTTCTGGAGGCCATATCTAGCCGATTGACTTTGCTTTGGTTTTTAATGTGCAATCACTCACGGCCACTTCTCTTCTTAGATTCCATCACAGCATTGGGTGACTGGAAACCTCCTCTCTCTCTGTGAGGTCTGATTTCCCTCTGGTTTTCTTTCTTCCCAAACAAGAGCTACAAATCTCAGAAGGTTTTGTGGCCAGCCAACCCTTGGCCAGTGGTGGTTACCGATGTTTTATTGATGCTCTTAAAAACCCCACACACATTGCTCTAGGTTGCCAATTACTCCCTACCCAGTAGAACCCTCCCTTGTTACAAAAATGGGACAGTTTAGTAAAACAAATCAATATTTTTTTTGTGCCCAAAATGTATGGCTTATTCCTTACTTATAGCCTACCACCTCTTTGCCAGGAGGAAGCAGGCATACTTTACTAGAAGTCCTCTGAACTCAAGACTGGTCACTGCATTGATCAGTATTTTGAAGTTTTTTGATAACATTTTCCTCTTCATTATTGTGACCATCATGTAAATTGCTTTACTGGTTCTGTATCAGTTTGTGCAAGTCTTCCCAAGTTTCTCTGAATTTTTCATATCTGTCCTTTCTTACTGTGAAATAATACTTCATTATGTTCATATATCATGGCTTTTTCAGTTATTCCTCTACCCATGGGTTTCCGTTTGTCTTCTAGTTCTTTTCTTCTACAAGAAGTGTTATTATAAATATTTCTATATATAAAGTTTATGAAATTACCATCTTGCTAAAAGCTGTCTATACTTGGAAATTCTACTTCTCTCCATTTTCTTCTAAACTCTCTGCAATCTGGCTTTTGACTCCATTACAGGACTGAAGTAGCTTTCTCCAAAGTTATTGATGATCTATCAATTGCCGGATTTAGTGGCCCATTCCCTGTCCTCAGTCTCCTTGGTCTTTCTTTGGCATTTGACCCTCTTTTCCATTTTTTCCTTCTGGATGCACCCTCCACTCTGAATTTTCATGGCATTGCTCTTTCCTGAATCTTTTCCTCCTTGGTTTCTTAGTTGATTGATCAACCACCTCATACCCACTAGTTGTGGGTGGGGCAGCTAGGTGGTACAGTGGATAGAGCACCTGTGCAGGAGTCAGGAGGACCTGAGCTCAAATTTCACCTCAGATACTCACTAGCTGTGTGACCTTGCACAAGTCACTTAACCCCAATTGTTTCTTCCTGGGTCATCTCCAGTCATCCTGATGAATATCTGGTCACTGGATTCAGATGGCTCTGGAGGAGAAGTGAGGCTGGTCACCTGCACAGCCCTCCCTCACTCAGAACAAAGTCAAGTGCAAGTCATGTCATCATTTCTCTGTTAGCGTGGTCTTCTTTGGCAATGAAGGACAAACACACACACACACACACACACACACACACACATGCACACTAACTGTGGGTACAACCTATACCTTTATCCTGAGTCCTCTCATTTCTCTCAATAACATATACTTTCTCAGTTGGGGACCTTCCCAGTCCTCCATGAGTTCACTTACCATCTTCATGATAGTTGCCTCCCATGGCATCAAATGCCTCCCAGACCCATATATTGAGCTGCAGTCTCTACTAAACTCCAGTCCTACTTCATAGACTCCCTAATGGGTATTTCCTAAATGAATGTCCCATAAACATCTGAAACTCAACACTATCTTTCCTTGACATTACTCTCTCTTGTAAACTTCTCAAGTACTGTCTAGGTCCAGGGGTGGGGGAACCTGTGGCCTTGAGGGCACATGTGGTCCTCTAGGTCCTCAAGTGCAGCCCTTTAACTGAATCCAAACTTCACAGAGCACATTCCCTTAATAAAAGGATTTGTTCTGTAGAACTTGGATTCAGTCAAAAGGTTGTACCCAAGGACCTAGAAGGCCACATGTGACCTTGAGGCTGCAGGTTCCCCACCCTTGGTCTAGGACCTTGTTCCACTCACCCAGGTTCAAAAACTCTGTATCACCCTCAAGTCTCCACTCTTATCCCACATATCAAATCAGTTGCCAGATTTTATTAATTTCTATCTCTAAGATATCTCTTTATGCCCCCTTCTCTTCACTCACACAGCCACTGTCCTAATTCATGCCCTCATCACCTGGACTGTTAGAAAATCTTACAATAAATAAATGAGATTTAAAATGTTATATTAGTGCTATCTCTTAATAACTTCCTGTTTGTCATCCCTTTCTCAAGCTTCCCCAGCACTCCAATCCATCTCCCACGTAACTCTTTCCTACAGGGTAGGTCTGACTATGTAACTTCCCTACTCCACAAACTGTGGTATTCCCTATTGTCTCTAGGACCCTCTGTTTGGTGTTTAAATATCTTTGTAGCCTGATTACTTCCAATTTTTTCCTCTTTTTAATATTTTCTTTCATCTACACTCTCCCTGATCTAGTCATACTAGTCTAAGTGGGCAAGTGTGCTGCTCACACACATTCCACTCCACCATCTCTGCATCTTTGAGCTGGACTAGAAGGCACTCTCTCCTGATCTCCATTTCTCAGAATCCCTCACTTCCCTTCAAGACTCAACTTAAGAAGCACCTTCTTCATGAAGTTGTCCCTGATATTCTTAAGTTACTAGTGCCCTCCCTTCCACCAACAGCCTCATATTAATTTTTATATGAACATATCATGCATACATAGGTGTATATATGTTATTTCTAAGTTCTCTTTCATTATTTTATATGTTCTATAAAACTTGGATTCAGTTAAAAGGTTGTACCCAAGGACCTAGAAGGCCACATGTGGCCTTGAGGCTGCAGGTTATATGTAAATAGTGACCTTTAAGAGCAGCACATGCCCTAGATCTTGGTTCCTCAAGTTTTTAGTATTATGACATGATCAAAAAACACAGAATAAAAAGAAAAGGATCTGCAGGCCATTGTTACCTTTTTGGTCATGGGGGTAAGGGAAGAAAGTAAAAGCTGTAGTTGTTGTTGAATTGTTTTTAGTCATGTCTTACTCTTTGTGACTCCAGAAGGGATTTTCTTGGCAGAGGTACTAGAGTGATTTTTCATTTCCTTTTTCAGCTCATTTGACAGATGAGGAAATTGAGGCAAACAGGGTTAAGTGATTTGCCCAGAATCACACACCTAGTAAATATCTGAGACTAGATTTGAACTCAGGAAGATGAGTCTTCTTGACTCCAGTCCTGGCACCCTGTCCACTGTGCCAACTTGCTGTCTCTATATTTCATAATGCAGCACTTACAGATTTCATGGCATATGAAAATTCCCATTAAAATGGACAGAAACCTAGCTTTCTCAAATTGATATTCCTTTTTCTCATTCAAAGCCTTGTACCTGGAGACCCCCAAATCATTGGTTCATCTCAGATGGGGTCCGTGATTCAAATAAAGGAAGAAGTTCTTAGAAAGCCAGTTGGGCAATTCTGCTACCTTTTCCCTTCCAAATAACTGTCCTCTAAGTGTCCTTTGGGGCTGAGAGAAGAGGGATATTGGGAGGTAAGATGTGTTCCTAAAAATGTTCAGAAATAAAGCCAAGATAATCTGGTACAGAACTGTGCTACTTTTAATGGAAAAAAAATATAAAAAAATCTGAGTTAAATCTGAGGGGATTTGTAGCACTAAAGCAAGTCTCTTTTGTTTTTGAGTGTCTTGATGGAATATGTGAAGCATTTTCTCATCAGTCCTGTAATTGCACCACATACAAATCCTGGTACTTACCCAAGGAACTTGCCCCATGTTTCTTCTTCATGGAATAAAGTGTTACTTACCACTGTGAACATCTTTCACTGGGTTCATGAACAATGTAGCAGAATTGAGTAATAAACAGAGTACTGTCAAATATATATCTTCCCATAATAGATCCTATACCTTAAAATGCCTACAGGGAATCGCTTTTTAAAGTCTATAACATGCAGTAGTTTTGATACGACTGGTTGAGCCATGCAGAAATGATTAAAAAAGTGTAATAAATTCAGATTTTACACCAGGCACCGAGCATTAAGCCAAAATGAAACTACCACACTCAAATCTTCTACAGCTTAGAGCTAATTAGACCTACATTTCCGAATGGCATGAGCATCATGCAATGCGGCAATTGTTGTAATAACTATATTCTCATCTTGCGCCATGCAGTGATTTACACCAGCAGTGCCTGCCAGTGCTAATGGGAGTTCCATGAGGAAACCTCTCGGGGCTCTGGGCTGAGAACAGGGGATCTGTTCCTGGGCTTCTATCCACACTGGGCTCCTGTTGATTTCACTGAATGTTTGGCCCAGTCAAGGGATACAGCGCAGGGACCTAGCTAGGTCCCTTGGTATTTTCATTACCATGGAAATGTAGCAGTGGCAGCAATGAATAAGTTTTGTACTATACTGCAGCAAAGAAGCACTGATTTGTAAACCCAGTGAAGGAAACTGGTAGATCCAGTAGAACTGGTCCTACTGCCTAAGCACTGATATGAAGTAATCTCTTTTTGCTGTTTTTAAAAAAATTAAAAAAATTTTTATTGTAATAACCTCCCAATCAGTCTCCTTTTATTAAGCCACCCAGTACACGCCTCCCCATGGACTCCATCTTGGGCATTCTCCTTAGAAACCAGAAGCCCAAAGATGAGCTTTACTATCTACAATTCAGATAAATTTTGTTAGGCAAAACTTCCCATTTGTCAATTAAAGCCCTTCACAACCTGGCCCCAACCTGTTTCTCCAGAATTATTATATACCACTCCCCTTCATGTATCCATCCTATGGTCTAGTCAACTTATCATTTCTCACATGACATTCCATCTCCTACCTCAGGATATTTACCCTGACTGTTCCCCATGCCCGAAATGTACCTTTTCCTCATTCTTGAGTGAGGAGGAGAATTCTCTTAGAATCCCCACTTTCTTTCAGAACTCTACACAAGTTCCACCTTTTACATGAAATCCTTCTTGATCTACTCAGCTGCTAGTGCTTTGTTACCCCTCTCTATGTTATCCTTCTATTTATTTTCTATATATTTCTATAAATGGTCATGTTGTCTTTCTCGATAGAATGTAAACTCCCTGAGGGTCTTTCAGTACTCAGCCCAGTTCCTGGAGCATTGTAGGCACTTGGTAAATGTTGTGGATGGACTCATTAATGTTTGTTCCCTACTGGGGCATATTGCCAGCAGGTGCTATCAAACAGACCACATGACCTCCTCCCATGCACATGCTAACATTGCTACGCAGGAAAAGAGCTCCATGACAAGCCCTGAGATACTAAATGTTCCTAGCTTTTATACCTTCTCATCCTCACTTTGACCTGTCAGGATGTTTCCAACATGGACACTCACTACAACCACCATGTTTTCTCTTCACCTTCTGCTATCATATGGGAAACATAACCTGGATAGACTCAACTGTCTCGCCTTTCACACTGCTATGTTCACAGTACCCAGACCAGCCATTAACCATCTTAAACTACACTCCACAACACTCTGGTTACATCCTGATACTTCCAAATACATAACACTTCATCCAAAATTGCTATCACCTACTTCCCTGTCAGAATGTGCCAACAATAATGAGCAGTAGAGAGGAAATAGTTCCATACAAGACACCTTCCTCCGTCTTGTTCTCCCAGGTCCAAAGAATCTCAGCTTCCAATTTCTTCTAATTTCTTGACCTCTCCAAGTAACCCTTCACACCATTGTTTGATTGATAGTCCAAATTCATTTCTCTGATCCATCATTCTCTACTTAAAAACAAACAGAAGAATGCAGCACCTTCAATGAGAAGGCTGCTTCTGGAGTCACAGGACCTGAGTTCAAATCCCCTGATGTTTACTACCTGTATAAACTGCACAAATCATTAATCTCCTGGGACTCAGTTCCTTTATCTGTAAAATGAGAAGACTAGACTAGATATCTTCCCGATCTAGGCCCTTAATTGCATATATTCCCAAATTGCATATAAATTCCTTAACCTGCCATATAAGACTTTGCTTCCAACCTCCTTTCTTGTTTTGTGTTATAACATTCTTTCCATTTACCCAAAAGTCCATGATTTCATTCTGTCTTCTTCCACCTTTGTGGGATGCACTCACCTTCATCTCCCATCTGTTCAGATCCTACACTTTGGATGTCACCTCCTCCATGAAGATTTTACTGATTCTCCTGGATAGAAGTGTTCTCTCCTTCCTCAAATCTAAGCTTCAGAATCATCTTTGGCCTTCTTTTTGCACCCATCACATTCTAATTTGCATTATAGCTACTTATTTATGTGCGTTATCTTTTTATAGATTATAAACATCTTCACTTTACAAGTTATTTCATCTTGATATCCCCAGTGTCTTAGGACAGCATCCTGGACATAGTATGCACTTAATAAATGTTTGCTGAATTTAAAGGAGTTAAAGATGTTCAGTTTCAACTACATAGAGTGTGGGAAGCATTTGAATACTATGAATTTCCCCAGGAAATAGCAAAAGCAATTATAACTGAGGGTCTCTGTTGATGCTGGCAGGTGTTCCATGTGCACAAATACACACAATACTCACCCTGGGAATATAGGCTTAATCATTTGGACTGTATCTCTGAGCTCGTCCTCATGCTCTATCCCCCAAAGAGAATGAGTTAGGGCAATAGCAAGAGTTTCAAATTACCTGTGGGGGAGGTTGGAAGGAAAATGCCACATTTATTTGCAGGTAGGGCTGGAAACAGAGGAGAGATCAAAGTTGTAGGGGGAGCTTCTTTTCTCAGAAATGCCATCCTATGGCTCAGAATGGACCAAAGAAAGATAAGTATGAAGTCCTTTCATAGTATGAACAGATGGCTGAACTCATAATTCATTTTAGTTCCACAGATCTTTGCTAATTAATACTCCTCAGCTATACATTACTTAATGGATCTACTATGTGCAAAATGAAGTACTAGGCATTGAGGCTAGAAGGATGAAAAATGACATGCTTAAGTAGCATTCATTCTATAACATGCACACAAATAAGTATGATACTGGGCAAAGAGGTGCAAAGATAACAGACATCCAAAGTGCTCTAGGAAAATTAGATATGTACTCAAGGCTCTTCCATCATTCTGGTTGCCCTGGAAGAGAACATTGGGGAGAAGGATCAACAAAATCTTCATACAAAGAGAGGTGAGCATTCACTCACTCACTCACTCACTTCTTAACCCTTAACTCTTAGCAATCTGACTTCCAATCCATAGGCTATGAAAATGGCTCTAGACAAGATTGCCAAGGATATCTTAACAGCTAAATCTTGATGGCCTATTCTCAGTCTTTGTTCTCCTGGAATTCTATGAATCTTTTGACACTGTCAATTTTTTCTCTTCCTCTTTCCTTTCTTCTTATCTCTCTACTCCCTGATCTTCAAACTGAATACCCTCTTTTTCTTTGATTATTGTAACATTGTTCCATTTCAGCTCTCTACTTACCTGTCTCACCACTCCCCAGGCTCCTTTGCTGGATTCTTAGCCATTTTATAGTTTTTTAGTGTAGGTGTCCTCCAAAGCTCTGTTCTTGTCCATCTTTTCTTTCTCAATACCACCTTGGTAACCTTATCAGCAACTAGAGGTTCAGTTATAATCTCAATGGAGATGTCTCCTAAACCAATATATCCAATTTTTATTGCTTTCTTGAATTCCAACCTTGCATTACCATCTTCTTGCTGGACATTTCTGTCTAGTGGCATCTCAATATCAAAGTGGTCAAAACAGAGCTCATTATCTTCTCCTAAAACTCCATTCTGATCCATTGTTTTTTATTTTCGTTGATGGCACCATCAAGCTTCGAGTTGCCCAGGTGCTTTTAGAATTGCAGAATTTGAGAAATGGAAGGGATCTCATCCCACAACTAGTTCAATCCAAACACCAAGAGAATTATCAATATAATATATTCAATGAGTGTTTGTCCAGCCTTTGTTTAAAGACATCCAAGGACTGGGGATGACCCATCTCTCAAAGCAGTCCATTGCACTTTGGGAGGTGTTCCTCACAATAATCCAAAATTTGTCTTTTTGTACCTTCTACCTATTCTTTCTAGTTATGCTATCTGTGGTCAGACAGAACAAGTTGACTTCCTGTTCTGTATGACACTCTCTTCAAATACTTGACATCTCTGATATCCATTCTCTTTTCCAGGCTGAATCTACCTAGCATGTCCAATTCCTTCAACTGGTCCCATTGTGATATGGGCTCAAGGCACTTCCATCATTCTGGTTGCCCTCCTTTGGACACTCTTCAGTTAAGCAGAATCCTTCTTTTTTATGATAAATTAATTAATTTATTTTTGGTTTCCAATATTCACTTCCATAAGTTTTAAATTTCCCCCTTATTCTCCTACCTTCCCAAGACAGCATGCAATCTGATATAAGAGCCACATATACATTCCTATTAAACATATTTTCACATTGATCATGTTGTATAGAAGAATTAAAATGAATGGGAGGTACCATGAGAAAGAAAAAAAACCAGAACAAAAAAAGAAAATAGTCTGCTTCAATCTGCATTCAGGCTCCATATTTCTTTCTCTGAATGTGGATGGCATTTTCCATCATGAGTCTTTTGGAATTGTTTTAGGTCCTTGCATTGCTAAGAAGAACTAAGTCTGTCAAAGTCAGTCATTGCACACTGTGGTTGTTATTGTATACAATGTTCTCCTTGTTCTGCTCACTTCACTCAGCATAAGTTCATATAGTTTTTCCAGGTTTGTCTGAAGCCTGCCTGTTCATCAATGCTTATAGCACAATAGTATTCCATTACATTCATATACCACAACTTGTATAGCCATTCCTTATTTGATGGACATCCCCTAAACTTCCAGTCTTGGCCACCATAAAAAGCGATGCTATAAATATTTTTGTATATTTGAGTCTTTTCCCCATTTTTGCAATCTCTTTGGGATATAGACCAAAATTTACGAGGTCAAATTTGTTGGGTATGTACATTTTCATAGCCCTTTGGGCATAGTTCCAAATTGCTCTCCAGAATAGTTAGATCAGTTCACAACTCCATCAACAATGATTTAGTGTTCCAATTTCCCCATACCTCCAACATTTATCATTTTCCTGTTTTGTCATGTTAGCCAATCTGATAGGTATGATGTGGTACCTCAGAATTGTTTTGATTTGAATTTCTCTAATCAATAGTGATTTAGAGCATTTTTTCATATGGCTATAGATAGTTTTAATTTCTTCCTCTGAAAACTGCCTATTCATATCCTTTGGCCATCAATTGGGGAATGACTTGTAGTCTTATAAATTTGACTCTGTTCTCTCTCTGTTTTAGAAATGAAACCTTTTTCAGAGACACTGGCTATAAAAACTCTTTCCCAGTTTTCTGCTTCCCTCCTAATCTTGGTTACATTTAACCAGCATCCTTCTTAAACCATGATGTCCAGAACTGAGCAGATGAAGTCTGATGGGGAATGAGTACAGTGGGACTCTCACTTCCCTATTCCTGGAATCTGCTCTCCTCTTAATGCAACCGAAGATTGTATTAGCTTTTTTGTTTGCTCTTTCTCACTACTGTCTCATACTGAGGATGTGGTCTATTAGAACTCCCAGATCTTCTGGTACTTGTGATATTGATTTCTTTTTGTACTCAAGTACAAATGCTTTTATCTCTTTTGAATTTTATCTTATGATGTTTAGTTCAGTGTTCTAGCCTGTAGAGCTTTCTGGATTCCACCTTTATCATTCTTTATCATTCTCTCCACTTCATGTAATCCATAAATTTGTTGAGCATATCATCAAATGCCTTTGTCCAAATCATTGATAAAAAAATGTTAAATGGCAGATTTCCAAGAACAGATTCCTTGGATACTCCACTGGAGGACACATGAGATTGAACCATTAATAGCTGCTCTTTGACTCTAGCCATCCTACCAGTTCTGAAGACATCTATTTTATTATCATTTAACTCATATCTTTTTAACATTTCCCATAAAATGTTTTATCAAAATGTTTTCTAAAATCTAGCTGAATTTTCTCTATAGCATTCTTTTTACTATTTAGTCAAAAAAAGAAATGAGGTTAATTTGGCATGACTTATTTTTTCTTTTACTTTTTGCGTTCATTAAAATTTTTTTCTTTGAGTTTAAAATTGTCTTTCTCCCTCCCACCTCTCCTCTACTCATTAAGAAGGCAAGCAACATGATCTCAATTATATATGTGAAATCTTGCGAAACATTTTTCCACATTAGTCAGGTTGCAAAAAGAAAGGCAAGACAAAGAAAGTGAAAAAAAATGTTTTAATCTGCACTCAGAATTCATCAGTTCTCTCCTTGTAGGTGGATAGTATTTTCCATCATGGGTCCTTTGGAATTGTCTTGGATTGTTGTCTTGATCAGAGTAGCTAAGTCTTTCACAGTCGATCATTGTTACAATATTGCTATCCCTGTATACAGTGTTCTTCTGGTTCTGCTCACTTTACTTTGTATCAGTTCATATAAGACTTCCCACATTTTTCTGAAACCATCCTGCTCATCATTTCTTTTTTTTTAATTTAATTTTATTTATTTATAAATGTTCTACAATCCCTTCCTTAAAATTAAGATTTTATCCCCCCACACCTTCCCCCCCGCCATCCCCCTCCCTCCCCATGACAGCATACAATTCTGTATAGGTTCTACATATACTTTCCTATTGAGCATATTTTCATTATAGTGATGCTATGTAGTTGCACTGACATAAGTGGAAGAAATCATATAACAAATCAAAACATAATACACTAAAACACACACACACACACACACAAACATGAACTGCTACATTCTACGAATGACTTCCATATTTCTTTCTCTGAGTGTGGAAGGCATTTTGCCTTAGAAAATCGTCA
>CM053769.1:379360492-379418647 GCA_028658325.1 Potorous gilbertii | reverse complement strand
TTGATTTCCAGTTCTTGGCTACCACAAAGAGTGCTGCTATAAATATTTTTGTACATGTGGGTCCCTTTCCCATTTTTATGATCTCTTGGGGATACAGTCCTAGTAGTGATATTGCTGGGTCAAAGGGTATGCACATTTTTGTAGCTCATCATTTCTTACAATGCAATAGTATTGCATCATAATTATACTACAGCTTTTTCAGCCATTCCCCAATTGAAGGGCATTCCCCTCAACATCCAATTCTTTGCCACCATATTAAGAGCTGCCACAAATGTTTTTGTCCATATAAGTCCTTTGACATGACTTATTCTTCATGAAGCTATGCTTCCCTTTCTAGACATTTGCCAACCATCTCCCTAATGATCCATTCTAGAATTTTGCCAAGAGATGAAGTCAAACTCACTGGTTTCTAGTTTGCAGACTCTGTTCTTTTCCATTTAAAAAAATGGTTCATTTTTTCTTCTCTAATCTTGTGGCATTGCTCCCATTTTCTGTGATCATTTAAATATTACCAGCTTAACAGTATAAAGTATATGAACATCTAGCCTCAGTGACTTGATTTTAATAAGGACAATTATGTATTCTCTTCCCTTATTTATGCTGGGTACCAACTCTGTGTCAGTCATATTTGTTTTTTTTCTTCTGATGACAAACATTTCTCTTTACATATTTTAGGTTCCTGCCAAATTAGCCTATTAATCATTCCCTGAATTTTATGATCCCTTTCCAGCCCCTGTGCATTTGTAAAGACTGTCTTCCCCTTCTTGGAATGTACCCAATTCTCAGCTGTGCCTTTCAGAAACTTTGTATTCCTCCAAGGCTCAGTTCTGATGCTAATGCCACCATAAAGCTTTCTCTGATTTCCTCAATTGCTATTGCATTCCCCCCCAAAGGAGTTGAATTTATTGATTTATGTAATGTTGTACTCTGTTAGTAGAATATAAGCTGCTAAATGGCAGGAATTATTTCCTTTTGCTTTTGTATCCCCAGAACCTAACATAGCAGGGTGTTTAATAAGAGTTGGATTGAAGAAGTCTAAGTAATCAAATAAGATATGTAAGATATATAAGATATCAAATAAGATAGGCTGATAGGGACCACTAATGGTCCTCTACATTCCTTACTTTTTTTTTTGAGAGGATTGAACTTGGAATGAAGCAAGTTGACTAATACCCTTGACTTTGACACCCATTAAAGGTGTAACATATCACTTCATCCATCTGAGTCTCAGACTTCTTGCCTGTGAGATGAGGGTAAGTTACCTGCTTCACAATCTAATTTGGAGGAAAGTGCTATAGAAATGCAAGCTGTCAATACCATAAGGTCCTTTTGAATTTTCCTTTTTTAGACATTTCTAGAATTAATCTTTCAGAAAGGCTATTTCCCTGCTTTCCAAGAGGTAGAATGGCTCTACCCCAGATTAGACTTTGTATGGCATCCATTTTCTGAACTATCAACAAGTCAGTCAGTCATTGAACTAGTCCAAAAACCCGTGATGCGCACCTTCTCCGTTTCAGCACTCACTATCCATATAGGAAGTAGAAAAAAAATAAAAACAGAATAAAGGATTCCTGCCTTCAGAGAAGGAAGAGACTAATTAGAAAGGGAATACCAACACAGTAAACAAAGAGAGAAAAAGACAAATGCCGAGTCAAGGGTTAAGTGGTACATTGTGGCACTGACAGAAATACCTGGAGAAAAGAGTTCAGAGGTAGAGACCAGAGGTCTGGAGAAATCAGGGGAGGCTTCTCTGAGCAAGTGTGACTTGAGCTTGACCTTGAAACCAAGAATTGAAGGAGGGAGAAGACAAGGGATAGTATTTAAAATGGAGGGAACAGAGAGGAGCAGTGGAATAAAAATCAAAGGAGATATAGATATGACATTGTTTTGTCTCTGTGAGGTTAGCTTTGTTATCAAAATGAGAGGAAAAAAAATGGGGTATCAGGATAAAAATCTAAACTTGAAGTGAGGAATAGACCTTGGTTCAAGGTCTGCCTCATATATTTTGTGTGACCCTAGACTACTTACTTAGGTCTTTCACTGACCTCAGACATACTTCTAGGAAAATATTAGTGGAGGGAGCGTTCAATCTGAGAATTCTCTGCACTAATGAAATCATGGTTCTAGACCCCCCAAAAATGACCCTTTCAAGGTTATCATTAAACATTGTAATTATATTAGTTTCTATCATTATCATTTTGTTCAAATTGATCTGTGATATTTTTGCTTCTCCAGCGGTACGGATGCAAATCCATTCATGCTTACCCACCTTGCATGATTCTTGTCCGCATACTTACATAAGTTCACCACCAGGCGTCTACCCAATACGCTTGGGGGCTTTCTGGATTTCTCTTGACTTCTTGAGGATATCAATGGAGCATCTAGGAAGTTCATTGGTTATCCTTGGCTCTTACCACATGACCTGCCTACCATCTTTTTGCAGCATATATTTCTTTGATGACATCTTGTACTCTTTTTTTTGTTCCATAGTTTGTTATCTATGTGCCTTATTCATTGCCCTCAGAGTAATACAATGTAGAGAATCATTTTAAGCTGTTACTATCATTGATTTAGCAAAAACTTGTAGGTAGAAATGAGGGAATGACAAGTGTATGACAAAGTGAGAAGACCACTCCAGATTGAAGCAGAGGCCTCTTATTGGGGAATAGTAGGAGATAAGGTCCTATAGGCTGTTTTCAGATTTGATTCTTACTGTGACTGACAACAAATCTAATCTTAGAGACTTTCTGATCTCACCAAGAAGTCATCTCTTCTGCTTAGTATAAAGACAAGTCACTGCTATAGATGAGGTCTGAGCCACAGACATATTTAACCCGCAAAAGACTGAGAGCAATTAAGGCACCTACTACCTATGTTTTGTTTTTTGTTTTTTGCTATAATGTTGTTCAGGCTGCTGATAGTAAACTTGATGACCCACTTACATGACATTTCATCTTTCACCTTTGGGTCTTCCCACAGACTCTCTCCTATGTCTGAATTGTTCTTCTTCTTCACCTCCGTCTCTTAAAACCCCTAATTCCTTTTATGAGTCAGTTCAAGAGCCTCTTTTCCCATGAGTCCTTTCCTGATCTCCTTTGTGGTTAGTACTTCCCCCTCCAAAATACTTTGTGTTTATATGTCTGTGCACATATCTATCCTCAATAGAATGGAAACACTTTGAGGGCAAGGACTATATATTTTTTGTCTTTGGGCTGTGCCTGCCAAATGGTATGAACATAATAAATACTTTTTGAATGCATGTAAATGAGTACATTGTTATCAGGGCCTTCTGGAATTTCTAGTAATCAATCACTTACATAGAAATTCAAGAAAAATGGTCCTTATGGTATGTTCCAAGTCATTGCACAGGAGTTCTTGACCTGGGGTCCAAGAACTTGTCCTTTTAATATTTTGCCAACTGTGTTGGAATATGGTTGATTTTCTTTGAAATTCTATGTATTTTATTTTATGAATTTAAAAACATTGTTGTAAGAAATGGACAATAGGTTTCACTAGATTGCCAAAGGGAATCATTATACTAACAAGGTGAAGAATCCCTGACATAAAAGATCATGTGACAGGAAGACTTAGTATATTGCTTAGCTAGAGGCAAAAATGTTCCAGATCATATTTGTCTTTGTATCTTTCTTTCTTTTCCCACTTTATGGTGGAATATACTAGTATCTAATATGCTACTCCTTCAACAGTCAGTCAGTAGCTATATATGGTCAATCCTCAACTTTTGCAGGGGTAGCACTCCTAGAAAATTGTGCAAAAGTCAAACAAGTGAGTATTGATATAATGAGCCTACAGGAAATAGGGGACTAGGTTCCTGCAGTCACCAAAACATACAATATTTTGGGTAGATATTGCACACTTTTTGCACAAATATGAATAAATAAATAAATGAGTGAATAAATGAAACATTAATTTTAATAATATGCATTTTCCCTAACAGTAATTGTGAAATCACCTATAAAATAAAATTGGTAACATGAAAACATTTTTATTGACAGTAATCCCCTAGAATTCTATGACTTTCTGTGGTAACATCTCAATTTTTAAAAAGTTAATTTCAGATAATATTCATTTTTCATAACACATGAAATCTACAGCACTTGTGTACTGTACAGCAAATAATTTTTTAAAAAAACTAATACATTTTATAAACTTGAACCTCATTTCCATTTTGTCAAATGGTGGTATGAGGGTGTTGTACTGTATATTATACTGCTGAAAACTAAGGGAGAAGTTGCTGAGACTTTAGTCAGTGCTGTTGGAAGACACTAAGATTGGCCAAATCTCGACATCACTACTGACACTCTATCCTTTGTGGCTGGTAGATGTCATTGGAGATAGTGAAGGATACACCAGCTTGAAATAATCTGTTAGTGATGTCTGCTTTTGTGCCATTTGAGATTCTTAAGGGGTCTTGAAGTATGGGAACATATCCTCAAAAGTGTATGGTTACCTTTGTGAAAGTGAAAATGAGGTTATCAATAAAATCACTGAATCCTTGAATGCTAAACTTGAATGAATGAAAGAAATGAATGAATAAACTTGAAGTGAAATTAATGTTGAGGATTGATTACTCCCTACCATTCATTCTATGGAGAATACAGAAGTATAAATCAAGCAATTAGAATTTTAGAGATAGGAGAGACCTGAGACATCAGGTAGTTTAATCTTATTTTATAGATGATGAAACCAAATCCCAGAAAGGGGGAAGTGACTTAGCCTAGAGCCAATACCTTTGCCAAAGTTTTGGCAAACCCAAGACTAGAACCTGATTCTTCTGACTCATAGTTGAGTTTTACTCATGATTCACATTCTTAAAGAGTTAACAACTGATAAGATTTTTTGAGCACCATACTATGTGTAATACTGTACTAACTGTTGGGAATTCAAAGATAAAGATGACATAGTTCTTGCTCCTGGGAGCATATAGTTTACTTGGGGGTGGGGAGAAGAGACACTACATGTACATAGGTAAGATAGAAATTTTGAGGTGAGAGAGAATTCTTGAACTAAACCCTGGAAGAAATATAAGAATTATGAAATACAGAATTGAGAAGAAATAGGAGACAGGTTGGGTAAAGGTCCCAAGGCAAGAGATGGAAGGTCATCTTTTGGGAGAAAGACTAGTATTTTAGTTTGCTTGGGCTATAGAATGTGTGAAAGAAAGAAATGTGAAATAAGACCAGAAATATGGCAACCAGATTGTAGAACAGAGGTGTCAAACATGTTTCCCATTCAGGCAACACTCCAGAGTGCAACTGGAACTAGATAAAAATGTAATTGGGAAATATTTAACAAGATAAATAAAATAAAGACATAGCATAGATGATAACATGTGATTTTCTAAGTCAATATGTACCCTGCAGGAATCCTTATGTATAGTTTAGTGGTCTCCATTTCTCTTTGAGTTTGACCACACTATTGTAGAGGACTTTATATGCTAGGCTAAGGAATTTGTGTATTAGCTTTAAGGCAAATGTGTCTTGGGAAGATTTTTAAAAAAAAAAAACTGTAACAGCTATGTGAAATATAGATTAGAAACAACAGAGATCAGAGGCAAGGAGACTGATTAAAAGGCTGTCCATGTGACAAATGACCACGGTGTGTGAGTGAACAGGAAGATCAGATTGCCTAGACCTCTAGTGGAGGTAAAATCAAAATAACCTGGCAACTGATTGGATATGGGGCTTGAGGAAGAGGGAAGAGTCTTTGATGATGCAGAGGTTTGGAACCTCTGTTTCTTTCTTGTTCCTTTCTTTCATTTCTTTCTTGTGTTTTCCAAAACCTTAAACCCAGTGTACTCTGAAGCCCACAGATTGGACAACAATAGATCCCTGCCCAAGTTTCACTTAATGACTGTTCTCTGGACTCTTCTTTCTTATAGTGATTATCAATAGTAACTGCTTCCCTTTCCCTTCCAGCTTGATTTAGTTATTTTTTATCTTTTTGCTCATTAAAAGGGCCATTTCCTGACTACTTCTTAAAGAGGCATATTCACTCAATGGGCATTACCTCCCTTGAAGTATTTCAAAAAGCCTAGCCTAAAAAGGTCAAGATCTCCCATTGCATCCTGGGCCATCTCCAGTCATCCTGATGAATGTCTGGTCACTGGATCCAGATGACTCAGGAGGAGAAAGTGAGACTAGTGACCTTGCACAGCCCTCCTTCACTCAAAACAAAGTCAAGTCCAAGTCATGTCATTATTTCTCTGATGTCATGGTCTTGGCAGTTATGTTCCTCCAGTGGATCTATATATGGCATGATCTCAAGGGCCTTCACCATCATAATGGCTTTCTTTTTGACTGTTATATTTGTATTTTCTAAAATGTGATTCCCAAAACTGAAGGCAATATTCCAAATATGGATTGATCTGGGCACAGTACATTGAAATTACTACCATTCTTGTTCCGAACAAGAAAGAAAGGCACACCTTTTATAAATCTGCCTAGGACAGTATTAGCTTTTATTGGCTACCTTGTTGACTCACTGGGCTTGAAGTCCACTGAACACTCAGATCTCTTTTTTTTTCATGGTAAGTCTTATCTGGTCCTATCTCCCCTAAGCTCTAATTGTAGATTTGAAGTTTTGGAAGCAAGTGAGTTACATTTATCCCCTTTCAATGACACTGTATTGGACTTGGTCTACTCTTTTATCCTTCCAAGATGTTTTGGGATCCTGACTCTTATGTAATGAATTAACTATGCCTCCCACTTTTGTGTCATCTTTATATTTGGCAAGTATGCCCTTTAACCTTTTGTCCAAGTTATCACAGATCCCTTGGGCACTCCACTTGAGGCATCCCTCCAAGATGACATAGACCTAGTCATGACTACTCTTTGAGTTTAGGTGTTTGTTCAAGCAAATTCCAAAGTCACCTTATTGTATCATCACCTAACACATATCTCTCTATCTTGTTGGTAAAGATATCACGAGAAACTGTGAAATATTTGGAAATATCTAAGTATACTGTGTCTATTGCATTTCCCTCATCTACCTATTATTTTCCTTTTTTGGGGGGACATCAAGAAGTGAGGAGGTGGTAAGTACCTATGATTTCACTGATATAGGGGAGTCCTGGCACAGAATATTCCTCTAGTAATTCAGATCAGCAGCTTGTGTGCAACTTAACAGTTTTGTAACTGTGGGCTGAACAGGGTAAAACTCCCTGACCTATTCTGGCTAATCACATGTACTAGCTTAATGCTTGACTGTCGTGGGAATGATAACACCTGCTGTTTCTGGCCACAGATGACTTAGTACTGAAACCCTCTAGTGATTTGAGGTAAAGAAGAATACTTTCAAAGGTTCATGGAAGGAGTCATTGGCTCTTCTTGCTCACTGGCCAATAAAGGGATGTTAAAGCTCCAGAATCTTTCAGCGTGGATCCAAAAAGGACAGAAACAACAGGCTTAATACTCTGTTTGACCTCATTACAACTTTGATGAAGACATGTTATTTTAATGATCACTGCTTCCCTTTTCAAGTGTGCAAAAACGTTCCCCTCAATAATATGTTCTAGAATTTTGTTTATTTTGTCAGAAATAGAAGTCAAGTTCATTGGCCTATTATGATTTAAAGACATTAATTAGTAAAATTGCAACCCTTTTCCCATTTGTTAATCAATTAACTCAGAGCTCCCACACCAATTTACTAAATACTAGTTTTTTAATATGCCAGAACCTCTTTCTCCAAAAGCAGTTGATCAAAACCTACACTCTCCTAGGAGCAAAAAATATTGATTAGTTTCTTTCTTTCTTTCTTTCTTTTTCTTTCTTTCTTTCTTTCTCTTTCTTTTTTCCTTCCTTCCTTCCTATCAACTATCACCGCATTCACCTAGTGTTTTCATCCTATCTCTTATTTGACACTCCTCTTCCCTAACATAGCTTCATACCACCCCCACACAATTCTTTTTGTCATTAGCATTCCTTGTGTAATTCCTCAGCTCCTTTCTGACCTATAGTGATCCTGGCACTATTCCTATAGGGCAGTGTATGACTTAGATATTTCTCCTTTCATACTTTCTTACTTCCACTTTCTATACACATTCCCTTAAAACATGAGCTCATTGAGGAATGCCCTGACCAGTCAGTTATATCTGCTTCTTTTGGCGGTACTCCTGTACCTTTGAAATTTCATTCTCAAGGGCTTCCTGTACTTCTTGCTCTGACTTCTCTTGCAAAAGTATGAGGTTCCTGAATCCTACCTTTCTCCTTTCTGATCACTTTGAAGTCTGTCCTTGCCATATCTATTGTGCATTTCATACCATACTCAGTTTTCCTCTCCTATGATGAAGTGGTCATGTGTCCCGAAATTCCCTATTAATTCTACTTTAGTCATTTATTCTCCCCCAAATGCTTTCTACCATGCTAGTTTCTGGAGTTTTTTGGTTTCTTCCTGTTGATATATTTTCTTAGTGTGTAATGCTACTCCACTTCCTCTTTTATTTATTCTGTTCCCTTTTAATAACTAAGCCATTGTTGGTAAGCTTTGGAAGATAATGGATAACGGGAGAAGTGCCAAAGTGGAAAAGGGTAAATTTTCTGTTGCTGTTTTTTATTTTTTAAGGGGAAGATAGTAGAGCCTGCGATGAATTTGATTTTGATTTCTGGCACAATTCTAGAAAATATTAAATTGATAGCTAGTGAAAATATTATCAGAAGGATGGTAGTTGACATCTAGAAAAGGAAGTAGTGATCACAAAGAACAAGTATGGCTTCATTAAAAACAAATCATGCTAAACTAACTTCATTTTCTTTTCTTACACAGTTATTAGACTGGTAGATTAGGGGAATGCTACAGATATGTTTTCCCAAGTGTTTAGGTATAGCACTTGACAAAGCCTTTTATGCTATACTTTTGGACAAGTTGGAGAGATGTGGGCTAGACAATAGTGAGGTTAAGTGGATTTGGAACTGCTTGAATTGCGAAACCCAAAGAGCAGTCATTATAGGTTCAGTGTCAACTTGGAAGGAGATCTAGCAGAGCACTCCAGGCATCTCTCCTTGGCCCTGTGCTGTTTAACATTTTTATTAATGACTTGGCTAATGGCAGCAATGGAATGCTTAAAACATTTTCAGATGACACAAAGCTAAGATGGATAGCTAACAGGTTGGATGTTGGAGTTTTTAGAATCCAAAAAGAACTTGACAGGCTAAAAGGTTGGGTCAAATCCAATATGATGAAATTTAATATAAAGCCATCATTGTGTACTGGATAGAGGAGGACTGGCTTCATGGCAAGACTACCTGGATTCAAGTTCTCTCTGCGCTACATATTGGCAATGTGACTTTGGGCAAATCAATTAGAGTCTCAGTGCACTAGGCAAATCTTTAAGACTAGATGTGGTATAAGAGTTGCCAAACTACATTGGTAGAAGAATTTTTCTCATTAGGTGCTCCAAATGCAGATGAAAAAACAAATCCAGACCAAAAAAAAGAGCATTTTTATACTTGAGTTAAAAAAAATCAACTTTGAAGTATTCATGAGTAAATAATATAGGTGTATGCATATATGTACACATATATTTATGTATATAATATGTATTTATGTGAATATCTATATGTTTATATTTGAAATTTATTTCTCTAAGGTGATCATTGAACCCATGGGAGCCAATAAAATCACCAAGGAAGAGAGCATAGAGAAAGAAGAGGAGAGTCAAGGGTAGAGCTTGCAGAAATACTCACAATGAGGCGATAGGAAAGGGATGATAAATTAGCAAAAGTGACTGAAACAGTCAAGTCAGATGGTTTGGAGGAGAATCAGGATAGAAAAAGATGATGAGAGACAAGAGGAAAGTGAGAACTCAGGAGAGAAGCTCAATATTATAAAAACTGAAGAGAAGTCAGGGAGGGTGAGAGAAAAACCATTGAATTTAACAAATAAGAGATCTTGTCAACTTTTCAGAGGGCAGCATCAGTGGAGTGATAGGGATGGAGTGGTTGTAGAATTTGAATTAGGTTATACATTTATTATACATATAACTATCGTTCTTAGTAGGTCATCACCATTATGAGTTATAGAATGGAAATGCCCATGGCTCAGTGAAAAGACAGTTCTGCTTAGTGGTTGCCTAGATTGGAGTAGATAGAGGGTATGTGTTTGGAGAAATGGGAAATAAATTAGGTTAGATAGAATGAAGACAGATTTTGGACGGCCTAGAGGCCAGACAGGTGTTTGATGTACAAGACAGTAGGGAGCCACTGGAGGTTCTGGGACTGAGTTTAAGACAACAGCATGTAGATTGAGTGGAATCATACTTATCCTTGAGGAAGACTATCAAAGGTGAGACTGATGCTAGGAATTTCAAGCCTTTAGCTGGTGGGTGGATATGATCTTTATAGTTAAGGGCCTTTTCTACCTTCCTGTTTGTACATATAGGAAGCTACATATCCCACCTACATTTAAGGCTCGTTCCTGTTGTCACACTAATGAGTGACTTCTGCATGGGAGGTCAGTTGCCTGTAACATGAAGTTGAAAAGTGACTTATTCATCAGTTAGTACATGGACCCAAGTTGTCTATTATAGACCAAGACAGAGATCTCTTTCCCTTACCAGGGTAATCCACTTACTCCACAGCTCTCCCTCATGTCATGGTATCAAGAAAGGTAGTGACAGAGCTAGCAGTGAGTTCCTTATATGTGTATGTGTTTGTCCTTTGTTACCAAAGAAGACCATGCCATCAGAGAAATAATGATATGACTTGCACCTGAGTCAGGGAGCTCTGGGCAGGTGACCAGCCTCACTTCTCCTCCAGAGCCATCTGAATCTAGTGACCAGATATTCATCAGGATGACTGGAGATGACCCAGGATGAGGCAGTTGGGGTTAAGTGACTTGCCCAAGGTCACAAAGCTAGTGAGTGTCAAGTGTCTGAGCTGAGATTTGAACTCAGGCCCTCCTGACTCCTGCAGTGGTGCTCTATCCAGTGCACCACCTAGGTGCCCTAATTTCTTATAACACACACAGCAAAAAAATTCTCCTACAACCCTAACAATTCAAAGCCTCCTAGCCTTCCTACCTTCCTCAGCTCCTGAGAGTCAAGCATCTGTGTTCCTACAGTGCTATGCTTCCAAATTCCTAGTTTTAAAATCTTGACTACTTATGTTAAAATTAGTTAAAAACAACTTCATTTTCTCTCCGTTCTCTCTCTGATTAATGCTTTACTTACCCCTGCCTGTTTCTTTTGTTAATTCTAATCTTTGTGGAAAGAGTTCCTATGCACTTAGGCGCTAAGTTTTCTATCTTCATTCATTCAATCAACTAGTGTTCCTCTAGTGCCTGCTAGAGGAACAAAGGGGCAGCTAGGTTGAGCAGTGGATAGAGCACTGGCCCTGGAGTCAGAAGACTCATCTTCCAACCTCAGACACTTACTAGCATTGTGACTCTGGGCAAGTCGCTTAATCCTATTTGCTTCAGTTTCTTCATCTGTAAAATGAACTGGAGAAGGAAATGGCAAACCACTTCAATATCTCTGCCAAGAAAACCTCTACATGAAACACGGAGAGTTGGACACAATCAACTGTAACAATAACAACATGGTGGTGGTGGTAGGGAATGTTGCACCTCCTATGTACCAATCACTGTGTTAAACATAGTTCATGGTAGACAATTTGCATCATTTATCAATTTGGAATATAGGTCCAGTTAGGGGAGAAATTGTATAGAATCAACCAATCAGTACACATTTATGAAGCTCCTTCTGTGTGCCAGGTACTGGCTAACAGCCTGAAAAGCAAAGACAAAAATGAAATAATCCTGCCTTAAAACTCTTACACTTTCAAGGGGGAGACAATATGCCCATATACAGGTATATAAAAAATAAATAGAAGGTCATTTTTGATGGAAGGCACTAGTGATGGAGGCAAAGGAAGGGATATCAGGAAGGGCTTCGTGCAAGAGTTGGAATTTGAGCCAAGCTTTGGAGGAAACTAGGGCTTCTAAGAGATGGAGGTGAAAGGAGGGACAACTAGGAAGTACAGTGGTTAGAGTGGCGGGCTTGGGGTTAAGAAGACCCAAGTTTAAATGTCAACTTTAGATACTTTCTAGTTATATGACCCCGGGAAAGTCACTTAAGCTCCACATCATTTTCCTCAACTATAAAATAGGGACAATAACCTAACTCCTAGGGTTGCTGTGAGATATTATTTGTATGGCACCTTTGTATGGTGCCTGGCACGCAATAGTCATTTATTAAATGTTGATTCTCTACCTCCCTTCCTTTTGAGGCATTGGACAGAATACTCAAAGACACAGAGATGGGATATGGAGTATCATGTGTCAGGAACAGAAAGAGTCAGTTTGGCTGTTCTGAACAGTTTATGAAGGGGAAACATAATGTAGAAGAAAACAAATAAAGGGGAATAGGAAAGAAAAAAAAATTGAGGAGTCAGGAGACCAGGTTCTACAAGTTCTACATTTTTCTCATCCATAAAGTTAAGTGGGTGGACTTGATGCTCTTTTACTTCTCTTGCAGCTCTGACATTCTAAACTATATGCTCTAAAGGTCCCTTGTTGCAATAATATCCTAGGATCCTTTCCAAATGGATTTCAACTACATATAGTATAAGTTCAGAGGAAGCCTGAATTCAACGGCAAGGCTAAACCTCCTCATGGGTCAGATAGAAATAGCAAAGTGGCACATCATGTACTGTCCTTCAATAAGTTTTAACTCTTGAGCTGCTCTGGAAACTGAGCATGAGATTTTCAGTTCCTTTTCTCCTTTGTTTCACTACTTAGAGGGAAGATCTGACTGATGACTTTGCGTATTCATCAGCAAGTGATAAATAATGGAATTGTCAGCTGGAGAGGCTGAGTTTGATGCTGTTTGGTTTTAAATCCAATCATAAGTCAATTTTAATGAGAAAATGGATCAGCTTTGTGGTACAAAAGACTCTCTCCTCCTCCCTCCTCAATCTTGGATTCTTAGCATTAAGAGGATCACAGTTTTGGTGTCTTGTAACATGATTCGATTTTCTTTGTCCAATTCTAGTTTTCAAGGAGTTATTTTCTTCCTTAACATTTTGAACCTCTTTTTCCAATTGGTTAACTTTCTTTTTTATAATTTCCTTGGATTGTTTCTATTTTTTCCTAATTTTTTCTTTGTCTCTCTTATTTGATTTTGAAGTCCTTTTTAAATTCTTCCAAAAACTCTTTTTGGGCTTATGAATATTACACATTCTTTGGGCTGGGAGTGACTTTTTAAGAATCTCATCTTTTCTGAATATGAACCCAGATCTTTTTTATACCACAGTAGCAATCTATGGTTGAGTTCTTTCTCCTTTCCTTACTCACTTCTATTTTGTTTTATTTTATTTTTAACAATAATCAGGTTTTACTCTCAAGTGTGGGTAACGTTGCTCCAGACCTTAGGTCCTCCTTACTGTTGCTTTCAATATTGTTTTAAAAACAACTTTGAGCAACTGAATAATTTTGACTAATTTGACTATTATAAATACCCAAATTAGCTACAAAGGACCTATGAAGGAAGATGCTATCTGCATCCAGAGAAAGAACTGATAAATAGAAGTATAAATAGAATGATTTTACATATATAAGTATATATATATATATATATATATATATATATATATACATACATACACATATTTGTCTCTAATAGTAGTCATTTCTTTTGAAGGAGTGGGGGAAGGAAGAAAAAGAGGAAAAAGAAAGCTACATGATAGCTTCATTATATATTTAAAAGGAATAGCAAATTGTACATAATAGATTTGCAATTTCATAGGCAATCTCTTTTTATTCTATGTTATGGAGATGCTTGTATTATTTCATAAATTAAAAATAAAATTAAATGAAAAAAGAAGATCACAGTCAAGGCTGTCAAGAAACTGAAGTTTATCTTTGGTACCACGAGCCTCCATGTTGGGTTTCATTTTGCCCTCTTGATGATTCACTCGCCCTCTTCCCTACTTTTCAGCATCATTGGGCTTTCCCTCATATTGACTCATTAAAACTTATTCCTAGAAGAGGACCTGAGATGGACAAATGAGTAATAGGACTTAAGGGCCTTTGTCTCTTGGGAAAGTACCTCATAACCTGGGGCAAAGGCTGTTAGGAAGAAGCCAAAGTTACAAAACTATAATAAAAGTCTAAGTTTTTATTACTGGCTTATGCCAATAAGACAGTAGTATACAGTATGTGTATATGTGTGTATGTGTGTGTGTGTGTGTGTAATATCATTTTTCTGCGTATCATAGAGGCCTTTCTATCATTGCTAAAGTTATGTTATGTAGATAGCCTCCTTAATCTCCTACTTAGTATTTCCCTTCAATAAATTGTATGTATATTTCCCCCTTTATTCTGGAAGCTCTTTGAAAACTAAGACCAAACCTTTCATTTATATCTTATAGAACTGAGCATTTTACAGATGCTGAATATAAGAAAATGCAGCTGCTCAGTTTTGAGTCTCTTCCTCCTCCCTCATCTTCCTCCTTTGTATCTACTCAGTTATCAAGTCTTATTGATTCTCCTCCACATTTTTCATATTTGTGCCATCCTCTTTTGTTCACCCTTGTTTGTCTCTAACCTAATTCAGACCCTATTCTCCTCTCATGTTGTATTTTAAGAGTTACCCAAATTTCTCTATTTCCAGTCTTCCTGTTCTACTTTCCATAGAGCTAACAAATTGATTTTCCCAAAGCACAGATCTAGCTAGGTTACTTTCCTCCTTAAACCTTTCAGTGGTCTCTTACTGCCTAGAAGATGTAAGGGTGGTACTTCATTGATTTTCCTACCCACCTTAAAAGTAATTACTTTTAATTTTAATTAAAAAATAACTGTGAACAGAACCTGTAAACTTCCTTGAATCAGTTTAAACCATTTTGACTTGGTCATCCAACAAGTATTTATCAACATCTACTATGTATAAGGTGTTATGGCTTTGGAGATACACAGATAAAAATAAACAATCCCAGCCCTCAAAAAGCTTACAGTCTACTCATAGGTGGAATTAGATGATCTCTAAACCTGGAGGCACAGTGGATAGACTGGGGTCTGGAGTCAGGAAGACGCATCTTTCTGACTAGATGTGAGACCTTGGGCAAGTCACTCAACTCTGTTTGCCTCCGTTTCCTCATCTATAAAAGGAGCTGAAGAAGGAAACTGACAAACCATTCCAGTATCTCTGCCAAGAAATCCCCAAACAGGGTCATGAAGAGTAGGACTTCACTGAAGGACAAACAAGCCATCATCTCCTTTCGGGACCCCTTCCCTTCATGTTAAGCTTCCTTGAGTCTTCTAGAGTCCTAGTTCTCCCAGGCTACACTATCCCTCCAATCAAAACAGAAAGCAACTCGGTAAACTAATTTACACTGTGGGTTAGCTCTGCTTGTGGGTTCCTTTTTTGACCAAGGGCCTTTTTACAGGAAAAGGTGCCTCTTCTCCCATGACATGAGTAGTAATGTTCTACTGATTCCTTCTTTACATTTCTCCAGAGTGTTTAGAATAGGCTATTCTCTGAACTAACTCCATTTAAGATTCAAATCAAATGCCACTTCCTACAAAAGACCTTTCCTTGATCCTCAATTCTCATCCATCCCCAGTTGTTAGTAACATTTTCCTTCCCTGTTATTTGGCATTTTCTTTTATTTATCTCTCTATATTCACCCATATAAATATATATATATGTATATTATAAATGTACACACACAAGCACATATATAGTATTTATTTGTCTCCATATTTGTTGTTCCCTCTTCAACCTCACCCTGGCTTTCCCCGGGAGACCAGCTGCAAGTTCCCTCAGGAAAAATACAATTTCATTTTCTTTGCTTCCCTAGTATCTTGCACAGTCCTTGGCACCTAGTAGGTCCTTTCTAATTGCTTGTTGATTTGAGTGGAAGTGAATTGGATCTGAGAACTGAGCAGATTAATAATTCATTGCCCTCTGTGAGATGAATAATTTAACTGGGGCATGAAAAGAGGCCCAATATCCTCCAACTCCCATTTTTTCTTCTTCCGACTTGACAAGAGGAGGCAAAAAGAAAGATAGCCAAGTGATGGAAAAATACTAAACTTGAAGCCCCCTAGGCCTGTCCTCGATTCCTTCTTGAAGGCAGACTTCTCCAAAGTCAGACGTGGGATGAATGGTCAGGCTAACTACCGTGGGAAGCAACCAGCAGTAGGACTCACTTGGAGGCTCCTGGAAAACAGCTCTGGCACAGTCTCCCCCTAATCCTTTTTAATAGTCCCACTTGATAGCATTTAGGTATTTATTTGCTGATTAGGAGAAACACCACCACCACCTCAGAGGTCTCCCGGCAGGTGCTTGAGAACCAGGACTTCTGGAGGGACCATCAGATTCCTTCCCTCCATTCTGAGGTCCGGAACATTAATGGGAGAAGGAGCCATTGGGACCTGTTGGACTCTTTGGGGAGGAGGGGTGCAAGGATGGAGAGGGGAAGTAGTTTAAAAGATCTAAACAAGCCAGCTGGGGCTAGAGTCCACTGGTGAAACAATATGATCTGGTGGGAGTCTTTGTTTTCACTACACCACCTTCTATTTTTCAGGCCAACAGAATCCCCAAGCTGTAAACAGCACACCTTACAAATCAGCCTACCCTGACATCGCCCCAGCCTTCATTACAAGCTGTAAAGGCACCCTCGCAAGAAAGGTTGTAGTTCTGTAGCCCAATTTTCCATCGCAATAACCCAATTAACTGGTGTGTGTGTTTGTTTTACAAAGCTCTAAGCTACAATAAACCATGCAGCTACGCAGGCTGCAGAAAGCTCCGTAATTAGGACAAGGTGTACACATTAAACCACTCTTTTTAAACTTCAAACCAGCTAACTTCTGACATACTGTACTGCTGGGGCTTCTGGGACCGAACCCAATTAACATCTTAGTATTTTATAAGCATCGTTTTAATTGCATTTGTATGCAATCTTCTCTCCAAGTGCCTTTCAAGGTGCTAGTCCTCGTGCAAATTTTTATTACTTTAGTGTTTTAAATCGACCCTCTCAGAGCTTCCCCTTAATAATGACTGCTTCTACTTCAAATGCTGGTCCAACATAAAACTCAGCTCTCAGAAGAATTACGCTTCCAAACAGTTACATTTAACTTTATTATTGCATTTTTAATTTTTCCCTCTGTTTGAACATTATGCCTTTAAACATTTTATCAACCTGTCGGCTCTCAAGTGCTGGAGAAGAGATTCTCTTTGAGCAGATGGGAATGATAGTTGCTCCTACCGCAACCATGGATTAATATAATAGCAACAATGGCTTTCATAATCATGGCACTTTGTGCCTATCTCTCTCCAAAAAGTCCTCCTTGCATGTCTTGATGTGGTGTCAAAGTAAATCTAGATTTTTAATGCCCTGAGAATGGAGAGTAAGTTGGGGCAGGGTTAACTTAGAGTAGTGTCTTAGCAGACAATACTCCTCTCTAAGGAGCCCATTTTGTGATGACTTTTTTGGCCAAGGCAACCCATGAGAAATGTACGAATTGAAATCTGTTTAGTTGTAGACCTACTTCATGGAGGTAACAGATCCACTGGAGAATGCATATACATTATCAGTCAATGTGTATGTATTTATTATTACATGTCAGTTGCATATAACTTCATTTTATTTATTACATCACTTACATATTATAATTACAATTACATATTATATCAATTCCTTACAGTTACATACCAATAATATGTATTTATTATTAAGTACATACTATGTAATACTCACAGTGCTAGGTATTGAAGATGCAATGCAATGTAATAAACAAAACATTCTCTGTCCTCAAGGATTTACCTTCTAGGGGAGAGGGAGGGTGTTATCTTATTGGATCCCCTCACAATATTCTATGAAGTGGTTAGCACAAGCATTTATCATTAATATCATTTTACAGATGAGTAACTTGAGACTTGAAGAGATAAAATGATTTAGAGAATCATGGAATTTCTTAATTGGAAGGGACCTCAGAGGTCATCTAGTCCAATACCACCAGAAGCATGAATTCTCTCCACCTTATCCCAGACAAATGATCACCTAGGCTCTGTCTGCGGACCTCCAGTAAGTTATAATCACAGAACGTTAGAGATGAAAGTTCATCTTCTTTTAGAAGTGTTCCTGTTCAATCATTTCAGTCCATCCAACACTTTGAAACCCCATTTGGGGTTTTCTTGGCAAACACACTGGAGTGCTTTGCCATTTCCTTCTCCAGCTCATTTGACAGATGAGGAAAATGAGGCAAACAGGGTTAAGTGACTTGACCAGGGTCACATAGCTACCAAATGACTGAGGTCAGATTTGAACTCAGGAAGAAGAATCTTCCTGACCACTGACCCCACACTCTATCCATTGTGCCACCTAACTGTTCTCTTTTAGAGGTAGAGATTATTTAGTCTAATTCCTTCATTATATAGATGAGGAAACTGAGGCCCAGAGAAGTCTAATAACTTGCCCAACATTACATGGATAATTACATGGAGCTGGGCCTGGGACTCAGGTCTTTGAACTCTTCTAAGTCTGGTCTTCTCTCCACTATGCCAGACAACCTGTCACTGTGGTGCTCTTTAGCATCATGGTGGTGAAAGGATCTTCGTAACATGCAAATTTAAGCCTGATAAGTCCTTGACTTTCTTAGACCAAGAATCTTGGAAACTAGGTCATTGCTAGACGTCAGATGAAGAGGTAAGTAGTAAAGACAAGAGAGATTCAGTGGCTGGGGAGAGGGTCATTTGTGGGGAAAGTCAAGCAGAGGGAGAAGAATCTTTCACTCCAATCACTTCTAGTTATTTTGACACAATGCCTCACAATCTTGTGCTTCTAGCTGGAAAAATGTCACATGGATTTATGAGAATAGGCAAGAGTCTCTTTAAGAGAGATATACATTAAAATGCATCATGGAAAACACCCCCATTCTGGGAACCAAATCACAAAGAACGATCATGCAAATACTACTTTGATAGTACCGCATGTGAACAAATTCCTATTTCCCATCAGGAAGTCCAAAAGAAGGGAGCCTCAGACAGTTGATAGAAATTACAAAATAGCCAAGCAAGTCTCTCTCTCTCTCTCTCTCTCTCCCTTTCTTTCTGTGTTTTGCAAACCTTGCAAGCAAAGGTAAAATATAATTTCCTAGTCTGTAAAACTTGGGAAGTTGGATTGAAAAAAAAATCTAGTTCTAATATTTTAAGGTCCTGTCCATTTCTAATATTCTTTTCTCTAAGTTCCTCTTTGACTCTGACATTCTGTGGGTCTACAATTCTCTTTTTCTATATGTATTTTTCCCCTGGTGTTTCTTGCTGAAAGATACATTATGAAAATACATACTAATGTTACTCTCAATTAGAATTTCTCTTATCTGGATAAAAATCCAGAGCCTTGGGAAGGCAGTGGTATCTTCCTAGAATATTTTGAACCTTTTTGCTTGATTGAGTGTCTTGTCAAACAAAACTGGCAGGTGCTCTCCCGGAGCTGCCTGAACTTATGCAGATATGATTTCTATCATGCTTTTATTATGTGTAGTCTGTAATAAGGATGAGCAGATATAAATCATCTCTGGATGGCACTTAGGATGCAATACTCAAAGGAGAAAGACAGTTCTGCCTTCAGATGTCGAATGATTTCAGATATCTTACAGTAAGTCTCTCCAATTCTTCTCAAAACCTCTTGTAAAAGAATAAGAACCTCCATATCTTGGCAAGTGTCATCCGGGAGATAAGAATTGTGCAGCTAAGACCCAGACACGTTATCTTTAGGATGTGCTGATTTTTAAAGAAGTTGTATTTGAATAGAGGCTCCTCCAATAAATGGATTAAAGAGGGAGGCTTGATGAGGCTGGGGAGTCTTACTCCCTTTCTAAATTGCTTGTTTCTAAATAGGATACAGGGAGGCATCCTGGGAACTGAAATGATTGGAAGGAACTGAGGGGTTCCAACAGAACCTTCTATGACCAGATTTGTGAACTAAGGTCACAGACATCTGAGGAAGTGAGAGGAGAGAAACTTAGAAAAGAAGGAAGATTGGCTAATGGAAAGTCTGTCAATGCTTCCTTTCACATAGTACGTTGTATATATTATCTCAGCTGATTCTTACAACAGCCCTGGAAGTAGGTAGGAGAGGCATATAATCTACATTTTTCCATGAGGAAACTGAGGTTCCAAAGGGGGAAAGGATTTGACTATATTTTTTTAAAGTTAGGAAGTGGTTAAAGCTGAGACTTGAACTAGGATCTTTGCTCTGTCCAAGTCCCAAAGTAAGGACTGACTACAGCAGGCTATCTGAAAAATAGAAGGCATCTATTACGATAGTCCTCTGACACTTTGAAAGATTTGTGATGTCATCAAATAATGAATTAAAAATTCTCCATTAAATGATTCCTAGGTACCAGGCACTGTGCTTAGTCCTTGAGGGGTACAAATTTAAACTGCAAGATGGATCAAGACCTCGAAAATCTTGCATTGTAATAGGAGAAGAAAATACATATTGGAGAGTGATGGCCAGGAAAGAGTGTTTGGTTTGGGAAATCACAGAGATGATGAATGGTGACAGGGGAAAATGACTCACATATCTTTTCCAGTATGGTAATGCTGCTTTGATTATTAGAGGCAGCTTGGCAGAGTGGATAGAATTTTGGACTCAGAGGTAAAGAGAGTTGAGTTCAGTCTCTGCCTCAGACATTGAATGGCTCTGTGACTCTGGACAAGTCACCTAACCTTTTTCAACCTCCCTTTCCTCACCTGTAAAACAGGAATTATAATAGTGCCTCATTTAAAGTGCTGCTGTGAGATCAAATAAGATAATTTATGTAAAGTAGTAGAAATCTTCAAGTGTCATGTAAATATTATAACCTTTCTCAGAACTTGAGTAGGATGGGGAGAAGACGAGTGGGAATAAATACTTATTCCGTGGAAGGAGTAGAATGTAATTCCTCCATGCCCTAGGAGTTGATTTTCCTGAGTTTCTTTAGGTGTTAGTGCTGTGTTCCTGTCTTTGTAGTCCTAGCAGAGTGCCTTCCACATGGTAGAAGCCTACTGAAGATTTGTTTATTTTAATTCAGTGATTCACCTGGCAGCCTTTTTGAACTTCCCCAGGATGATCCCTGGGCAGTAGACCAGGTCACCGCCACTAGGTCCATGTTTAATGTTTTTCTAGCTCTACTGACATAGCTTTAGGTAGGCAGATGAAAGAGAAGGAGAGGGAGGATGACAAAACAGGGTCTTGTCATATGTAAGGAAGACAGTGACTGATCTCAAGGAGTTTGCACTTTAAAGCGGGGTGGGGAAGTCAATGTGTAAAGGGGAGGCTGGAAAAAGAGGTTATAAAGGAAAAGTTGATGGCTTAATGGGTGAAGTGGCCCAGAAACCTGGACCCAGGCAAGATAAGGAAAAATCTTAGACAATGGAGGCCCACTCCCTTCCTAATATGAACAATCATAGCAAGATGTTAGTAGAGGGTTATGATGATGATGATATGTATTATGTATGCTATATATTATATATAAATATATCTTTATCATATATTAGTGCATTGGAGGTCTCAGGAGTCCTTTGGATACATGGGAGCACTGGTTTCCTATTTTCCTGGATATTCGCAATGCCTGCTAAGTGACTTTTCCTTGGTTATTCCTCCTAAACATCTTCATTTATAGGTTCTCTTACACCATTAGGGACTGATCCCCCAGCCTGGGGAAATTTTACATTTCTATCTATGTGTTTCCCACATCAGGACCAAGAGTTTCACATATATACCATGCTTCCTACATGCTTCCTACTCTCGAGGGTTGGTAGCAGTCAATGTGCATTATTTCTTCATACTGTGCCAGGAAGGAAAGCATCTGATAATAAACTCTTTTATACAAAAGTATTATTAATTATGACTTTTTTCCCCCAGGAAACCAACCAAGGGCAAGAGCTGAACTCAGAGAATTGAAAGTCTAATGATAGAAATGAAGGTCCAGTGACATCTGAGTGTGGGAGATTTTTTAGACTGGAGAGGGTCTTCCAAAGTCCTTTGTGACATCAGTTAGACCATCATCTAGATTCATTCCTAGAATGTTAGGGATCTTAGGGATCATATAATTCAACTCCCTTGTCTAATACCTTAGGAGACTGAGACCCAGGGTGGGAAAATGACTTGCTTACAATCACATATCTTTTTAGAGGCTGAGCAGAGGCTCAAATCCAGATCTCCTGAGCCTAGTACTTCCTACTATCCGAGAATGTGCTGATGACATTTAACATCTAGTTCTCTAAAGTAAAAAAAAAAAGCATATATGACACATTTTTAATCTGCATTATTAATATTTTCTTTATACTCTCTTAAGTAAAGACAATCACCAAAATCACAAATCAAACTTTTGCTGATTTCTGAGGTGTAAATGCTGAAAATTTAACCATCAGCTTTTGTGACTTAGTATGAACTAGCAGATCCCTGACTATACTACACAATTCCATTTAATTCTTAAGACCATCTCTGATGAGGGTCATTATCCTAATGGGGCCCAATGTGATTGAAGTTAATTAATAAGAGTGACAGAGAGAAGCTAGATGAAAGGGGAGGACTGGAAGAGAGATTGAAAACCAAGGGGAAAAGAAAGAATGATTTTGTGACTGAGGTCTTTTTGTTTTTAAATTTTTTTCATATTAACAAGCATTTATTTTTTCCCCACCTACCTTCCCCTTCCACATTGAGAAAGAGAAAAAGAATAAAAAAAAACCCTTTGTAATAAATATTCATGTTCAAGGAAAATCAATATGAAGACGAAGACTCAAGGGAGCAGAATGGGGGGGAGGGGAAGGGAGCAGGTATTTGTTAGGCACGTATCATGTTCTAGGCATTGCACTAAGCATTTTGTAAATATATCACCTTGATTATTCTCACTCTGTGAAACAGATGCCAGAAGAATGAGAACAACTTGTACCAGAACATCATAAAAATAAAGAATTTTGAGATACCTAAGAGCTCCGATCAACCCTAATTCTGAAGGAGCAATGATGAAGCATGTTAGTCATTGCCTGATGAAGTGATGGCCTCAGAGGGCAGAATAAGGCACACGTTTTGGACATGGTCAGTATAGGAATTTGTTTTGTTTGACTGGGCCTTTCCAGTGAGAACAGAGGGTGATCCGTTCTTTTGACATAAAATCCAGGAAGTCGCTTTGACATGCACTATCTTTCACCTTATCCAGAGATAGCTCTGGCCGGATGATGGGTGTCACTGTGAATTATCACTCTTGGTGGCCATTGATTGCAGACTCGTCCAGACCCTTCAGGCCAATGTGTTGTCATTCTCCCCATTTGTGTTTGTATGTATGGCCTTCATGCTGCTTTTTGAAGGCTGGTGCTAGCAGGGATGATAGTAAGCCCAGTTTTAAGGAGCCTGGTTTCTGGGATTTTAGACAGAGAGATGATTTTGGCAGTGTTAAATGAATTGACAAAAAAGGCTTTTCCCAGTTCTGACTGCCCATTCTGGTAATTGGGAAAGCCATCCCATGATGTTTATGAGAAATTGGGTTATTGAAATATTTTTAGATGATGTTAATGACATCCTAGACTTGAAAGAAACCACCTCTAGTAGATTGGTGTAGCCCCCTGCTTCTACGTACATTATTACCCAAATTATCTCATACAGACACCTGATTTTCCCACTCTTGAAGATACTCAGGAATGGAAATCCCATCATTTTGATTGGTTGGTAGCCTTCTTTTAGCATTTCATCCTCCTTAAATCTTAGCTTAATCTAATTGATTTAATGGGGCCATCTTTTCTTGGCTCATCCCTGGCACGGATAGAGTAAAGCAGAATCAGATCTTCCTTAGAATGAAAGTTGTGCATGTACTTGGAGACAGCTGTTCTCACAGCATTTTCCTAAGAGCATGGCCTATTGTAAGCTGAAATTATGTGGACCTGAGTTTCATATTGGAGACTTCCTAAATGTCATTACCCTCTGTTGCTTCTGTTGGTTCCAACCGTAAGTCTCTTTGGGAACATCAGAATTGACCAGTTTTTAGCTCTTCCTCTATAGTTAATCCATTTTTCTCTTGTAAGCAATGAAAGCAAATAAGGCATTTGAAATTAAAACAACTTTATTTTAAAAAGCATTAAGAAATAGAGATGTAATGTAGTTAAAGGAAAGCATCTTTTATGTTGAACCCTCAGACTCTCTCCCCTAAAATTCAGTTCATAATCAAATATTCATGATACCAATGGTGAAGTTGCAGTAACCAGAGTCCACTGCTTTTGTGGGTCTCTGGGTCAGTCCAGGGGCAGCAGCTTTCTGCCTCCTTGGGCTTGGCCACTCTTTGGTTCCATCATGAATTGCCTTTATCTTGGCTCCTGGTCCCCACTGCTGCCTGTGCATTAATGTCTGTGTCTGTTGCCTGTTTAGCACATCTAGCTTGCATCAGGAACATCTGGGCACTTGCCCACAGAACCTGGCTCTTTCTCTCATCGTTGCCCTAGCCTGGAAGGTAGCCACATGTGTTTTCTTCGTCTGCAGAACTTGGTTAGTCTTCCCTGGGGAAGTGGCTTGGGCTTGCAAGATGATGAGTGAACCAGTCTTTTCTGGAGGGCTTGGTTCCTCTTCAGGTAAGCTCCATATGAGAAGGCAGAGCCTGGTGTGCGGTGTGGCCATCTCCTCTGCCTATTACAAGAAAAATAACCCTAATTCCTCTAATCTTACTACTTAGGTCTTATTTTCCTTTCCTTTAGTAGGTCAGGTAGCAAGTCAACATGAATTTATTAAGTACTTACTTAGTGCCAGGTAATCTCCCATGACTATCCCCACCCACCCCCAACGGAAAGAGTAAATCAACATTTCATCCAGAGATTAGCAGCCTTTCAGAAGGGGGAGGAATACCAAGACTGAGCATTTTCTTCTGCTCCGCTCTGTGTGTGTAGGTGTGTGACCAAGCACTAGCTTCCAACCCCATCCTTTCATTAATTTACTAATTCACTAACAGACATGTGTTGAATGTTCATTCTGTAGATTCCTGAGCTGCATCCTGAAGGGAGAAGTATGATATACCCTCTGCTTTCAAGGAGCTTATAGTTTAGTCGAGAAGACAAAGAAAAGAAAACTAATAATTCAGGGCTGTGGGCTAAGTTCTAAATGAGTGAGACATGCAATGTTATACAATATTCAGGGTTGGGGGAGGACAGAGATGGCTTTCAGGAGGGAGTTGGACTTACATTGCATTTTGGAAGTTGAATAAAATCTCAGAGTGTTTGAAGAGACTTGTGCATTAGAAATAAAACTGGTTTTAGAGTCAGAAGACTTGAGTTCAAAACCTGGCTCTGACACTTTCTACCTGTATCTTAATGGACCTCAGTTTCAAGCTTGATGACCCCTATGGTCCTTCCATCTCTGATGACCCCTTTCATTTTATTTTTTATTAATTAATTATAATTTAATTAATTAAATTAAATTTATTTTTAGTTTTCAACATTCGCTTCCACAAGATTTTGAGTTCCAAATTTTCTCTCCATCTCTACCTACCACTCACCCCAAGATATCATGTATTCTGATTACCCCTTCCTCTAAAGGCCCTCCCTTCTAAAACGCCCCTCTCTTCTCTTATTCCCATCCCCCTATTTTCTTATAGGGCAAGATAGACCCCTTTCATTTTATAGATAGGGAAACAGATAAAAAGAGAGGTTAAGTGGCTAGAGAGCTGGACCTGAGTTCAAATGTGACCTCAGATACTTACTAACTGTGTGAGCCTGGGCAAGTCACTTAACCCTGTTTACGTCAGTTTCCTCTTCTGTAAAAAAATGAACTGGAGAAGGAAATGGCAAATCATGTTAGTATCTGTACCAAGAAAACTCCAAATGGATCCAAGAAGAGTCAGATCTGCCCAATGTCATCCAGTTGATAAGTGGCAGAAGCGAATTTGAACTCAGGTCTTGAGATTCCAAATTCAATCAACTTTCTACTATACTCACATAGAAAGTGAGTGTTCTCCTGCTTATGGGGACTTCCTACTAAGTTAAAATTACTTAGCTCTGTCCATGTTGCAAAAGAGCATGAGTTGTATGCCCCTTGGTCTCTTTAAGTGGAAGGTCCCTGATGTAATATTCTGCTTAAGATCTTTAAGTGGTTAAGTGGTGTAGTTCTAGATGTGGAGTCAAGAACTCCTGAATGCAAATTCTACATTAGACATTTACTACCTGTGTGACCCTGGGTAAGATGTTTAACTTTTCTCAGCCTTCAACATCCTGATCTTTTAAATGGACATAATAATGGCACCTACCTCCCACTGTTATTTTGAAATGATAGAAAAAAATACCAAAATGAGGTGATACATGCAAAGTTCTTTGCAGATTTTAACACATAATAGCAACGTCAGCTATTTTTATTGTCTTCTCAGAGGCACAGGGGTCTTTTCAGTCACAGATACTGGGGCCTGTTTTGGGATTATGCCCAGGTGACTGGAGAAGGCATACCTATGAATTTTA
The DNA here is from genome assembly GCA_028658325.1 of Potorous gilbertii. Lineage (NCBI taxonomy): Eukaryota > Metazoa > Chordata > Mammalia > Diprotodontia > Potoroidae > Potorous > Potorous gilbertii. The sequence continues at coordinate 379,392,213 of CM053769.1, read as the reverse complement.
ACACTTCTTTCTCCAGGTGTGTCAGCACCCTGTCACTGCTTTGCTCCTGTAGTGTAATCAGGTAGAGTTACCCCATAGTCATTATCAGATCAGTTTCCCAAGTGGCCCTAGTGGCAGGCTGGACAGCCCCCCACTCTTCATGCAGCCTGACCAGACCACTCTTTCGTGGGTGTTGTTATAAGCCAGTTCTATATAGGGAGCCTCTGTAGACATAGTTTGGGCTTCTAAGTCTGCCTGGCTATTATTTCTGACCTTGTGTAATGGTAAAGGAATTTGAAGATCTTTCCTGCCCCTTAATAGACCTATGTCACCTGCTTTAAGCTTTGGTTCATCCCAAAGCTTGAATCACATTGAGCCCATGGTAAGAAGAGCTTGCAGGTGGAGCAGGAAGATAGAGTGAGGTGGAGCTGAGAGGAGATGAGTCAGAGCTGAGGAAGAGCAGAGCAGAGCAGCTAGCATGAGTGAGAGAGTGAGTGATTTTGCCTAAAGAAGCTTGTTTTGTGGGGAGCCCTGATGGAGAGAAGACTTCAGGCTGGCCTTGCTCCCTACTTCGATAATGTGTATAGATTTCTTTGTTGTTATGATGGATTTGGCTTTCTAGTGATTGAATAAATGTCTTTGAGGAAGAGAATTTATATTTTGTGAATTTACCCTGAAAACACACTTGCATAGCCATAGTGGTTGCTGAGGGTATCACGCTGGAGTTCCACCTTGGCTTGGCCCAAGCCTCACTGCCATTGCCCTTGATGACTCATTCTCGTCACACATTGCTATCCAGTTGGTTACTAAATCTTGCCATTTCTGTCTCTATAATATCTTTTAAATCTGATCCCTTATCTGTACTTACACAAATGCAACCTTAGTCCATGTACTTATGACTTCTTACCTATATTAATAATAACTAAAATTTAAGGTTTAAGCTTTAAGGTTTGTGAAGCACTTTACAAATGTTAACTCATTCTATGCTCACAAAAACCCTGATAGATTCCTATTTTGCAGATAAGGAAACTGAGGCAAACAGAGGTTAAGTAACTTGTTTAGGGTCACACAGATTGTATCTGTCTGAGGTTACATTTGAACTCAGGTCTTCATGGCTGCAGGTCTAGCACCCTATCCACTGTACCACTGCCTCCTACTTTGTCATTCTATGTCGAATCTCTTCCTACTCCAGGCCACTCTTACCTTGCTGCCAAAGTAATTTTCCTTAAGCACAGATGTGACCATGTGACACCCTTACTCAGTCAATTCCAGAAACTCTTTATTGTCTTTAGGATAAAAAAATAAGGTCTGTTTAGCTTCACAACCTGGCCCCAACTTATCTCTCCAGTCTTATTGTCATTATTCTCCCCTCCCACATACTGTGATCAAGTCAAGTGGACTTGCTTTAATCCTCACACAGAATATTCCATCTCCTATGTCCTGGACTTTGCATTGGCTTTCTCTAATGCCTAGCATGCCTTCCCTCTTCCCCTGTACTGCAGAGAATCTTTCTCTTCTATTTAAAAAAAATATTTAATTTTCAATTCATGGGATAAAATCCAAAGATGATCAGGAGAAAAAGGAAAAGAAATTATATGTTATAAAATGTTTATAGCAGCTCTCTTTGTAGTGGCACAGAACTGGAAAATGCGGAATCCTTCTCTTCTCAAATGACATAGTTCAAGCACAACCTTTTTCATGAAGTCTTTTCCTGACTATTTCCAAAGTTTGGTGCTCTCCTCTCCAAGCTACCTTATATTTAACAGCTCTGTATTGATTTGTTTTTATTCATTTTATATTTATTCTGTATATATTTATACACGTGCTTATTGTCTTTCCTGGAAGCTCTTTGTGAATAGGGATTGTTTTATACCCTGTATGAACTCCTGGCACATTGAAGATACTTAATAAAAGCTTATTGATTGACTGATTGACATCTTTCCTAAAATATGGTGCCCAGCTATGAACATGTTATTTTAGATGTGATGTGACCAGGACAGAGTATGATGGGCCCTCTTTATTACTGGACTGTATACCTCTCTCAGTGATGTCTAAGTTTTCAGGAACTTTCTTGGCTGATATTGCACGTTGAATTTGTGGTACACTTAAGTGACAAGATTTTGTTTCAGATGAATTGCTCTCTAGTCTTGTATTCCTTATCTTATGCATATGAAGGTGAATTTTTGTTGGCCTCACTCTACTTATCTAACCTTAATTTCTAGTATTAAATATAGTGTTTGTCCTTTGTTGCTGAAGAAGACCATGCCATCAGAGAAATGATGACATGACTTGCACTTGACTTTTTTTGAGTGAAGGAGAGCTGTGCAGGTGACCAGCCTCACTTCTCCTCCAGAGCCATTTGAATCTAGTGACCAGATATTCATCAGGATGACTGGAGATGACCCAGGATGAGGCAGTTGGGGTTAAGTGACTTGCCCAAGGTCACACAGCTAGTGAGTGTCAAATGTCTGAGATGAGATTTGAACTCAGGTCTTCCTGACTCCTGCACTGGAGACTATCTGCACTGGTGCTCTGTCCACTGCACCATCTAGCTGCCCATTAAATATAGCAATGTCATGGGTTAACCCCATTCACTTTTAGGTAACCCCTCAAGTCAATACTCAATTCATTTCCGTATTCATTTTATCATCTGGAGTTCTATGACAATGCAGGAATATGTTTGGATATTTTCTCATTAATTTGTAAAATTGCAACCCTTTTCTCATTAGTTAATCAGTTAACTCAGAACTCCCATACCAATTTACTAAATATTAGTTTTTTAATATGTCAGAACCTCTTTCTCAAAAAGCAGTTGATCAAAACCTATAATCTCCTAGGAGTAAATAAATATTAATGTTACTGACTATATAATTTATTTAAAATGTAATCAATAAGAACAGAAAGGCATAAATAATTATTTACAATGCTTTAGCAATGAGAAAAATCACAGTGAGAGTCACCTCAAACCACAGTTCTAACTATAGATGACTTCTCCTAACTTCTGAAAGGACATTCTTGTACTTTAGTTCACTCAAGATACCAAGAAAATTCTTCTCAAGAATTCTTTTCATCCTCTTCACAAGACAAGATGAAAAGAGTTCCATCTAGAAAGGAATCTCTATCTTCTTTTTCTCTGTTTGCCCCAGCTTCTCTCTGTCTATGAGAGGAAAACATTCTCTTCAGTGTCTCCCACATTATCACTCTAAACAGTCTCTCCAAACTGATGATTAAAAATGTCCATTTCCACAACATTCCATTTGGCTCTTAAAGGTCCAGTGACAGTAATTGTAGTATCTGTTGGAGAGCTTAATGAAACAGGTATGACACTGAAACAATAATTGTTTGTTTGGCCAGAGGAAAAGGAGTAGTGACTGGAAATTTCAGAGAAAGCAGTTTTTGGCTCCTAAGGAGCATTTTCCAAAGAAGTAGAACCATCCAAGAGTGGAAAGGAGACGCCTTGTAGAGGCAGTGAGTTTCTTATCAGTAGAGCTGTTCAGATAGAGAGGCTAGAGGTCAATTTTTTGGAAATGTTATAAAGGGGAATTCTCTTCAGCTATGTATAGGTATAGACCCTCTGACATTCTTTCCAACTCTTTCCAAGGCTTCAATGAGTCTACTCCTAAACAAGCAGTCTGCTCCAGCGAGCCTGGTTCTTTCACTGTCCTGAACACCCAATATTCATTTCTACCTCCCTGTGGGAACTTTTCATTTTCCCCAAGAGATTGTCCTTGCCTATCTTGTTTATCCAATTTCTGGATGCCTCTCAAAGCTCCTTCTAAGTATTAATCTTCATAAAACAACTCTAACTCTTCCTTCTCTTGGAATTATTAAGGCACATTTTGTCTATACCATATGTACATGTAAGTGCTATATTAAAAGCCTTGAATTAGGTAGTCTCTTTTATTCATTATTTCATAAAGTCTTGTATTTTCAATTATATTGTAAATGCCATGACAGCAGGAATCATAGGATCATAAATACTGGATCATTAAAGCTGGAGGGGCCCAAGATATCATCTAATCTAGAATCTTCACTTTACAGATGAGGAAATAAGATTCAGAAAGGTTTAGTGAATCCTCAACATCATGTAGCAGAAAAAAGAATTGACCTCAAGTGGTCTTACTCTAAATTCAGTGCTCCTTACAAGATTTCACAGATCATCTTTGGAGGTAGTGTGGTACTGTGGCAAGAATGTTGAATTTGGAATCAGAGGATTCAATTTGGATTCATGGGTTCAAATCCCTACTACTCCACCGACTATATGTGTGATCTTTAGGAAGTCGATAAAATGAGGGACTAGATGGCCTTCCCCCTTCAAATATGTCAGCCTATGAGCCTAGGCAATTGCTGAGCATGAAGTGAATGTTTAATATATTTTGACTGATTCAGAAAATTGGACCAGCAACCAAATTAGAGCAAGTCAGTGGCAGGGCCAACCATTTCTAGGCTCTCTGGGCTTTAGAACTCCTCCACATCAAACTCAGAAGATGTCTATTGCTATCTCTCTGCGCTTTGTGGCTCTGGAGAAAAACAAATGACACCTTTTCTAAAGGGACTTTTCTCTCCAATTCTATCAACAAATGTTGAAAAAAGTCTTTAGTGAACTGGTATTTAAAACTTTCCATAATTAGGCTCACACCTGCTTTTCCAGACAGTTCATAATAGTCCCCTTGGTGCTCTCTCTCTCTCTCTCTCTCACTCTCTGTCTCTCATTTCCAATGTGGTACTAGCTGGTCCTTGGATTTGGCTTTGTCCCCTGGACTACAGGGCATCCTTACTGCTGCTTCTTAGAATTCCTGGTTTTCTTTGAGGCTTGCCTGAGGTGTCACCTCTTGAAAAAACATTGTAGTTGATCTCCATTCAGTTATTTTCACCCTCTTGTACCTAAAAGTATTTGTTTTTACTTATTTGGGTATATACTGTATCTTTCTAGTAGAACATCAGCACCTTGTGGTCAGGGAGTTTCTCATTGTTTAGGAACAATATATGCTCAATAAATGTGGATTGAGTTGTGTTGAGATGAACTCTCCTCAAATCCCCATCAGTTTTTCATTATCCCAGTCCTTGAACTGACCATCATGCTCTCTCCCATTGCGTTCTCTTCCCATGAATCCTGAAGTTTTTCTTAGCTTCCTATCCTGTTTCTGAATGACTAGCTTCAGTTCTTGATCCTTTGCTGGGCCATCAATCCCTGCCCCTGCTTCTCCCTTAACACTATCCTTCTAGGCCTGGCTTGTGAGAAGGCAGAAACATTCATCATCCTTGCTAGGAGTCAGGCCATTTCTTTGTGGTACGTCTAGCCAAGACAAGGGACTCTGGCAAAGAAAAGGCTGCTGAAGCTTTAATAGCAGGAAGGAGAGCTCTGGGCTGCCCTGCTCTGGGCTGTCTCTGATCCTAGCTGTTGGTCCCCTGGGAGGTGTTTTACTATAATTTGGCATTTACATTTTGAACTAGGCTCAACACCCACTGGGTTGTGGAAAAAGTGACATGTGTCTTGGCTAGATTTCCTACAACAGTGGATAGAGTCCCCTAGCAATGTTCTATTGAAGGGGGCCCTCAACCCCATTTTTTATTGGCCACAGAAGCTTTATGGATTGGCAGGTGAGACTTGGGACAGGGATCCGGAGATTGATTTTTCAGTGCTGGTCTAAAAAAAAAAAATCACTTGGTGACTCAGTTTCTCCAAAGATGTGGCATAGTTGTATTATCTTTCTCCTATTCACTCTGGCTCAAAACCTTAAAGCAATTCTTGACTTCTCCCTCTCATCCTCATGGAATCAGTCATCAAGTTCCATCCTGCCCCTGTTCTGCTGCGATATCAGAGGGAGTGATTGTTGGCTGGAAAAATAGGGTATTCAAGTGTGAATATGCTTTGGATGAGCTGGTCTGTACTCATCTCTTCATTATGGGAGTTTCTGGATAGGGTCTGTCTTCTGAAACTGAAATTGGTGGGAGTCAGGGTTGGTTGGACCCTAGGAAGGTATCCTTCCTGGCTCAGTTCAAGGACTGGTCCTTCTTAGGTGTGTTTAAAGGAGAAGAAGGGAAACATATGAAGCTTGGCCACTGTTTCAGGGAAATTTAAGGCTCTTCCCTCTAGATTTTATTACAGAAAGAGGCAATATGATAAAATAGAAAAGAACATTAGACTATAAGACAGGTTAAGTGGGTCTCAGACCTGACTTAGAGGCATATGCAATGCAGTAGAAAGACAGCTGGGATTGTAGCTGGGAGACTTGAGTTCAAATCTCGACTGTGACATTAACAGTGCATGTGACATTGGGTAGGTCACTTTAATTTCTCTGGGACTTGGTTAACTCCTCTGTAAGATGTAAGCTGTGAATGGACTAGAAGACATATAAGGTCATTTACTCACTTGTACCTCTAGGACCCTAATTAGCCATGTGAATTTTGGTGACAAGTCACTTCCTTTTCCTGGGCCTCATCTGTAAAATAGTTGGGATTAGATTACTTAATAATTAAGTCCCTTTCAATTCTGTCTATGTGGTATTTGAATGAATATTGAATTTGAATAGGCATGTATGAAGTATGTTCCATGTTATCTTAGAGTATAATTTCAAGGGTAGAGCATAAATGTATATATATAAATGTATATATGTATACATACATACACACATATACATGTATAGACATGCAACGAAAGAAGAATAAAATAGAATAATGAAAAGCATAGTAATTAATTTCTATCCAGGTCCCATTAATTCCTAAAATCTAGAGTTAGAAGACATGAAGACAGATAGTGAAAGGCATCTATGAATATGGTACAAAAATATTTGTTTGAGAGTGTGAGTCACTACTATTTTTGTTTTTAATATGATTTATTGTGTATTGTCAGGGAGCTAGGAATTTGGATGTTAGAGGTTAGAGTGGTGACTCTGTTTTAAGAAGGGACTTGGGGCAGCTAAGTGGTGTAGGGCTGGACTTGGAGTCAAGAAAACCTGAGTTCAAATCCTGTCTCAGACATTTGCAAACTGTGTGATAGGCAAGTGGCTTAAACCTCTGCTTACCTCAGTTTCCTCATCTATAAAATAGGGATAATAGTAGCACCTATTGCTTAGGGTTGTTGTGGGAATCAAATGAGATATTTATAAAGCCTGACACATAGTAGGCACTTAATACATGCTTGCTTCTTGCTTCCCTCACCCTATGAGTCTTATGGAAATGCCTGGGGGTACTGAGAGGTTAAGTCATACAGCGAGTATGTATCAAAATCAGGATTTGAATACAGGTCTTCTTGATTCCAGGGCCATTTCTCTGTCCTGCAGACCACAACTGCCTTTGACCTGTAGTATAGTAGGCATAAATAAATGTTTGTGCTTGTCTATTGATTGGCTGTACCATCTTTGACAAAGGCTATCCAGCCTCTGGTGAAGACTTGTAGTGATGGCCAATCCATGACTTCCCAAGAAAATACTTTCCACTTATGGATAGTTGTATTTCTTAGGACATTTTGCTTTATATTGAGTTGAAATCTGTTTTTTTTTAATCTGAATCTCCCACCATTCATTAGATCACAGATGTTGAACTGGAGGGGAGTTGAAAGGCCACCCACTCCAAATTTCTCATTTTACAAATGAGGAAACTGAGTTCCAATGTGGTTAAATAACTTGCCTAAGACCACTCAGGTAATATGTGACATTTGTCAGAGGTGGGATCTGGACCTATGCTAGACATTATGCTCTAGGCTCTGTATCACACTCTCTCCTAGTTCTGCTATTTCTGACCAGGCTTAACAAGTCATAACCTTCCACCACACGATAATTCTACAGATACTTGAAAGTAGCTATTGGGGCCTTTCTCAGCCTAACATTGCCAATTCCCCTTTAAATGGCATCAGCTCCAGATTTCTCACCATCTAGTTGCCCTCTGAACAGGCTATGGTGTGTAAAGGCCCTTCCTTAAATGTGGTATCTGGGCCAGCACATAGTTCAATAGATTTGAACTTCCCTCAGACCCTAGGGCTTACTCCTTTACCTGAGGCTGGTCTGTTTTGTTTTAGGCTTTCCTGGCAAAGAATAAAGAGGGAAAAGTCAGTGGGGGAGAAAGTGTGACTGCATCCTACTTAACCAAATTTGGCATATGGCCGGCTAGATGGCGCTGTCCTCTAAGGAAAGCATTCAGTCTTCTTCCTTTACTGCTTAACTAATAGAACTATGCGTAGACAAAACAGGAACAACTGAACTTAAAAAAAAGGATGGGTGGGGTATAGGACACATGGAATATCCCGGCTGCCATCAGCAGAAATCTATTGTCTTTTTGGGTTCCTTTGTCTCTTATGTTTCCAAGCAAGGTTGTAAATTATAGATGCAATTTCTGTCCCACATCTGAAAACTTTAAAAAAAGGCTTTGAGCCAACCCCAGCAAATTGTAATTGTGAACCTGAAATAATTTGGGGTGGGTTCCAGTAGCAGTTGTGTTGATTTGGAATCTGAGGATTTAGGTTCAAATTCGGACTTTTCCATTTACTATCTGGGTGACTTGGGGTGAATCATTTTTTCGGGTCTCCATTTCCTAATCTGTAAAATGAGGGGGGTTGGATTAGATGATTTTCAAGGTTGCTACAACTCAAAAATATCTCTGTCTCTGTCTTTGTCTCTTTCCTAACTTTCCTGTTTCTTGATCTCCCCAAGAATTCCCACTCTTACTAGTTCAAGAGGGAGCGGTTACCTCAATTCCATATTGTTGGGGAAGTCTCTATCTGTCTAGGTCTCTGGAGCAGATTTGGGTCTTAGTCATAATCTGTGGCAAGTTGTGTGGAAGGCATGCTTTTCCAGTTCAATTTTGGTGGCTCCAGGCTAATCCTGTGGGTTGGGATTTGTTTGTTGTCAACTGTTCTGTCTCTCAAATTAGGCATCAGGGATGCAACTCCTACTCTAATACTGAGCAAGAGGAAAGAAAACAGAGATGAGGAGAGTGGAAAACAAGAAGGAAGGAGGGAGGGGGAGGAAGGGAAGGAGGGAGAGAGAGAGAGAGCAAGAGAGAGAGAGAAAGAGAGGGAGAGAGAAAAGGAGAGAGAGAAAGAGAGAGAGAAAGAGAGAGAGAGAGAGAGAGAGAGAGAGAGAGAGAGAGAGAGAGAGAGAGAGAGGGAGAGAGAGAGGGAGAGAGAGAGAAAGAGAAGGAGAGAGAGAGGGAGAGAGAGAGAAAAAGAGGGAGAGAGACAGAGGGAGAGAGAGAGGTGGTATGGGAATATGGGAAAAGAAGAAAATGAGAGAATAGATGTGAAGAGAGAGGGGAAAAAAGTCATGAAGAATTCAGTTATTAAGGGGTTACTAGGATGGCAAGCTAGAAAAGAAAATAGGGAGATGTTAGTCCTGAGGCAAAGAAGTTGTGAAGGCTGAAGAAACTCAAGATAGAAAAGCAAAGGCAGAGAAAGGAAGAATCATTCAGGAAATGCAGGGGGCGGGGGAAGCAGAGAAGGGAAAATTCTAGAGAATAAGAAAATTTAAACTGCCTGAGGACTCTTCGAGGGAGAAAATGATGGATAGAACAAGAGAGAAATGGCGAAACAAAGTGGGGAAATAATGAAGAAGAAACTTTAAAAGTGGAGAAAAAAGAGTCGATGAGAGTAACGCCATGAGAATAAATCAGAGTCAGGGAAAAGGCAATAGAGAAGTTAAGAGATTTCTTACCTTATGGTAATAAGAATAGGAATGTGCATTGTTTTCTGGCTGTGGTTGTCACCCAAGATATGGGATGAACCTTGTGAGCCAGCCTTGGCAGGTCTGCCCCAGCTTCAACAGACTGCTCTGATCTACTTTGAAATTGGGACGCTCCTGGCTTTGGAGATAGAAGTCCTGGTTTGCCACTATCCCTGTAGAGAACCCATAACTGAGACTCAAGATGTTAGACTCTGAATATTCAGCCTTATTGTCCAGGGATGCGGAACCTGCGGCCTCAAGGCCACATGTGGCCTTCTAGGTCCTCAAGTGCAGCCCTTTGACTGAGTCCAAGTTTTATAGAACAAACCTTTTATTAAAGGAATTTGTTCCTGTGAAGTTTGGATTCAGTTAAAGGGTTGCACTTGAGGACCTAGAGGGCCACATATGGCCTTGAGGCCGCAGGTTTCCCACCTCTGGCTCTATACCAGACCTGCACAAATTGGCAGTAGGTAGAGACCAAAATTAAAATAAGTTAAACTTCTTCCAGTCACAGACAGGTTAGACTAGGACAGATTGCCGATGGTTGGTTGCTGCAGGTCACCTGACAAATAGGAGATTGTGCAGTGGTAACCCTTTATTTTTCTGTAGCCTGGGGGAAATCCTTTGGCCAGGCACTAGCAGCCCTAGAACCTTATGTTGTTCAGGTCTGCTCTGTACCATCACTACCTATCATTGCTTTATTTCCCATTCCAAATCAAGCAAAAAGAAATTGGGATTGGCTTAAAGTATAGATGGCATGGGGCATAGGGAAAGTACTACTCCCATTGCGGACAGGCTGCAGGTTGGGGAAATGAACTACATCACTGAGGGCTTTCAATGTGGGATTGAAAAGTTTGAACTTTACTCTAGGGATAATGAAGGTTTTAGAGGTAATATATATAAAGTTGTCTGGGGCACTGAGTTAAGTTAAGGCTTAAAGTCAATAAGTGAAGATTTGAACCCAGGTTTTCCTGCCTCTGAGGTTAGCTTTCCATGTAACTTTCTAAGACTGTAAATTGCAGATAAAGTGTCATCTTGCACATCAATAGAGGGATTTTGAACCAGGAGTTTCCTACACCAATGAAATCATAGATCCAGGGAAAAAAATTGGTAAGTGGTGTTTGAGGAAGATATAACCTGGTTGTAATGTCTGGGCAGACTGAAGATGTATGAAAGAGGAGAAAGGGAATTCATTTAGGAGATCATTTTAATAGTTGAAGGACAATGTGAAGAGGATGCAAGAAAAGCAGGATGAAAAGCAAAAAGGAAAAATGGGACTTGATGACTGCCTGGATATAGAAGAGGGAAGAGCCAAGGACAGCTCTGAGATTAGAGAAAAGAGCTGAGCTGGGGGAAAAGTGAAGTTGGTTTTAAGTTATTCAACTTAGCAAATATTTTAAGTACTGTGTGCCCAGCATTGAGAATATAATGAGGGAAATGAACCAGTTCCTATCTTCTAGAAATGTGTTCTACTGGGTAAGAACATCACGTATTCAAAGTAAATGATGAGTTTGAGACAACAGAGGCTTATCCAGGTAGTGATGCCTAGGAGTTAGAGACATGGAACTGAAGTTCTGAAAGGAAGAGAGGCTTGGGACATGATAGAGAGTCAGAAGCCCTTTCATTTTGTAGAATTTTAAAGATGGAAGGGACTCTGGAGATCATTTAATACAACTCCTTCATTTTATGGATTAGGAAACTGAGGCCCACAGAAATTAAATGATTGCCCAAGTTGTAGTGTGGACTTGACAACTGCAACTAGAAATACGCTTTTAAGGATAGATTAGATTTTATAGGCAGAACAGGGAAAGGAGAACCGTCTGGTCAGTGGAATTACCAGGAGCTATAGCATAGAGGCAGGAACTGTCTCATTTTGATTGGAGTATTCCTATCAGAGCCATAGAAGTTACTGCTGGAGAAGAGCCATCTCTTTTTCACTGGACACTTGGGAGCAGAGAACAGGAGTACCAGAAGGTGTGAAAAAGGCACATAAAGGGAGGTGGGAAGGTGTCAAAGGCAAAATGTCACCTGCTTGGCAATTTTGCCTCAGGCCCACCCAAAACATCATGTTTGGACAATTGGGTTTATATTTCATTTACCTATTGGGTTGATCAGAGTCACTCTCAGTAAGGAAGAGAGGAAACAGGCTGGATCTTCAGTCTTGGCTTGAGTTTGGACAAGAAACACTAAGTCTGGGAACAAGTTGACCTTTCCACTACTGGAGTCACCATCTCTGGGTGGGCTTCCCCATCAGATAGCAATGAAGCCCCCAAGGATTTCTGATGTTAGATCGCTAAAGTCAGGTAATCTAAGTGAGAAGTGAATGTCTTGTATGATAAGATATCCATGTTCAGCTAGTTGGGAACGGCAAATAACTAGGTTTTAGACCTGACTCTGGGTTATTTGTACATGGCTGTTTCTTCTTTCTCACTCTCTCTCTTCCTCCTCTCCTTCCTCATCATCTTTCTTCTTTCCCTTTCTGTCTTTTTCTCTCTTTTCACATTTTCTACTCTTCACCTCCAACATGCCATTTCTCCTTTCATCCATTTCTCTCCCTTTCTGTTTAACTTTCCCCTTTTCTCACCTTTCTCCTTTTCCATTATCCCCTTTCTACTCCTTTCTTCTTTCTTGTGGGTATCCATAGATTTAATTTTCCCCTGTTAACTTGGGTTGCATTACTCCATTTCCTCTATTGGGGTTTTCTTGGTGAAGACACTGGAGTGGTTTTGTATTTCCATCTCCAGCTTATTTTATAGATGAGACAAGAGGCAGACAAGGCTAAGTGACTTGTCCAGAGTCATACATCTGGTTCCGATTTGACCTCAGGTCTTCCTGATTCTAGGCTCTGTGTTCTAACACTGTGCCACTTGCCTGCCCCTCTCCATCCCATGATTTTCTGACTCCTTACAGTCACCATTCCCTTTCCTCCCAATCAGAGTGGAGACATTTTTCATGCAATATCAGCAGAATGTCTGCCTCAGAAGTCTACTTCCTTGTTTCCTGGGGTGTTTGGAAGTTCTATGTCTTCCCACTGGTCACTGAAGGACTCTCAGAGGGGATGTATCAGGTCCCAGAATCCCTCACCCCCCTGCTGCCATTCTGCTCCTTCCCACAGTCTATTTGAGGAAAAAGAAGGGAAAAAAGAGAAGTGGAGTGAGCAGAAGCGAGCTCAGTCCTGCGGCTTAAGATTGTTTTTCCTGGCTGACACTGAGTGTTGCTGGGGTACTTACTGCTTCCTTGAAAGGCCAGTGGGGGAAAAGAGATTAAGGTCATCAAGATAATACAAAGAATATTCAAACTGGAAGCAAAAAAGGGGCTGTTTTTCCAATAGTAAGTAATCAGAGAACAGGAGGATGTAATTTGCAGATTAGGAAAGTGAACAAAGAACATAAAATTAACTTTCTAGAGGAGAGGAGCAGTCTGTTTGACGAAATAAACCTCCATAAAGCATTATCGTTGATAAAATCAGACTGTTGATTTAAACCAAATAGGAAGTAAGCCCAAACCGTGGAGGGGGAGGAGGGAATGAAGTGGGAGTTCAGGTCAGGATGGAAGGCGCTGCGAGGGGAGGATTGGGGCAAGCCTGGGGGTGGGGTGGGTGGGAAGGGGCAGTGGGGAAGCTCTGAGGGGATGTTTCCTTGGGCCTTTTTTTTTTTGGCAGGAAGCAGGAGCACTGGGGTGGAGGGATTCTAATATTGTGGAAAAAAGTAGTACTCAGATGTAGGGAAGAAAGGAAGGGAACGTATTTATGAAGTCATACTTCTGCCAGACACAGTAGTGTGGAGATAGAAGCAACACATTAATTTTGGGGATTCATGAATGAATCATTCTCTTTTAGATTGATTATCTTAATTGATATTTTGGGAATACTTCCTATCTCCCACACCCCTGCATTGTATACTTATGTTTATGAGATCATAAAATCAAAGTTTCAGAATTGAAAGGGACCTTACACCATTTTACAGATGAGAAAACTCAGGCTTTACGAGGTTAAAGTGAGTGGCTCCTAGTTGCTGAGCTAGTAAGTATCTAAGGCAGGTTATGGACCCAGATCTTTCTGATTCCAAAGCCAGCACGCAATGTATTTTTCTAATACATATGTACTCATCTCAGCTTTCACAATCTAATATTATGTGCATCCTCACCCACGTAATTGCAATCACTCAATTTCAAGGATATTCTCACGTGCACCCATGCACCCATCTCCCTCCAATTTAATACAAGGGCATGAAGCATAAGCAAGCATTTTTCCTCTTAACACTGACTCCCTTTTGGTGTTCTGGAGATGAGCAGCGTCCCAAAGATGCTATCAAATTTATGTTACTATAGCTTAGTGGGTCTGATCATATCCCCTTGCTCAGGAAACTCCAGCATCTCTCAGTTGCTTCTAAAATATAAACTCTTCAACTTGGCATTTGAAGTCTTCCTGAATCTGCTTCCAGATGACCTTTCAAGACTCATGGCACATTACTCTCCTATTCATTTCTTTTCCAGGCTAGCTGGCCTCCTTGAGATTCAGGGTAAACATTTCAGCTCCTGTCTATGGGCCTTTTCTGTCTGTACCCCATCTTTGGAATGTGCTCTATCTTCACCTCTGCCTTGGAGGGTCCCCAGTTTCCTTCAGGGCTCAATTTAAACGTTGACTCTTCCACTAACCAGTTAAGAGTGTTTTTTTCTCCTTCAGAAATCATTTTGTATTTAAGTACTTATCTATGTTCCTAGTGTTTCTCTCTCAGGTGAATTTTAAGTCCCTTGAGGACAGGGGCTGATTCTGTTTAGTCTTGATATCTCTAGCACCTAGAGCACATAGAATAAACGTTCATTGAACCCATGAATGAATAAGTAAGATAATTGGAGCCAAGTTACTCTGCCCTTTCATGATAGATCAAGGGAGTAGCTCAAGGCTCCTCTTTACAGTGGGCATTGTGGTTGCAAAGAATTTGAAGGGAAGTACAAAATAAATTAAAAAAATAAGGTAAAATCAAATGGGAAAGTAGGTTAGATGATCGCTGTGGGAACACCTCAAAATCCAAATTGAGAAACACATAATTTCTTGTGAATGAAATAGGGAAACCTTGATGTTTCTTTTTCAGAGAAATAACACAATCAGACCTCAGAGGACATCTAGTCCAACCTGGACCTGAACAAAAATCCCCTTAAGAACTTCCTTAACAAGTAGTCATTAAGCCCCCAGTACAAAGGAGGCTTTGTATACATTTGTATTCATTTTATGTTTAGAATATATATTTAGATAGCTATAATTTTGTATACACACAGATATAGTCATATATATAGGTATATATGTACACACACACACACACACACATATATGTACATATATATTATTTTATATAAGTGCTTGTTTTCTCCTCCATTAGAATGTAATTCTTTTGAGAGCTGGGGTTGTTTCATTTTTTTGTACTTAAATCCCCAGTGCCCAGCATATAACAAGAACTTAATAAATACTTGTTGATTGATTTTGAATACATTCAGAAATGGGATACATACTGCCTCTTGATATAGCTCAGTCTTCCTGGGGCAAAGCAAAGCAAGTTTAATTTTTCATATGCTCTGCAAATATTTGCAAGCAGCTCTCACATCCCTCATTTCTCACTTACCTCCCACTCTCCCACCCCAACTCCCTATCTTCTCTAAGCTATCAGCCATTTGATATGTACTCAAGATATTTCCTCATCCTAATTGCTTTCCTCTGCACTCAATGTAGTTTGTGAATATTTTGATATTTCAAGTTATTAGCAGTTTCTTCAGCTTGGGCACCCTCTCTATTATTACAAATTTGATCTCTCTATGATCAGATGATCTTTGAGAGATTCTGTGGCCAAAATATTCACCGTACAGCTATCCTGGGAGATGAACCTTTTTGACCTTAATGAGGTTGTTTTTTGGACAGATAAATACGTTCCAATTTCAAGACCATATCTGAAACCTTTCTACACTGATGGGAACCACCTCTAGACTGATGTGATCCTATGCTCAAAGGAGTCATTTAATCAGTTAGTCAACAGTCATTGATGAAGCACTTACTATGGGCCATTGTAGCATGGGTGTGTGTTTCTGGGCTTCTGAAGGCTCTGCCAGTTCTCAGGGTCTTGCTAAGTCCAGGTCTAATGACGGATAGGGTTTCTATTATCTCAGGACCAGTCTTAATTGACAGAGGCTCTTCACCAGGCTGATCCCAAGAGGATCCAGCAAGTCTCAAAAACTAAGCCACAGAGGAACTGTTGTTGCTGTTCACCCTTTGTTTTTGAAAAGGACCAATGATATCATGAGATAATCTCTTGGCTTTAGTTTGAATTAGATCTAAACGAGGCAGTTGCATAAAGCATCACTCTCTCTTCTGGAGTCACTGAAGTCCAGTGGTAAGACATAAGTCACAATAACTGGCAATGGTGGGGTATGGGGTGTGTTCAGGAAGGACTAGCATCTGTGGTGTGAGAGCTTGCTGATAGAGTAGGTAATGCCCACTCCAATGAATTCATGGATCCTTGGTATATTGAAGCAATATCCTGTGAGTTGAAGGGTTTTATGTCCCTTTGCTCATTTCTTGTGAGTTTGCAGTCCCCTGGAACCCCAGATCTTTTTCATATGAACTATTGTTAAACTATTTGATCTCTGAACATTCATTCATGTATCAATCAAATACCATTTATTAAGAGTTTACTATTTGTCAGACATCGTGCTAAGCTTTGGAGATATAAAGACAAAAGCAAAATAGTCCTATTGTTAAGGAGCTTACATTCTAACAGAGGAGAGAATGTATACGTGTGTAAATATATACAGAATGGACACAAAATGAATACAAGGTAATTTTGTGAGGGAGGGGGAATCAGAAAAGACTTCCTACAGAAGGTAGCATATGGGTCTTGAAGGAAACTAGGGATTCTAAGAGTTGGAGGTGAGGAGGGAGTGGTTTCTAGCCATGGGGATTTTGGGGGGTCAATGTAAAAAAAAGCATGTAGATGGGAGATATGGTATTGCCTCTGCAAAATAACAAAGAGAGTGTAGAGAGGAGAAATGTGTAGGAAGAGGTCAGGTTATGAGAAAATATAAATGCAAACAGAAGCTTATATTTGATTTTAGATATAAGAGGGAGCCAGTGGAGTTTATTGAGTAGGAGAGTGACACAGACAGACCCGTGCTTTAGGAAAATTGCTTTACCAGCTGTGTGAGAGATGGATTGGTGTGGGGGAGAGAGTTATAATAGAGAGAACAACTAGGAGGCCACTGTCCTAGTTGAGATGAGAGATGAAGAAGGCTAGAGCAGGGTGATGGATGACAGAGTTGGGGGAAGGGGAATATATGCAAAAGATGTTGTTATGGGGGAAATTTCTGTGGTTTAGGGAATGCCAGACAGAGAATGTTACAGAGTTCTAAAAGTTCTTCAAAACTATTTTCTGCCTGACAAATTCCTTTCTATCGAAGAATTATGTAGATATCTATGCCTGTGCCTACATCTCTGTCCATACCTATATTTAAAGCCCCTACATCTATACATATTTCTAGATACCTCTGTGTGAGTCCAAAAGAGACTTGAATTCAGCTTAATTCAACAAACATTTATTGTCTCTGCTGTACTCAAGGAGCTTCATAGGATACAAAGTCGAATACTCAATAGTTCTTGATCTCAAGGAACTTGCTTACATTCTATCCTGAGATACAAGTACAAAGATAAGTAAATGTAAGAAAATTTGAGAGCTTCTAACAAATGAGTGGAAGAGACACATATACAAAAAAATGCTCAGAGAGATGACATTTTTTCTTTTAATTCTGAGTAGGAACAAAAATACCTCATTTTCGTTACATATCATGTGGGACCCTTTTGCATCACCATAGTCATCAAAATAGTCCTTATTAAAATAGTGCCAGATTTCACATAGGGCTATGGTACTGGGCAGTATCAAAGAGAAGTGTTCAGATATCATGTCTGTCCATTAAGCAATGACAAGGGAAGCCAGATGACATAGACGGGGGACTGTACCTAGATCATAGAAGGCTAGTGATGAAATGGGTCTTGGACCACAGAACAGACAGTTTTGGAGTTGGAAAGGATCTTAGAATGTAAAAGTTGCGATATCAGAGTTGGAAAAGACATTAGACTATAGAATATATCACAGTTAGAAGAGACCTTAGGGACCATAGGATCATAGAACCATAATTAGAAGGGACCTTAGGGGTCATTAAAGGTCCCTCACCTTTGTTTACAGATGATGAAAATGAGACCCAAAGGAGGGTGACTTGCCCACCATGACAGTAGCTGAACGAGGTCAACTAGTATTGGCACTTCATTTTACAGATGGGGAAAGTAAGGCTCAGAGACATGAAATCATTTCTCTAAAGTGATGTAGTTAGTCATTTCCAGAGCCAGGCCTACAATCCAGGGCTATAACCTTTGGCACAATATAGTGTTTGGTTTTTTTCCCTAATCCACAATGCTATCTCTCTCTATTGGTCTTATTTTCTCAAGCTTGGCTCCCAGAAGTCAAGCATCACTTCTCTCTCTTGGTTTCCTCTTACATGCCTAGCGCAGTGCAGGGCACCTGATAATCACTCAATAAATATTTGTTGGTTACCTCTTAGAATGACCCCAGCCCATCTCGGAAGAATGAATGGCTGGCCTCGCAACCACAACATTCTGCCAGAACATAACCATGCTTTCTGGTTTCCTCTGAGGAAGGAGTGGGAAGCCTTTTTTTTTTGTTATTGTAGTACTGTGGTTCCCTGCACCGGTGGCCCAACGCTGCCCTCCAGCTGTCCACAGTAGCCTCTCCCTTTACTCAGTCAGTGCCCCTCCTACTCCCCACTAGAGCTGTTTTTCAGGATCCTAGGACAGTTGAGTGTAGGCCAAACCCCTCCCTCACCTACCCTTGCTATTTTTTACTTTTCCACACATCAAGGCTTTGGGTTTGCCCATCAGAAGAGTCACAGGTGCTGTCTCTGCCCCAGTTCCTTCCTCTCTGAGGATTTGGTGGGTAGTTGTGTGTGTGTGTGTGTGTGTGTGTGTGTGTGATGGCGGATTGATGGTGTTGGGGAAGATGAGTTGTTTCTCTCAAGCTCTCTGACCGCCAGGCACTGTTCACTGTAGCCTGCAGCCCAGCAATATGGCAATTCATAAAATGTGACATTCATGTGCACGGGACACTGCTGTGAGCCTATTTTATTCCGTGATAAAGACTACATCTGTCAGGCTCTATCTGCTCATGTTCAGGTCAGGAAGAGAATTATCCTGCTTGGATTTGCTCTCCCCTTTCCTCTTGCTCAACACAGCCCTGCCCTTCCCCCCTCCCCTGCCCCCCAGCCAATGGGAAGGGGACCCCTTTACATCTCCAGTCTGCCGGTGTCCTCTGGCTTAGGCCATTTGCTTAAGGATAAATCTATTCATCATATAGTTCTTCCTGCTTCAACTCCAAGAAGAAAAGTTAACCTTTTTATTGCACATTTCACTAAGGGATCACCCAAGACTGTAAGTACCTCACCAGGAGGCTGGAAAGTGCTGATAGCTTACAGACACCATTGATAGATCTACATTAAAAATAACAACAACTAAAAAATGTTTTACAGACTTGGGCTTTGAAACTTTTCACCAGGCAGGCTTTGTTTCTGTTAATCATGTTTCTATTGCAGCCCAGGGACTTTAAAACATTTCTGTACCCCTCCTCCCCCCCACCTCTCCATCTCACTCCCAAAGGTTTATACATTGTTTGATAATTAGCTTTCACAATTATGTTATACATATTGGAGAAACCTGGAGGTATTGGGGGGAAGTGTGTGTATGCGGGTGCGTGTTAGTTAATGAAGGAAGAATGAGGGGTTTTGTTGGGGAGGGAAAGAGAGCAAAGTAAGAGCAAAACCAAGTCCAATCTCACAAAATCCTGCTGGTTGCCAGCTCGACCTGAAATGATCAGTTAGGACACAGGTTGGGAGGTGTGCTGGAAACTTTCTCGCCTTTGCTAATTAAAAAGGAAAACAAGATCTATGTAGAGGCTAGCCACATGCCATCGTCTCGGAGTATAGAACCAGAATGTGCAATACAGGCATTTATTTGCCTCGTGGACATCATTTTTTGGTATTCCCCTGACAGTTGCTTGCCATCAAAATAATATATATATATATATTTTTGCACTGTACAGGGAGACAATTTCTCTCTCTTCCCCCCCTTTCTTTCTGTCATGTGAACATGAAATCCATACCACCTCCTCCCAACCTGGGGAGATACAAACAGAACATTCTTTTTCTTCATGCATTGTTTTTAAGGGAAATCATTTCTTTCCTATCTGAAAACTTTAAGAGGGTAGATTTGCTCTGTGCATTTTTTAAAAGCAATTTTTACAATTTCTTATTTCTAGGGAAATCACATAATAATTAAAAAAATAACCTTCACTTCTACCAGTTTAGGGATGAGTGTATTTATAGGAATATATATGTGTTTGTATGCAGGAGACATGAGAAGGTGTTTGCCCTCAGGGCTGGTCCTCAAAAGAATGTTAGAGTAGATGAAATTTGGTTTCAGCAGCTCCTTCCTCTACTTTCTTCACTTTCCCCCTCCCTAAAGGCTCTTGATCTGCCTAGTCTCCTGTCAGGAAGGAAGGGGATCTTATAAATTCATTCACAGGAAGAGGTTAGGGATTTAATGGGAGCATCTATACTTTAAAAAGGAAAACTAGAGAGGGCAATCTCTAACCCAAAAGAATGAGTTTCTAAAGGTGGAATTTTAAATATCAGCACAGGTCAATAGGGGAGTTTTTTTGGGGGTAGGGTAGGGGGAGAGACTTCCTCGTGCCTCTTAAATCATAGCACATGGAGGACTGTCTACTTAGCCCATGTGCAAATCTAATCATGGTTTGGTATGTCAGAGTGAGTAGATGACCCTTACATTCTTTCTGTGTTTTTCTTTGGATAGCATTGCTGTATGAGGCTTCCTCGTGTGGATTCTTTCCTTAGGATAGAAACACTAAAAATGATGCAGTTTTCAAAGGGTTAACTTCTGCCTTCAGCACTGACAGACAGGATAATACATGCTAGCAAGGAAGAGCATTAGTCTCTCCCTTTTGAAAACCCCCCCAAAAGATTTGTCTGAAGCATGTATTTAAATGGGCAGCATACAGGTGTTTTCAGAGCTGTACTAGCCTGCGAGAAGGCCCCGGGGCAAACCAGAGAAACTGGTAACGAGAAACACTCCTCTGCTACTCTGCATGCTTCAGTGGGAAAATGCAAATCAACTCATTTCCGCTTTTGAGGACAACTTCAGATAAAGGGGTCCTGGGGCAAAGTAACCCCTTCATCGGGCCTGTCTTTCCTCACTGCTCTCTGTGACTGCACTACCTGCCGTGTGCTGTGGGGGATTGGCTGTACATGGGAGATGAGAGATGAGAGAGGAGATGCATAGAAATAAGGCCAAGGATGGGGAAGGAAGGCAGTATGCATGCGTGCTTGAGTGTGTGTGCCATTTTGTGAGTCTATGTGCATGTTTAGGTTAAGTTCAGCCTGTGTGCGTTTGTGTTTCGTTATATGAGCACATTCCTTTATTAGTGTGTTATGTTTGTACCATTTAGACATATCAGTGCTGTGGATGAGTAAATGTATGAGTGTGGTACCATTGTCTGTGTGTATGTATGTTTTGTAGACTCTTACAGCAAGATGGTAACTCATTGAGTGGGTTCAACTCCCTGGCTTTGTAGGTGAGGAATCTGAGCTCCAGGCAAGTTGGAACTTGCTCAAGGTCACACATAAATTCAATGACAAACCTAAGGCTAAAAACAACACATATCTTCTGACTCTTATTCCACTTTCTATGTGGGTGTGTATGTATGTGTGTGTGTGTGTGTGTGTGTGTTGTTGATAAAGTCACAGATCATAAGATCACAGTTTTGAAGTAAAAAAAGCCTTGGTCAAAGCCATTCGCTGTATAGATGAGAAAACTAAGGTCTAAAGAAGAGAATGTTCGTGTGTTTGCAAGTGTATGCTTGTTACATGCATTTTGTGTTATGGATGTGTGTTATATGACTCTACATACATATCTACCAAACTTCCTTTTACCAGTTTTGTAGAAAGAAAAAAAGTTTAAAAAACTGTCATTATTAAGGAGTTCTAGCTTCTTTACCAAATACTGGGATGGATACCCCAAAATAGCATCCAAGATAGTAAATATACATAATCCGTATTTGCCTATGGACCAGATCCTCAGTTTCTGTATATGGATTCCTGGCCCCCCAAACAGGATTTATTCTCTTGTCTGTCCTCAAGTCAAATACATCATAGCGAATTTTACTCCATCAAGAATTTATCCCAACAAGTGATAGCAATCCTTATACAGTCCTTATCCCTACCCCATGACACACTCTTTATCTCTGGTAGAAGTATGGCTGGAGGAGATGGAAATGGGGATAGACCCCCTTTCTCCTGGTGAAAGAGTCACTAGGTTTACCTCTTACTCTAATGCATCCAGAATTTGACTGTGGGATCATAGGATTATAGTTATAGGTCTATAAGTGTTCTTCAAGGTCACTGAGTTTAACCTTCTCATTTTACAAGTGAGGAGATGAAGTCATTTGCTCAAGGTCACAGGGCTCATAAGTGGCAGAATCAGGACCAAACCAGGTTTTCAGACTCCAGATTCAGTACTCTGTGCAATGAACCAAGCATGGACTTTGTAAGTCTTAATGTACAGTCCAAACCAGCAATCCAAGTCCTGATGTCTCCTTGTACTCACTTCTGTTGGTCACTCAAGAACATGAATAGAAATAGAAAAGGGTTGGTCATCATATTACCGATATCCTCATCTAAGCATACCTTTCCCAGTCCTAGGTATGGAAAATCTAGAGGAAGCTCTACCTTCCAGCTATAGCTGATACAACTTAGGCAGCTGTGTGTTCAATTAGATCAACAATCTTTAAACTAGATCAGAGCTTTCAGTGTTGCCTCTTCTTTTGATTTTAATTCATGTTGTTTCTTGGCTTTGAAGCTGCACGTTGGCACAGTCCATCACCCCGGTTGGACTTCAGGCATTTGTGACCACCCCTGCTGAATGGTCACTTCCTACTGAGGAAGACCCTGGACTAAGTACTGAGGATACTATAGCTGCAACCTCACCAATCTCTCCCTTACCTGAACTCACTCCATTGTCTTTCTCTCACCATATGTACCACTCCCCTATGTATGGGTAGGCTGATTTATATACCATACTCCTTCCTGCTCTATGGCTCCCCTAGATACTCTGACAGAAATATCAGTACACTCAGTCACCAGTCAATTTAGCTGTTTCCCAAAATTTCAGCATCCCTTCCACCTCTCTCCTCGTCCTGCAATATTTCATTCTTTCTCTAAGATTGGTTATTCTCCATATAGTTTCACTTGATAGAGGGCATTTCTTAACTGGTTTCTTCTGACCTTTCCCAATTGCTATATGCCTCTCTAGATGCACTAATCTTCTTTCTCATCTCCTCTTTCTCCACTTAAGAGCTGTTGATTTGGAGTAACCAGGACTGAGAGTCCAGCTCTATAGGAGAAGTTCGGCAGATACAGAAGGTATAGTCAGGCAAGCATTCAAACTAGGGAGAGTAGCCAAGTACAAGGGAAATCATAACTCATTCTGGTTTGTAATATTTCCGCCTAGAGATCTTTTTGTGTAACCTTAGCATTTAACTCAAATATAGATTGTGTCCACCCACATAAGTCAGTGAAGGGTCCCTTAGATCCCATTTAAGCACTCAAGGTATTAACAGATGCTTTGGGTGTGGGGAAGATTTGATTCTACCCCACAGAAAATGCAGGAAATCCAACATTCTCACAGAAACCCGAAAATAATGAGTTTAGGAATGTAGGAAAAAAAGGTCTTAGAAGAGTCCATAAGCAATCAATATAAGTCTATAATCTCTCCAGTGGTCATCACTCCAGTGATGGAAATAAGCAGAAGAAACTGGAGGCTAAGACTGAGCCTGGAACAGAAGAGATGAACAGTGGAGAGTGAGGGATGGATGGATTGAGATTCAAGTTGAGGGACTGATGGCAGATCAGGACAAAATACCAGCTGTATGGTCAATAAGATCTCTAAATTCAGTCCATACTTTTGTTCCTTCCATTCCTGGTTCCAGGAAGCTGCCTTGCAGTTATTTTCTGTTTTTCCTCGGATTGTGGAGGAAGTAAAGAAATCTATTTGTTTCTTCTCACAGCAATCAATGCAACTGGCATTTGCAGATTTTATTCCTTTAATTGCTTATTCACATTTCTATGTTACCTAAAGCTGTGAGTGCCCCAGATAAAATTATAATTATTATATTATTATTAATTATATAGAATATAACATTATTCCCTTCTTGTTCGCCCAAGAATTTGTGCTCAGGGCTTGGGTTGGAAAGAGGGAAGATTCACACCCCAACTCCTCCACCTCCCTCTGCACAATCTAGGATGGTAGAGAGAATTTGCCGTTTAAAAAATAGTTCAAAGTGTGTATAATTTTAAACCATACCAAAACTTATTTTCCTTTGGGAGAGACACATACATACACATACATGCACATGCATATACACATATGTGCACACACACAGAAAGAGGCAGAGATAGACAGATAGAGACAGAGAGACAGAGATGGCTGAAGAAAGACAAGGTTAATAGGTAAGTGGCCTAGAGTGTTGTGCGGTTTTTGTAGTTTTTACCTGAGGACCCTTTGTCACTACATCTGTCCCAGGAGAGGACATCCTCAAAACATAGCAGATGAGATAGAACCTTTCTCTTACTCAGATGGTATTGCCTCCTGAAAGGGACAATCCCTTTATAAGACTATTTCCCATCACACTCAGCAGCCAATTCTTTTTGGACAAAATTCTCAGGCAGAGGAACACTTGGATACATAGGAACTGATTAGGAATTGTTATATCACCTGACCAAAGTGAAGCATTTGTCTCTTAGCAAGAGGTCATGTCCATCCCCATAGAGCTGGAGTATGTGGCCCAGAACATTTCATTATGTGTAAAACAATAGGGTTGAACCAGATGGCCTCTGAGGTCTCTGCCAGCTCTAAATCTTTGATTGTAAGTATTTAAAGGGCTGTGCCATGAAAGAGGGACAACTCTTATTCTATGTGGACTCAGAGGGTGTAACTGGTAGCTGAGGTTGGTTGTTGCTAAGCTTTAGATAAAATGGAAAATAAACTTCCTAGCAATTGAAGTCATCTAAAAGTGGAAGGGAATGCCTCAGGAGATAGAATGGAATATCTTCAGGTGGAAGCTTGGGAGCTTTATTTTTGAGGTCACTTCCAACTTGACGGTCTATAAATCTGTATTTCTTCTTGCAAACAAACCCAGATCATGATTCCATGATGAATGGCATTGGATTTCTCTCTCTTTTCCTTCCTTCCTTCCTTCCTTTTTAACATTTCCCATTTTTTGTTTTGCATTTTTAATTCTCTCCCTCCCTCTGGGTCCTCTCTCACTGAGAAAGTAAGTAATAGGATACCCATTATACATGTGAAGTCATACAAAACATATTTCCATATTAGCCATGTTGTGAAAAAAAACAAGAAAAATAAAGAAAGTGAAACAATATGCTTCAATCTGTACTCAGAGTTTACCAGTTCTCTCTCTGGACATGTATAGGATTTTCTACAATGAGTCCTTTGGAGCTGTTGTGGATCATTGTATTGATTAGAATAGCTAAGTCTTAGGTGATCATTGTTTCAATATTCTATTATTGTGTAAAACATTCTCCTGTTCTGCTTATTTCACTTTACATCAGTTCATATTAATTTTCATAGGTTCTTCTGAACTCCTATCCCCTCATCATTTTTTATAACACAATAATAGCATTCCATCACAATCACGTACCACCACTTGTTTAGTCATTCCCCAACTGATGGTTATCCCCTCAATTTTCCATTCTTTACCATCACAAAAAGAGCTACTATAAATATTTTTGTATGTATATATGGGTCCTTTCCTTTTTTCTTTGCTCTCTTTGGTATATAGCTCTAGTAGTGGTATTACTAGATTAAAGCTTATACACAGTTTTATAACCCTTTAGGTACAGATCCAAATTGTTCTCCAGAATGGTTGGACCATTTCACAACTCCACCAAAGTGCATTAGTGTCCCTATTTTTCCACATGCCCTTCAGCTTTTGTCAGTTTCCTTTTGTGTCATGTGAGCCACCCTGATAGGTATGAGGTGTTACCTTAAGTTGTTTTAATTTTCTTTCTCTAATTATTAGTCACTTAGAGCATTTTTTTCATATGTCTATAGCTTTGATTTCTTCTTCTGAACACTGCTTGTTCAAATCCTTTGATCATTTATCAATTGGGGAATAGCTCTTACTTTTTATAATTTTGACTCAGTTCCTTATAAATTTGGAAAATGAAGTTTTTATCAGAGAAACTTGCTGTAATTTTTTTCTCCAATTCCATTTTCCTTCTAATTTTGACTTCATTGGTTTATTTATGCAAAATCTTTTTAATTTCATGAATCAGAATTATTCATTTTATTTATCATGAGTGTCTCTCTAATTTGGTCATAAAATCTCCCCTTATCCATAGATCTAACAGGCAATTTCCCCCATGCTCTCCTGATTTACATATGATATTACTTTTTATGTCTAAATCATGTACCCATTTTGACTTTATTTTTGTATATGGTGTGACATATTGCTTTATGTATAGTTGCTAACAGACTGTTTTCCAGTTTTCCCAGCAGTTTTTATTGAATAGTGAATTCTTGGATCTTTGAATTTATCAAACACCAGATTACTATGGTGATTTATTTCTGCATATTGTGTGCCTACACTGTTCCACTTATTTACTTCTCTATCTCTTCTCTAGTACAAAATTGTTTTGATGATTGCTGCTTTGTAATGTAGCTTGAAATCTGGTAATTGTTGGCTACCTTCCTTCACGTTTTTTTCCATTGATTTCCTTGACATTTTTGACATTTTGTTCTTCCAGAAGAATTTTGTTATTTTTTTCAAGTTCTATAAAATAATTCTTTGGTAGTTGGATTGGTATGGTGTTAAGTAAGTAAATTAGTTTAAGTAGAACTATCATTTTTATTATGTTGTCTTAGCAATCAGTATTTCTCCAATTGTTATATATGTCTTTATTTGTACGAAAAGCATTTTAGAATTGCATTCATATAGTTCTTGGGTGTGTCTTGGCAGGTAATATCAGATTTCAAATGACCAGTTTCATGTTTTTGCCAATCTTAACCTGTGTGATATTTAAGACAGGGAAAACCAGAGCTGATTGAAGTGTCCATTGTTACTTGCATTGCCCTCTGTGGATAACAGTAGCTCACCTTTGCTTAGAGTTTTATGGTTTACAAAGTATTTTCTTCACAGCTACTCTAACAAGTAATAATTATTCCCATTTTACAGATTAGGAAGCTGAGACTTACAGAGGTGACACAACTCATCTGAAGTCACCTAGCTTGTCAATAGCAAAGTCAGAACTTCAACTCAGACCTTTTGACTTCACACTGAGGACTCTTTTACAGTACCTTTCACCAAAAGTGTTATGTTTACCTATGTCTGAATATCCAGGTACTGGCTTTATCATTAGACCAGGAAAAAGGATACTTTTTTGAAATCCGATGAATTCTTGTTACTTTTTAAATCTACATGAAGGTACATCAGAACAAATATCTTTGATGAAAATGTTTAGTTGTTTTCAACTAAGGCTAAACTAAAATGAGTTTCTTATTCATTCAACAAACATTTATTAAGCATATACTAGGAACAATACTCTAGGCTGTGTACTGTGCATGCCACATGGGCATTAGTCCCTCAATAAAAGATTTCAGAAACATTTCTTTATATGGAAGGAGGTATGTTCTTAGAGATCTCATTAGGCAAAGTTGCTTTCCTATTAACATATTTTATTAATTATATATATTATGAGACCAAAAAGCTAAACAATCATAAAACCAGTCATAAGAAGTAAATATAATTCCAGGTGACTAATAGATGTTATAAAAGACATAATCAGTAAAATCAATTATATGCATTATTACAATGGAAGGTATGGTTAGCACTTTAAAAATAATAATTAGGTTATTGGCCAAGAGGAAAAAAAAAAGGTCAGGATACCCTGGAGGCTCAACAGCAAAGGCTTTCAGTGCTGAAGTGCCTGGTTTTATAGGCTAGCCAAATTAGTGAGTTTGTTAACTCTGCCAGTGGGGGACGTCCTGTTGTACCTGAATCACTAGGTACTTCTGATCCAGTCGTAGGTTTCTCTTATGGAAAAATGCTTCAATAAGTAAATAACATTTGTCAGCATAGACTCAAGCTAAGAGTAGCAGCAGGGAAAATGGTTGGGAATGAATATGAAGATGATGGCAATGATGATAATGACATGTGCTTGTATATGATTGAAGATCTGATCAAGATTTCTAAATCCCAGATCAGATCTCAGCTTTAGTGTTTTCTTTGCTATAAAAATATTCCATTTAAGTTCATAGTAAAGCTAACCTGAAAGTGCCAATAAATAATATATGCAAAGAGGTTTTTTTTTTATCAATATATAAAGAAATGTAGAGTTGTGAGGCTGGTGAAAACAAGCATTAGGAGATGTAATGAAGCAAGAATTAGAACAGAGAAGCTCCTCTGGCCATTATAAATGAGAACGCCAGCTACCTGGAGAAGAAGAAAACTGATGAGTACAGTCTGTTCAGGAGAGAAGGAGGGAAATTTCCCCCAGGAACACATTTCAAATTACTTATTTATGAACTGATGAACTGGGAGACCACCTATTGAGACACCGGAGTAAGCAGTCTGCTGCAGACGGCTACAGAACTCCAGCTAATTGTGCGGCTGTTTTTTGTTATAACTCCTGCTATCCAGCTGGGCTTCTGAGGCAGGAAATTTAGGCTCTGACTAGAAGTTGCACTTTCCCTCCTTCTTGTCGGCATAAATATATACATGTATATTTTAATCCACTTGAATTGTTCAGCAAGGGCCTGGGAAGCAGCTGCTGCTATTGGTCTGGCGGGAGCTGGGGAGGAAAGACATTTTTCCAAAGATGAACCCCCAAAGAGGGAGAGTAGGGAGATGGAATGAGCTGCAGGTGCTGGCACCTGAAATGAAAAGGCCATTGGAGCGAGCCAGGGAAATCTGAATCACAATTAGCTTCAAAAGTCTGGACTGATAGAAATGGCTCTTCCACTTTGGGGAGTGGTACAGTGATTCTGTCTATAATCAGAGAAGGGTCATCAAAAGAGCCCTGGAGCAGGAATCAGGAGACGAGTTCTAGTCTCATCTCTTCAGTCTGCAGTCCCTAGATCTCAGTTTCCTCACCTGTCACATGAACACGAGAAGACCTGTTTTTTGTACCTCCAAGGGCTGTAAAGAGGCTCTAATGAGATTACGGATATAGATGTGGAGAGGCTTTTAAAAGTATAAAGTGCTCTGTAAATGCAACAAGTCACTGTGGCACTGGCTGCTTTGGGCCCCCTGGTTGGTTTGGTCTACTTCATTGGATGTGGTCTCATTGATGTAAATGTATTCTCCTGTCATTTAGATTGAAGCCACCTACACCTTGTCTCATACAGCTTTTGTCCCCATTCTCTCCTAGGGGCCTCCCACATAGATGGGTACAAGGATTCCCCAAATCCTAAACAAATATTCTAGACAAAAATATGGATTGGATACAAGATAGTCTTTTGTTCTATGCCACAGAAAAGGTAGAATAATACAAAGGACTCATAGGAGTTCATATGATGCAAAATAAATACCCTCTGCCGGGCAGTTTCTCTTGATACTGTATGGATAGCAAAGCATCATGGGGACAATCTATTGATTATCCTTTACCCACAAGGATTGTAAGGGATTAAGAGATGGAGGTGATCTCAGAGATCATTTAGTCCAACATGCTTGTATTCCAGATTAGGAAACTGAGGACATTTCTTTAATGTCTTTTTTTTCACATTGATTTTTATTCCTATATTAAAATGTGTAGTGTATTTATAGTTTGCTTGTATTCATTGAGAATGAAAGAACAAATGAATGAGTGAAAAGTATTTATTAAGTGCTGAGGGCAAAAATATATCAGTGAGACAGTCCCTGACTTTAAGGAATTTACATTCAGTTAGAGGAGAACAATTGCATAGGAATGATCATATGGGAAGGGTATTTCTGGAGAGTCGTAGGAATGGTGAGTGGATCTGTAGGACAGTCAGCCTATCCAGGAACAATTACAGCATTGATCTGATTATCACCCCCAGAGAAAAAAGTAAAAAGCAGAGATGCAGGGTATGGCAAAGGAAAGCATATGTATGTCAAGGACAAGATGGTAAAACTGGAAAGTTTGATAGGATGGGAAGCATGGCTCCTAGGTAGGAGTCCTAATTCTGAATATATTCAATCTCTTAGGCACCCCTGGTAGCCTGAAAGGACCTAGAAGTATTACTCCAGGAGATTAGAAGTGGGGGCATAGACAGTAAGGATGGCAAGATGTCCAGGGTAGACAGTTCTACAGAAAGTAAATGACTTCATGGAGTCATCTAGGGTTTGGGACCAGCTAGTCACTTACTAATCATTGCAGCACAGTTTCTGTATGCCTCTTCATTGCTCTTCAGGTAATATTCAACCTCAATTCTTCAGATACTTGGGCATTCTATGACTTGCAACTGTACAGCATAATAAAAATACTGTCATTTTTAAAATGGGGTTTTGTTTTAGGGAGACATTTGGGGGTCATTAAAAGAGCTATGCAATTTTCCAAAGGCAATTCAACCTATCTCCTGTTCCACAGCTCATTATCCATTTTCAGTACCTGTTGAAGACATATGTACTGGTGTATTCCATGGTTTGTTTATGCAACTCCATTCACCTGTAGTCTGGACAATAGGTATTAGTCATCTGCTTTGTTTTTTCTCTGTGGATAGTGCCTATTGTGCCTATCTATAAAATATGTCAGGGAGACATAGTGGGGAGAACATTGGATTTGGATTCTAGCCAGTAACAGTGCTAGAATCAGTCCAGAACCCTGAAGTTCTGCAACTTTCCACAAATCACTCTTCTCTGGGTTTTGGTTTTCTCATAAGTAAAATGAAGAGATTGTACCATATGATGTCTGTGGACCCTTCTAGCTCTGACATTGTATGATTCTGTTCTAAATGCAGCCAGGTAATGGGGAACCTTGGAGAAAATGGAAAGTTTCAAGGAGTAAATAAGATGTCTCAGAATTTCTCTTAGTGCAAGTATTATTTCCTTTTTAAAGAAATGTAATTTTTTTGTTATGAACTTGACAAATGGCAAGAAACATGAACATTTCCATATACAAAGAAAAGAAAAAAGAAATTTCTTTTGAAACTGTCTAAGGTATATAGTCAATTCAATGTGTTATTTTCAAAGCTGATTCACTTGTCTGTGTTGCCTTTGGAACCTCCTTATGATCTTTTCTGTGCTTTTCATTTAAATGTTTCACTGATATTCTTTTTTTCTTCTTTCTTTTTTGGTATCAGAGTCTGTATTTTACATGGTGTTTATGGCTTGCTTCTTTTCTTTTGATAAATACCTGGTTGTATCCTTTGATAATTTATTTAGTGGGTAATGGCCCTTGTTCATATCTATTTAAATATACTCCCTATATCTCTTGTGTATCATGCATTTACTTACTTATCTACTCATTTATCTATCAATCAATGTATTTATTTATGCTTATGCAAAGGTTTTTCTCCATTTAACTGTTTCCTTACAATTTTAGCTGCATTGATTTTGTTTGTGCAGAAGCTTTTCATTTTCATTCTAATTAAACAAAACCAGTTTTTTTAAATCTCCTTTGAGTCACTGTATCCCTTATTTAGACAAGAACTTTTCCTCTATGACTGTGAAAAGTGTCATCATCTCTTTTTCTTTATTTTGTTTATGATGTGCTCTTTCACTTGGATCATATATCCATTGTGTAAAATGGTGTGAGGTGTTGACCTAAAACAAATTTCTACCAAGTAGCTTTATAGTAGTCGCAGCAATTTTAGATGAATAGTCAGTCCTTATCTCAGTATTTGGGATCTGTGACTTTATTGAATAGTACTCTAAAGTTTTCTTTGATGTATTGTGTTTCCGATCTGTTTTACTATTCAACTTTTTTTTT
>CM053769.1:379343451-379359992 GCA_028658325.1 Potorous gilbertii | reverse complement strand
GGTTTGAAAGGAGTCAAGAAGTCCAAAGATGAGAGTTATTCCCTTGCCTATACAGTTGACCTTGCAAAATGGATTCAGTTGTTGGTTATACTACCTTATTTCCTATCTTTCTTTACTTCAGAGTTACCTGTCTAAAAGCTTTTCAGGTAAGCAGGCTTTGTTTTTAATAATTGTCCAATTATTTTATTATACTACTTTTCTAGTGTGTGGTTTTTAATAAGTGTCCAATTCTTTTATTATACTACTTTTCTAGTGTGTGGTATCCATCTCTGTTAGCAAAACTGTGTGAAAATACCACCTATATGATTCTCACTGACTGGTTAAAGCTCCCAAATATAGTACCCCCCCATCCAGCTCTACCCTCCCCTGATATGTCTCATTTCCAAAGTTACTTCTCCTTCTCCTTCTGTATCTTCAACAAAACTCTTATGTCTTCATTCAGTGACCTTTGCTAAATCTTAAGAAGCAAAAAGTCTTATTAAACTAATTCAAAGTGTAGTATCAATAACTGATGCTTTCTTCAGGTACATCTCACATTTTAAAAGAACAATTGTTAATTCTTCTGAATCTCTAATGAGTGAAATTTCTGGCAATGTGACAAAGTGATAAGATAATTTTCAAGATACATGAGAAAAAATTGTAGTGATGTGTTCCAGGGCCCCTCAAATCACACTTTGCTTGTGATCTACCTAGCAGGTACTGCCTGCCTCTTCTTCAGGCTCTGTTACTGATCAGTTCTTCTCTATTTTTTATGATTTCCCTTCATCCATTCTAGATTCTAGCCAAATCAGCTTACTTGCTGTTCTCCAAATTTAGCATAGAAACTCCTGATTTTAGCAATGAGATTTGAAAATAAAGAGATCCACAACATCTTGTGTATAAGTGTGATGGCAAGCAAAGTAGGATCTTTTGCTGTTTTTGTTTTAGTATAATCATGTGCCTCTGATTGAATCTTACCTTTATCAACCAAGAATCTTTACTAGGAGTAAAGTACAGAAACTAGAGTTTCTTTAACTAGAAACAGTATATGTATTTCTACTGTTAATTATTTTAATATGATTAAAGATCTTCCCCACCCACTAATGGGCCTGGGATCACACCTTTTGTTAGTGAGGTACTGGTTCTCAAGGGTTGTGATGCCCTCTGGCACTTAAAAAATGTATTAAAAAATGTGGGTGAGGATACTTTGGGGCTTACTGATTGGAAGTGTTTTGTTTAGCCAGACAAGATGCTAGGAAGCTGCTAAGGAGCCCCCCAGCTTTGAAAACCTGGATGTTGGTGCTTCCCTCTCTGGTAACTATGTATGTATGGTCAGGCAGTTGAATCTATCTGTTGATTTGTGATGTATGTATTGCTTACTGTCAAACAATTTGGAAGCTCTGTCTGTTGATTTAGATTTCTCTGTATTTTCTCTGAAGTTCAGGGTGTTGGCTTCTCCCCCTGAATTAAGTGATTGATACATGTGCTTGATTAAAGTGATTGTTGACCCCTTGAAAGTTGCTTTCCTTTTAGAAAAGCACATCTAAGAACCTGCAATAGTAGGCTCTCCTCTGTATGTCAGATCCTTGCTTTTACAATAAGAGATCAAATACCTTCTCTGACTGAAGGCAAATATTTGCCCTCAAAGAAGGAGGGAAAGAATAAGTTTCCAGTTATCATGTTTTCCTATGTTCTTAGGTTCTCTTATAATGGCCTATACATGATCTTATACATTATCTTTGTTTTTCATATGATTTTTACACAGTTGCACATACTTGGAGGTGATAAAGACCTTTTTAGATCCTAGCATAACCTTTGACTAACATCATTCACAGAGTATGAATATTCCTCTTTTAGAATTCAACACAATTTGAACATCATAAGGGGCAAAAACAGAAGTTCTTTTCAGGTATAAATGAAACATTCCATACATTGCTAGTGTAATGAGGCTGTAAATAGTTCAATTGCAGATTAAAAGGTCTGTAGAAATAATGAACTTGCCTCTGGACTACAAATGTATCACCACCTTTCTAGTCATTTGTTTGCACAGACCAATAGATATTTAACAAATGTGCTGGGTAGTGATTTTAAGTTAGGGTAAGGTGCCTGACTGAATCAGCTCTGAATCTGAAAGAGTTGTTGAATGGGAGAGACTACACAACCCTTATCCTCTGCCTAGGAGGTGGCAAGCCTCAGAATTGAAACCCAGTTAGCAGAACTGGAAAGGTTTCAGTCAATCCTATTTTAAGGGTCTTTCCCTTTCTGAAAGAGCACAATAACATGCCAACTGAAAAAGCATAATACCACTCCAAATGTAGCCTGAGGCTTAAGGTAGAGGAAGATTCCATGTCCTTCCAAGAGCAATTGAACCACCTATTCACTTAAAATGTTATGCTTTGTGGGAAGCCAGTCCAGGCTAGCAGCACAGAGACTCATCTGTCACCACCACAGATACCCTGTCCTGCAGTGAACACTGTGAGGATTCTCTAGAGAGAGAAAAGATATCAAGACCCTAGAGTTATCGAGTTATGAGTTGCCTTGGCTACATGTATGATTTATTACTATTGTACTTTGTTCACACCCATCTTAAATCCCCCTAAGTTTGTGTATGTTTGTGAGAAATGCACCCACAAATATACACAAATTTTGAGAGGAGAATTCTTTATAAAAAGTGCTCTTAGTAAGCTCTTTTCTAAGGGTCAAATGAATCAACTAATTGTTATGGGAATCACACAGGTGATTATAGTGTTGTAGTGTTAGGAATAGTCATTCATTCTTGAGGTTACGTGTAGAACTCAGGGTGACAGTTGCAACTCTAAGGACCCAACCTTCCAGTGTGAGTTAGGTTTGGAGAATGAGTCTACAGGGGGCGCTATAACAATGGGTGTAATAAAATTATTATTTTACTATTATGACAAACTTCACCATAAGGTTTTTAAACCCACTGTAACATAAGACATCAGACTGCTCATTTATAGTAGTGTTCTTATGGAAATAGCTGTCTCGTGTTCCACTGTTTCACCTAAATGTTTTTTTTTCATGGAACCAATTAATAGTATAAGGCAAAGCACATGTGTGTATGTATGTATGTATGTATATATGACCTTGGATATTAGTTCCCTCTTCTGCTTTCTTGTGAAAACTATATACCACATAGTCTAAGCTCCTTAACCTGGCATGGAAACCCTTCAATTTTGCTGTTCCCCTACATGAATCCTCTACTTCAGGTAGACAGATGGATATACTATCCCTTGAATTCAGTATGTCACAATTGTTTCTCCCTTTGGCTTTTACTTCTGTTTGGGTACTCCTCGTCAATCTCCTTTACTAGATCATCATCCTTATCCTTACCCCCTAACTCTGTGTCTCTCTGTCTCTGTTTCTATCTCTGTCTCCATCTCTCTCTGTCTCTCTCTCTATCATCTATTTTCAAATTATTCCCAATCTGTTGCCAAATTTTATTGGTTTATCTCCACAATTTCTCCACTCACACAACTACATTTCCATTTCTAGTCCCCACCATCTCTTGCCTTGACTATTTCAATAGCTTCCTAATAGGTCTTCCTTCCTTAGTTCTCTCGCCCTTCCCAATACATTCTCTACTGAGCTGCCAAAGTGATGTTCTTCATGCAGAGATATGACAGTCACTCCTCTCCTCAGAAAGGTCCAGTGGCTCCCTTTGCCTTGATGATCAAGTACTAACAACTCACTTTGATATATATGCAAAGTCAAACAATCTAACTCTAGAGTACCTTACTAGACTTATTACACATTATTCCCCTTCATCTACTCTTCAGCCTAGCCTAGCTGCCCTATTGTTCCTCAGTCTTAGGATTCCATCCCCCATCATTATGGACTATCCCAACACCACATTAAAGTTTTGGAATAAATGCTTATCTTATTCAGACTCACTGAAAGCATCTCCAGGACAGTTTCAGTGCAAGGTGGGATGACAGACCTGACATATCTTTTCCTGTTACCATTTGTTTCCACAATTTCTTCTATTAAGTCTCTATTTTGAAGATAATGATAGACACAAGCACTTAAAAATTCCCATCCACATGAGTAAACAAGTCACTCTTTCCCAAAGCAATCCAGACCAGCTGTAGGTAAAACCTTATAGAGCATTCCATTTCTCTTCTCTTTCAGATCCCTTCAAATTTACTAACTCATGGTGCTACTAACCCCAGAAAATGAATTACTGAACTACAGAAAGAAACCATCAAGAGAAAGGCCAGCAACAGGCAGGGCACTGTGGTAGGAAAATCTGGATTTAGAGTGAGGTGACATCCTTAAGCACCAGCTTCTCTATTTTTTACTTGTGTGACCATAGTAAAGTCCCTTCACCTTTCTAAGACTTGGTTCCATCTTTAAAATGTAATACAATTTCTCCAATTGATAATTGTCAAAGGATATAAATAGGCAGCTTTTTAGAGGAAGAAATTAAAACTATCTATAGTCATATGAAAAAATGCTCTAAATCACTATTGATTAGAGAAATGCAAATCAAAATGACTCCGAGGTACCACATCACACCTGTCACATTGGCTAACGACAAAACAGGAAAATGAGAAATGTTGGAGAAGATATGGGAAAATTGGAACACTAATTCATTGTTGGTGGAGTTGTAAACTGAGCCAACCATTCTGGAGAGCAATTTGGAATTATGCCCAAAGGGCTGTATAATTGTGCACACTCTTTGACCCAGAAAATTTGGGTCTGTATCCCAAAAAAGATCATAAAAATAGGAAAAGAACCCACACAAAAATATAACAGCTCTTTTTGTGGTGGCAAAGAATTGGAAATCAAGAGGATGTCCATCAATTGGGGAATGATTGAACAAGTTATAGTATATGAATGTAATAAAATACTACTGTGCTATAAGAAATGATGAGCAGGCAGACTTTAGAAAAACATGGAGTGTATATTCGTCCTTCATTGCCAAAGAAGACCATGCCATCAGAGAAATGATGACATGACTGGCATTTGACTTTGTTTTGAGTGAGGGAGAGCTGTTCAGGTCACCAGCCTCACTTCTCCTGCAAAGTCGTCTGAATCCAGTGATCAGATATTCATCAGGTTGACTGGAGATGACCCAGGATGAGGTAATTGCCTAAGGTCACACAGCTAGTGAGTGTCAAGTGTCTGATGTAAGATTTGAATTCCGGTCCTCCTGACTCCTGCATTGGTGCTCTATCCGCTGCACCACCTAGCTGCCCCTAGAAAAACATGGAAAGATTTATATGAACTGATGCTGAGTGAAATGAGCAGAACCAGCAGAAGAACACTGTACACAGTAACAGCAACATTGTGCAATGATTGATGTTAATAGACTTAGGTCTCAGCAAAGCAAGGATCTAAGACAACTCCCAAAGACTCATGATGAAAAATGCTATCCACATCCAGAGAAAGAACTTGGGAATCTGAATGCAGATGGAAGCACACTATTTGCTTTCCTTTTCTTTTGTTTCTTCTTCCTCGTGGCTCCTCCTATTAGTTCTCCTTCTTATTTACATCATGATTAATGTGAAAATATGTTTAATATGAATGTATAAGTAGTCTATATCAAATTGCATGTTGTCTTGTGGAAAGGATTAGGTGAAGGTGGGGGAGAAAATTCAAAACTCAAAATCTTATAGAAGTGAATGTTGAAAATTAAAAATAAATTAATTCTATATTTTGAAATAATAAAATGAAATGCAACAAAATATAGAGAAATATCCCTTGCCCTACAGGGTAGTGGTAAAGAAAATATTCTGGAAACATGAGCTGCTGTCATTCTGAGGAAACATGGAGATTTCATAGGCCAGGCAAATGATGTTGATGAAAATTTCCTGTTGGCTCCAGAGCCCCTTGCTAATTGGCCCCTGTGTGCCCTCTATGTTTTGACTTTCTCAAGGCTGGATTGCTTTTCCCCCTCAGCCAGGCAGAGAAAACCAGATCACATTTCCCATTTGGATGTCCCAAATTCGTTCTCCCATCCTGAGAGGACACACTGCCTCTTTAAATACATTATGAATATGATCAGTAATGTATCAAGGTGTCTTTGCAGGATGGTATAAACTTCGGCTGCACTACTTATTGCCATAAACCACACTTCCAGGTTTTTATTTATATGGGCATTAGCTCAATATGATTGGATCTGTAGGCAGCAGAGGCGATTGCAGTAATTTATATATATATCAATAAAGGTCTCCAGCCAGCCACTGGGTGCTCTAAGGGAAACAGTAGTTCCATTTAAAACATTAGGAACTGGAGAAATTGAAAATAACTCTCTATTTAGAGGCCAAGAAGTAAGACAGTATGCAAGGAAGGTCCCAGCGCAGCCAGGGTATGCTAAAAAGGCTGTTAAAATAATGTTTGGCTTATATTTTAGGCACAGAATTTAACTTAACCCCTTCCTCTCATTGATGATTTTTTGTTTCATTTGATTGTTTTTTAAGAACTAAACACAATAGAAGGATGTGATAGAATGAACAGTGGACTAGGAGTCAGAAGACCTCGGTTCTAGTCTTGACTAACTCCCTGCGTTTTCCTTAGGAAAGTTATTTAACCTCTCTAGGCCTAAGTTCCCTTGTCTGTAACATGAAGGGCTTGGTACAGATGATTTCTAAAAACATTTCCAGCTCTAACATTATATGATTCTTTGACATTTCTATTCCATCTCTTGGAAATGAAAGCAGGTGCCATCGTGGAATTGGTTCTCTGATTTAGAATCCTCTAATGCCAAAGCTGGAGGAGATAATAGAGATTTATTTTACCATAAAGAAAATACTCAGAAGATCTGAGGGGTTGAAAGGTATGAACAAATTCCACCATGGGCCCTCTCTGACTACTGCAGCCATCGGAAACTACCTCTTTCTTCTTCCCTCTTTCTTCTCTTTTCCTCTTCTTTCTTTCTTCCTTCCTCCACCTTCTTCCCTCCTTGCACTTTAGATGTGGATCAATTTATAAATACAGCTCTTACTTCTTTTTGAGCAAACTATGTGGGTCTCCCTCCCCACCCACTCAAAGGTTTTTTAATTGTATTTACTGACATCTTCCACACTGAAAATTAGTTACAGATAAACATGGTATTGATTATATTGGATTAACTGATATTTCTGTTGCTAGGACATGCACTCCCTGCCTCTGAACACTGCCCCACCCTCTAAGTTACTCCCAGGTCCAATGTCCAGATCAGCATCTTTTCAAAACTACAACTCATCACAAATCCTGATCTGATGTGTTCATTTGATAGCAAGCAAAAGGACTGATTTACTCAAAGTAAGAGCATTTAATTAAACATACTAATAAGATAGTAATGATAAAGTAAATCACAAGAGAAAACAAATCTCCCATTAGCACAGGGGTATGATCTCCCAAAGATTCTAATGACCCTGATGAGAGAAAGAATAATCAAACTTAGACAACTGATGGTCCCATGGTTCTATTAGAGCTGTAACTCCTCTCTGTCTTCAAACTTCCTTCCCAATGCAAAGCTGCTGATGTCTTCTACTAGGCTGCTTCCTTCACTCAGCTGCAAGCTACTGATGTCATATGCTGGGCTGCTTCTCCATTGAGTTTCTACTGCCATCTGCTGATTCTCTGGTTAGTAGAGAAGAGAATATTGGTCTAGGAAGGTAGAGCATGAGAAAAGAATTGGGATTTATAGACAACAGCTCAATATATAGGAATGGTAATGTACTGGTCAAGGACTATATTTTCCTATTGTCTTGCAAAGCTAAACTAAAAGATTTGACACTGAAAAATAAAAGAGGGAAAAAAACTTCCTACATACATCCACCAAGTAAGATAGACTATGGGTAGCTAAAATTAAGGAAGAAGAGCAATCGAGATACCTCATAGTTCATAGCAAGGCAAAAATCTAAGAAAGTAGCCAGTAATAAAATCCATATCCTGCAATGTCTATATTCAAAATACACAAAGTTTAGTCAAGAAACAAGAGGAACTGGATATCTTTAAGCAAAAAAAATAAAATAAAAAGGCAAATTTGGCCTCAGGGATATCAATGAAAATTGATGGAATGAGACTGATGACTGAAATTTGACTTTGG
This sequence comes from Potorous gilbertii, assembly GCA_028658325.1. Taxonomy (NCBI): domain Eukaryota; kingdom Metazoa; phylum Chordata; class Mammalia; order Diprotodontia; family Potoroidae; genus Potorous; species Potorous gilbertii. The sequence continues at coordinate 379,351,957 of CM053769.1, read as the reverse complement.
ATGACTTTTGGATCTCAGTTGAAAGAAATAGTGTAAATAAAAGAAGGGTAGAATAGCATCACATATTAAAAAGGTATATTCTTGTCAGGAAATCTAGGAAGCAATAGATAAAGACAAAATGGAGGACATTTGCATAAAGATCAACAGATAGATAAACAGAAGTCATTTTATCATTGAAGTATACTACAATCTACCTGGATAGGAAGAGGAAATAGAGATCATGAACCTGGCACACAGAGATATAAGAGAGATGGAAGACTTCAAACTATACAAAAATCTGTTTGAGTTCTCTATTTCTCTCTGTCTCTATTGTTGTCCCTTCTCCAACTTTCTGTCTCACCTAGGCAGGTAGGTGAGACAGTGGATCAAACTTTAAGTTTAGAGTCAGGAAGACCTTAATTCAAATCCTGTTGCAGACAGTGTGTTACCCTAGACAAGTCACTTAACCTCTTTCTGCCTCAGTTTCCTCAACTGTCAAATTGGGATAACAATCACGCTTATGTCCCAGGGTTACTTTGAGCGTCAATGAGACAATATTTGTAAGTACTTAGCAGAGTGACTGACATTAAGCACCTATTGGAGTTTAATAAATGCTTGTTCCCACCTACACACACAGAGCAGCTAATAACATCATCCTTCAAAGGGTGAGGGACTAAGTAAAGGTGAGTACTATTCTGGATATCATTCTCAATCACAGGAAAGGATGAATTTTGGGAATAGAAATGATGGGAGTCTTGAGGGGCACATGAACACAATCTTCTAGAGTTTGTTAAGACAGTAGTCAGGTATGGTTCAACAAGTTCCCTCGATCTTGGAAGAGGAGATAAGAGGAATCTTAGGTGGAATTTCATGGACTATATTTCTTTAGAGGAAATCAGTACAGGAGGAATAGGAAGTCTCAAGGATGAAACTCTAAAGTCACAAAGGAAAACAGCTACAATGAGGAGGGAAAAGGGGAGTTAAAGGAAAAGACTGAAAGGTAGGCACAGGGAACTCACCAACCATGTTTGACTTTTAAAAGATGAATTTTTTTTTAAAGATAAGTACAGACATGGATAACTTTGATTGCAAGCTGTCTTGGGGAGAAGAGAGGGGGAAGGGAGGGAGAAAATTTTAGAACTCAAAATCTTATAAAGATGAATGTTGAAAACTATCTTTACATTTAATTGAAAAAAATAAAATACTATTAAGTGAGGGAAAATAAAGATAAGTTCAAAACATGACAGCAAAGGTAGGAAAACAGAGGATGAATGTTATAACAATCCCATTAGGACTGGTAACTCTGGAAAAGCTGGGGCTATCAAGAAAGAGTAAGAAAAAGAAAAGGAAATCTTTTGGAGGAGTCCTATCCCTGAAAGGGATGTATCTGCTGTTTAGGATGGACAGGATGGTGACAACTCATTTCCATTTTCTGTGCTGAAAAGAATGATCTTTGGACTGAAAGGGACAGGGGAAAAATACTAATAGGAAGTTGATACCTAGGCAATTGTAAGTCAGCACCTACCCACCCTTGATGAATTTAAGTCACCTGGTCCAGTAAGTACATCCTTAGGTACTGGCAGATATGATTACTGAGTCACAATCAGTGATGTCTGAAAGATTTTGGAATGGGAGCAGCACATCAAGAGTGAAAAAGGACAGAAGGAACAAATATTTCTTAAGGGCCTACTGTGTGTCAGTACACTCTTTACAAATATCTCATTTGATCAAATTGCTTGTTTTCTCAATGAAGGGGAAGGGAAAGGAGGGGAAGAAAGAATTTGAAATTCAAAATTTTAAAAAAACAAAGGTTAAAAATTGTTTTATATGTGATTGGGAAAAAAATGAAATATTACAATTTAAAAAATAAACAAAAAAATCTCATTTGAGAAAAGGGCAAATGTCTCAACGCTCAAAAAAGGGAAGAGATTATAATATGCAAACTATAAATCATTGAGTTATATTTTAGTTCCTAGTAAAATTTTTAAATAGATTATGAAAGACAGAGTTATTGGGTATCTAAAAAAGGAAGTGGTGGTAACAGAGGAGGTAGGGCTTCATTAAAAAAGGTCATACCAAACTAACATTATCTCATCTCCTGACAGTGCTACTAAGCTGGCAGATCAGAAAAATGTTGTAGATTTGGTTTTCCCACTTTTTAGTAAAACACTCTGCTTGGCAGAAAAAATAGAGATAGATGGACTAGAAATTAGTAAAAATCAATTGGATTTGAAACTAGTAAAATGTATGGTCTCCAAAATAATCAATAGTGAAAGTCATCTGGGAAAGATGTGTACATGAAAGATCTGTGTTTAACATTTCACTATTTAATATGTGTATCAATGAGTTGGATGAAAGCATAGATGTCATGCTTTATTGTGATAAATTTTTAAGTAACACAAGGCTAGTAAGGACAGCTAACTATGACAGAGTTAAGATTCCAAAAGATCTTGACAAGCCACAACATCAACGTGAATCCAATAAGATGAAACTTTATATGAATAAGTACAAAGCCATACACCTGAATTTTCAAAATCAACTTTACAAGTACAAGATAGAGAAGACTTGGTTGGAGCTGTTTTGACTCTTCATGACCCCATTTCAGATTTCCTTGGCAAAGATACTGGAGTAATTAGTCATTTTTTTTCTTCTCTAGCTCATTTTACAGATGAGGAAACTGAGGAAAGCAGAATGAAGTGGCTTGCCCAGAGTCACACAGCTTGTAAGTGTCTGGGGCCAGATTTGAAATAGGGCCTTCCTGACTCCAGACCTGGCACTCTGTCCCCTGCCCCTTCTAGTTTCCCCTTGACAATTTTGATCTATCTACAAATAAAATGAACTTCCTTAGAAGTAGCTGGTATCCCTTCACCAAAGATCTGTAAGCAAAAGTTGAATGATCACTTCTCATACATGTTGCAATGGGGTATATTCTGTTTTGGAGTAGAATAGATGACCCCCTCCAACTCTGAAATTTTGTGAATTTCTAATTCCAGCTGACATGCAACTTCTTTACTGATATGCTCCTACCATATGATGCTCCTTTACTGTTCCTTTCCCCAAAGGGATGTCTGTAACTTTGTCACGAGCCTATAGTTTCAGCATTACTTCAACGCTTTTGCAAGTCAGACACCCAGCCACACTCAGCCAACATAGCAGAATCCCTTAGGTCATCTAGAATTTCTACTTTTCCCCTACTCCTGAACAGGAACTCCTTAAGCCTCTTTGATATTTACTATTGGAATAAGTAAAACCCTTTAAACTGTCACCATAAGCCTGGTGGGTAGCATAAGAGTTACTTAGATTACTTTGGAGCTTTACTTAGCAATTTTGGAAGGGTAGGACAGAGCTGGCAAACATGTCCCACATTTCTAGCACTATTCTCACATTGTTGCCCTTGCATTTCATTTCATTCATGTCACATATGTATGCTTGAGGCCATTTCATTCACATGAAATATGTATGCTTGGGAGTCTGAATTCAATAGAACCAGTAAAACAAGAGTTTGATGAGTGTGGCCTGCTCCAATGGCAGAAGTGAATCATGGAGGATCATAGATTTAGAGTTGGAAGGCATCCTGAAGTTCATTTAGTCCAACACTCTCATTGCCCAAGGTCACATAAGTAATAAGTAGCAGTCAGGATTCAAATTCAAGCCCTCTAATTTCCTTTCTCTTCAAATCCAGTTCTTTCCACAATATTGTAGGTCAGATAAGACAATATTTGTAAAGTACTTAGCACCATGCATGACCCATAGTAAATGCTTAATAAATGCTTGTTTCCTTTGCTTTGAGCCCCTACTGTCCTGCCTCCTGAACTGAAGAGGACATCTGACCCAGAACACTCCTGGAAAGGACCTTAAACACCCAAATTAACTGCAAAGATCCTACGGAGAAAGATACTGTTTGCATCTACAAAAAAGTACTGATATAGATGCAGAGAGAGAGAGAGAGATTTGTGTCTAACAGTAATCATCTCAAAGTTTGGGGCAGTGGGGGAAGGGAAGAAAGTTACATGATAACTTTGTTGTATCTTTTGAAAGGAATAGTAAGTTGCACGTAATGGATCTGCAATTTCAGGTGCACTCCTCTGTTTTTCTATTCCATTTTGTTATGGGAATGCCTTTTTCTATTTCTTGAGTTCAGAAAAATACATATATATTTTATAACATAATATAGATATAAATATATATTTAGAATTATATTATATATATATATATACATATACATATATATATATATATATATATATATATATATACATATATATATATATATATATTAAGTGAACTTTAAAGGTCAACTAGTCCAAACATTTTATGTTATGAAAGTTGCTCTCCCTGGTCAGTGATATCCCATCTATAACACTCTCTGGTTTTATGACTCTCCTTTCAACCTGCACCAGGAATGGTTCCCACAGAAAGAGTCCTTGAAATCCATGGCTAGCTTTCCCCCTTCTCCTATGAGTGAAACATTTTCATGGAATCACTCTATCCCTGGTCATCCATTCCAGCACAGGATGTGTTACCTAACTTTTATATGTTTCCTCAGTGCTTAATACATAATAGACAATTAGTTGATTGATCACAGATATAGAGTTGGAAAGGACGAGAGATGACCTAGTCTAATCTCTTCCTTTTATTGATGGTGAAAAATGAAATCCAGAAAGAATAACGGACTTGCCTAAATTCACACAGTAAGTGGCAAATCAAGATTCAGTTTCACCTTTTGATTCCAAATACATCATCTTTCTATGGCACTAGACATTTTGGAAAATACTTTTGTTTTTGTATCACATTCATTTCTGAACCTACTCACTTCCCATGGAGCCATTCCTCAACCCCACAAAATAATGGTCACATTGTGGATCTTGCCATCACCCACAAATGAACAATTCTATATTCGAGTCTATATTCAAGTCTGTACAAGTCTATATTCAAAAGTCAATAATCTAGTGACTTTTCACTTCTCATTCTGCTTTCCCTTAAAAAATCCTATTTTTTCCACACTGGCCTCCAATCCTTTGACCCCATAATTCTCTCCCAGACTATCTCCTTTGAACTATTCTCTCTGTTTCTCCCCATCTTGACCTCTCAGTGAACCAACTGAACTCTTCACTGTCCTTAGATCCCTAGTCGCCTTATAATATCACTGATTATGGCCAGTCAAACCTTTGCTTTGAATCACTCTCACCATTTGTCGCCTTCATTCCTACATACAGGCTGAACAAAGATGAAAAGTCATGAAACCTATTCTGACTGGGTCCATTGCATATTTTTGTTACATAAACCCAATTGAGCCCTTAATGCTGCTAAGCAATCCTACTATACTTCCCTTATCAATTCACTGTCCCACTCCCTACAGCAGCTCTTCAAATCTTTTCATCCCTCCTCAAATGCCACCCCTACTCTCTCAGCCTAGAAGCTTGTCACATATTTAACAAAAAAAAATTGAAGCTATTGATTGTGAACTCCCCTTTCTTCTTCCTCATCTTCCATCACTCAGATACTTTCTGCCACTTTCTCCTTCTTTACTCTTGTCTCCCAGAATGCAGTTGAGGTAGTCATTTGCATAATGCAATGGCATAGTTTCTAACAAGACTAACCCCTCTGCTTGTTCAAACAATGCCATTCCATCTTATCTCCTCCATCTGTCATCCCTACTTTTTAACTTATTTTCAATCTCTCCCTGTCTACTTGCCCCTTCCCTACTACCTACAAACATGCCCTCGTCTCCTCCATCCTCAAAAACATCACCATATATCATCCTAAATCTCTTCTGTTTGTAGCTAAACTCCTTAAAAAGTCTGTGTACAATGGACACCTCCACTTTCTCTCCTCTCACTCTCTTCTTAACCTCTTTCAATTGTGCTTCTCACCTTAGCATTCTCCCAAAACTGCTCTCTCCAAAGTTATCATCTCTGAGTTGCCAAATCCAATGGCCTTTTCTCCATCTTCATTCTCCTTGACCTCTCTGCAGCCTTTGACCCTATCAATCATTTTCTCCTCCTTGATACTGTCTTCTCTCTAGTTTTTCAGGACACCACTTGCTACTGGTTTTCTCTGATTTGACCTCACCTTCTGTCTTCTTTGCTGATTCTACTTCCATATAATAACAATAATATAGGTGTCTCTCAGGTCTCCTCTTTTCCCTCTGTATTACTTCACTCTATGTTCTCCTCTGCTCCCTTGGATTTAATTACCAACTCTATGCAGATGATTCTCAAATCTACCCACCCTAACCTGTCTGCTGGGTCTCCATCTCCACTGCCTTTCAGACATCTCAGATTGGATGTTCAGCAGGCATCTTAAACTCAGTATGTCCAAAATGGAACTCATTATTTTACCCTCTGAATCTTCCCTACTTCTACTTTCCCTGTTATTATAATAGCATTTCTCCAGTTCAAGCTTATAACCTAGGAATCATGCTGGATTCCTCACTATCTCTCAGCCCACCATATTCAATCTTTTTTCAAGGTCTTTCAATTTCACTTTTGCCACATCTCTCATATATGCTCCCTTCCTTCCTCTGACACCGGTGGAGGCCCTCAACATCTCACAGCTGGGTTATTACAATAACCTGCTAGTGGCTCTACCTGCCTCAAGTCCCTCCTCATTCTATTCCATCCTCCATTCAGCCAGTCAAGTGATTTTCCTAAAGCACAGGTTTGGTCATATTATTTCCCTCTCTCCCCTCAATAAACTCCACTGGCTCCCAATTGCCTCCAGTATCAAATACAAATGCTCTTTGGCATTCAAAACCTCCCTCCCTCTTACCTTTCCAGTCTTCATATACCTAGGTCCATGACATGTACTCTTCAGTCCAGTGATGATGCCCTCCTGGCTGCTCCACAAACAAGACATTTGGCTCTGGGCATTCTCTCTGGCTATTCTCCATGCCTGGAATGTTATCCCTTCTCTTCTCTGACTACTGACCTCACTGGCTTCTGTTAGGTCCCAACTAAAATCCCAAATTTTACTGGAACCCTTCCCCAACTACTCAATTACAGTGCCTTCCTTCTGTTAATTATTTCCTATTTATCATTTATGTAGCTTGCTTTGTATATATTTATTTAAATGTCATCTTCCTCATTAGATTATAACTTCATTGAGAGCAAGGACTGTCTGTACCCACTGCTTAGCAAAATTCCTGGCATATAGCAAGTACTTAATAAATAATTATGGATTGATTGGTTGATTGAATATATGACACCCTGCTACTTTACTGAGCAAACCATCTTTTGTAACAAAAGATAAAAATGAAAGAAAAGAGACAAACAGTTTAGCAAAATTAACCAATACATTGAAAATAATATAAGCAGTGCCCACACCCTTGCAAAAGGGGGAAAGAGGTATTTTTTCATCTCTTTTGGGAGTACCAGTTTTGGTCATAATATATCACACATTCAGTTTCACTTTTGCTGGGGTTCTTCCCATTCACGTAATTTATCATTCATTTATATATAACTTGAAAATCAGTAAGACAAGAGGCTAAGTCTCAGTTTATCTTGAACTTGAAAGTACTGAATTACTAAATTAACTCTGTATACAGCTCTACATCCTAAATATTTACAGTTGAAACCATTCATTTAAAAACCATTCAACAGTGTTAAACTCAGCTATTTTAGTTGAAATGAATATAGTCATTGTGCATATTGTTTTCATGGTTCTTCTTTCTTCATTTTGCATTAGCTTATATAAATCTTCTCATGTGTATTGGGCTGAGACTGACCAGTCAGTCTGAGGCATCTAGTTAGGAAATAGCACAAAATAAGACACTCATAGACCATAAAAAGGATAACAAAAGGAGGTTTTCTTAGCTATAGCATAAGAAGGATGTTCAACATGAACAAAGAATTTAGCTCAGATAGACTCTGCCTTCCTCATTTCCATGCAGAAATTCATATTGTCAGAAGGATAAGGGATGGTAACTTGGGTAGCCAAGGGATAGCAACCAAATCTGAAAGGCCCCTTGGATGACCCTCTTTTATGTCTATGAGGTGACTAGGAAGCTGCCTCAACTGCCTGAGCTTTAGAACCTTGAGCCTATTCAGTCTGGAGGACAGTTTCAATACCTTTCAAGGAAAAACTAGATTAATCCTTATCAGATAGGGTCTTAGGAAAACCTAGCCTGGGCCTAGCGAGAAACTGATAATATTATATTAGATATAATATTTTGTATATATTATATATGTATAATATTAGATAAAATTATATATTAGATAATTATATATAAAATATTAGATAATATTTCAACCAACTCCTATTTCTTTAAGTTCATTTCTTAAAAATAGCAATATTCCATTACATTTAGGTACAGCTATTTTATCCATTCTCCAAATGGTGGGCATCTACTCTGAGTTCTTTGCTACCATGAAAAGTACTATGACATATTTTGAAATTTCATAGATAAGAGTCCTATTAGGTATAAAGGGATGGAGCTAGATGGAGTAGTGGATAGAGCACCAGTCCTGGAGTCAGGAAGACCTAAGTTCAAATCTAGGCTCAGATACTTCCTAGTTGGGTGATCCTG
>CM053769.1:379325548-379342951 GCA_028658325.1 Potorous gilbertii | reverse complement strand
GATACTTCCTAGTTGGGTGATCCTGGGCAAGTCAATTAATCCTGTCTGCCTCAATTTCCTTATCTGTAAAATGAGCTGGAGAAGGAAATGGCAAACCACTCCAGTATCTTTGCTAAGAAAATTCTAAAATGGGGTCACAAAGAGTTGGACATAACTGAAACAACTGAATAACATTTCTTATAACAGGAATAGGATGTAAAAGGAATGCTCTGAAGGCAATTCAGATATTCACCTTGTCTTGAATATTTTGCCTTTTTATGAGTAAGGTAGGTAGAGAGTACAGCAAGGACCCAGCACTCTTGGGACATTCTAAAAATGATCAATGTCTTGGAGAAATACAACATCTGGACTCTGACACAAGTTTAGAGTTTGTTTTGTTACCCCCACTTCCAACTTACCAACAGGAAACTGAATAGATCATAAGGATTTCCCAGCTAAGGACTTATTTTTTGGATCACAGAGTGATTGATTTAGAGCAGAGAGGGACCTTAGAGGTCATCTCATTCAACCTTCTTTTACATATGAAGAAAACAAGATCCATAGATGCTTAGTAACTCCCCCATGTAAACCCAGATTTTCTGTCCCCAAATCCAGTGTTCTTTCCACTATATTACATTGAATTTCTCTGTTCTTGTTTTGTAACAGGGAATGGTGAGTTTGGCAGTACTGAAAAGAAAGTAACTCTTACCATGACAAGTTTTGAGGATTAACACCTGAAAACACTGAATTCTTTACAAAAACACATGTTGTATATAATGGTTGAAGTACGGTATCTCTGAAGCCCCAAATAGACTTTATACTCTTTTTAAAAAATAACTCACTTGTTGTTGAGTCATTTTCATTCATGTCCAATTCTTTATGACCCCACTTGAAGTTTTCTTGGCAAAGATACTGGAGCTATTTCCTTCTTCTGCTCATTTTACAGATGAGGAAATTGAGGCAATCAGGGTTAAGTGACTTGCCCAGGGTCACAGAGCTAGTAAGTGTCTGAGGTCAGATTTAAACTTGAGTCTTCCTATCTTCTATGTCACCTAGATGCCCTGATATTAATAATAGTAAAAGTTAAATATAGTTTTTATACTTGTAAATGATCATCATCCTTCAATGGCTCCCTCATCGAATAAAGTCTTTAGTCTGGCATTCAAGGTTCTCCATAATTTGACTACCAACCTACCTTCCTACTCAGGTCTTCTATTACCCTATCTTATCGATCCAACATTCTAGACAAACTGGCTTAAATGTTATTCTCTGAGGTCACCCTGAACTTTTTATCATCCATATCCTTATGAGTCATACCCTTCTTCCTTACTGTGAAACATATGTCCAAACATATACACAAACATGTATACACACACACACACAAACACACACACACACATACACCCTTCTGTCCAGTTCTTACCTGTCTTTCAAGACCTATCTCTGATGTCACTGATTCTCCACCCTAGATCTCCCAGTCAAAAGTGGACTCCTCCTCTTCTGAACTCCTACAGCATTTTGTATGTCCCTCTTTTATACTAAATACTACCTTTTTCTTCATATTATGATTATTCATCTTCATCAGAATTTCATTAAAATATAAACTCCTCTGGTATAATATAAGCTTTTTGAGGACAGGTCACTTTTCATTTGCCTTTAGATCTAATTGGTACATTCTAATTATGAACGAATATGGAATTGGATTCATATCAATTCTAGACTGTTTATTAACTGAGGGTAGAGACTGTGTTTTAAGATATCAATAATTGAACATTTTTAAATGTGATTTTAACAATATATTCAGGATAAGTATTTGACAAAGCACAATACCCATTTCTATTTTTAAAAAAACTAGAAAACATATGAATAAATGGACCTTTCCTTAAAATGATAAATAGTTCATATATCTAAAACCAAGAACTATCATTGTATATAAAGGAGATAAACTAGAACCCTTTTGAATAAAATCAGGGCTGAAATAAGGATGTCCATTATCAACACTTCTATTTGATACAGTATTTGAAATCCTGGCTATAGCAATAAGACAAGAAAAGAAGTTGAGGGGATAAGTATATGGTAAAGAAGAAACAAAATGATCGCTTTTGCAAATAATATGATAGCATACATAAAGAACCTGAGAGCTGACTAAAAATGAGTTGAAACAATGAATAATTTCAACAAACTTGCAGGATTTCTAATAAATCCACGCAAATCATCAGACTTCTGCTAAAACTTAGAAGTGTCGAGATGAAACTCCAGTGTACCTGAAAGTGATACTGAGCAAAGTGACCATTTTGTGAATAAATAAGACATCATATTAGAACAGGAATCTCCAACAATATTCGCAAAGAAGTGTATATAGCCCATAGGTCTCTGGAGTGAGTGGGTAAAATAGTCCTGCAAATGAGACATTACTGCCTCAGTGGATTTAATGGTGCTTTTTAAATGGGGATAATTACAGGACCTCTCTAAACAAGTGCATCAGGGGCTCACTGCTCCCAGGCCGCATGGCACTGCAAGCCACACAGTGCGGCAATGTTTAGGTTATGGTAACGTTATTAAATGTGCTCTCTCCTTTTATTAGGCATCTTAATAACCTTTAAGTTGTACCCAGGAGAGCTGGTGCAGAAAAGGAATTCTGGCCAACCTAATTTGTATTTGAAAATACCCCATAGGCCCACAGAACAAGATTCAGATGAATTTCACACACGTACCAAGGGTTACACAAAGCAAGTAGACAAGGGTTTCCATGCTGTATTGCGTGGTCCAGAAAAGCTTCCCCTTTCTCCCATCCTCCCCTGACACTGACTCTCCTATTAACTATTTGCTAGAAAAGATGGCTATTAGTGAGACCTTGTGCAGAAAATTTCCTTCATGTAAAGGGAAATCAACATTTCCAATCAATAGTTGGAAATGAGGATGCAAGTCCATTCATAGGCTAAGACAACTCTACCCACACTACATAGGATCATTTATCCACTGACAGACTGACTTGTCTTCAACTCTGTGGATGACTAGGGGCCAAAGAGGATGAGAAAATAAAGTCAAAAAGAGGGTTTCCAGGCCACTAGACATGGCCGCTTGATCAGACTGTAGTGTATCTGTGCTGCCCCTGCATTAGCCGTCAGCAACATTTTTCACTTGGAACCATCTTCAGCATCTTCCCTTCTAAAGTCAAGCACCAGACCCTAAAGCTTCAGCCCTTTCAGGCTCTTGGCCACTCCCACCATGGAAGCAGTCAGAGTTTAATCTATGGTAGTCCCAGGTGTGGAAAGATGATACTGAATATTTCATTCTCGGGATGATGGGAACTGGAGGTCCCTAGAGAGGCTCTGGCTGCCTCTTTCATGAGAGGTCTTTCCAGGAATCCATCAGGTAGCAATGGGACTGGCAGTAATGACAGCCACTTGGGTCTTCCCTTCCCAGTGGGAGGGCATGCAGCCTTAATGTGCACCAGAGCTCTATGGCCTCCGTCGACTTTTGTTCTCAAAATTAATTTTTAAAATGTCTCCTAATTGCAAAGGTTTCTTGTCATCTCTTTGGTTCCATTGTTAGACTGTTCAATGTGTTTGTCACTTTTTTCCTCCTAAAAAAAAAGAGCCAAAGGAAAGAAAAAGATCTTGAAAGGAAAAATTATTTAAAGCAGTTTTCTTCTCTCCAGAAAATTACCTGCTTTGGCTTCAATTTTTTTTAACTCTTCTCAATCTTTAATAGCTAATGAGGCAGATAGTGTTAGAATGGACGTGGGGGTGGGGAACACAAGTCCATTATCTTGGTAGGAAATTGCATGGATTGTGTTGGTAAGTAAATACTATTTATTAAGAACCTTAGTGTTAAAATGAAAGAGAGACTATTTTTCCTTAAAAATTAAGTGTTTTGAAAAACTGGTTAGGTTTTTTCCCCCTTTACTGATCACAAAATTGAAAACAGATGGTATTAGCCAGAGACATAAGAAAACACAGAGAAAGTAAGCAAGGTCGGCTATAGAGCATTGGAGGGGCAAGATGACTGTGAATATTACCCTCTCACCCCTAGAAGACCCTCATTCAAGTGTTAACTTACAGTTCTGTACGTCAGCAGGGACAGAGACTGAAGAATTAACTTAGTTCCCCTACTTGACCTAACGGGTCTCCCCCAATCCTATTCCCTTCATAAGACCATGAAAACACAGATTTAGAGCTCTAAGGGATCTCAAGGATCATCTAGTACAACATCCTCATTTTACAGTTGAGGAAACTGAGACACAAATAAGTAAAGTGACTTGACCAAGTTCTCACCTAGAGTAAATAACAGAGCTAAGATCTGAACCAAGGTCCTCTCTTCCTACTGTACCGTAGTATCTCTACCTGACCAAACTCTGGGCTTCCTTCAAGATTTAGCTCAAGTTCCACTTATTATTCTGTGCCATTATGGTAAAGTAAAAAGAGGCCTGGGTCTGGAGTCAAAACACCTGAATCCAAATCCTGACTCTCCCACTTACTTCCTGTGTGAATGAATTTGTCTAACTGACTTTCCCTACATGCCTCATTCAGCCACAAATAGATGATTCTATGGTCCTTCTCTGATTGCCCCCAGCTCACAGTACTCTGTCCTTCTGAACACCTAGAACACTTGCCCCCGATTTTTGTACTAAAGAGTACAAAGTTCTATTTTATGAGTCACCTACACAAATAGAGTACAAGCTCCTGAAGGGCAGGGAGGAGCCAGGATAGGTCTTCTGCAGAAGGCAGGATTCAAGTTTAGTCTTAAAGGAAGAGGTAAAACCATAAGGCAGAGGGAATAAAGAAGATCATTCCAGGAATGGGAGACAGCCAATAGAAGGCATGGAGGTCAGAGATATATATTGTGTAAGGAGCAGTAAGGAGATTGGTATAACTGGATAATATCAGAGAACTGTAGTTCTTTGTATCCTTCACAGTGTAGCCTAGGCAAAGAAGATACACTTAAGGAGAATCTGTTGAAATCAATTGAATAGATATTTTTTTTTCCGGGTTAAGGAGTTGGTATTTGGGAATTTCTATTGGTAGATGCCTAAGAGTGCTCAGAGCAAGGTAAGAGGATTTGATAGTTGAGAGAGGGGAGATTTCACATAAACAACAAGAATGACGATAAATAATAATACCTCTCATTCATATAGTACATCATACATTTCCCAGAGCTTTCACATGCATCATCCACGGTTTACCAATTGCCCAACCGTTTTCCAGGTTTTGCCTTTCCCACACACTAAAATTATCTATAAATTTAAAATCAAGAATCCTGCCCTTTAAAGATATGGGTCACATGTAAACTGAGGCAATTTTACCACTGAGTCAAATCACTGTGTACATAATGATACACAAAAGACCAACTTTTCACATAGGCAGATAGGTGGTCACCTATGTGGTGTGATTTTTACAGGATTTGCATGATAAAGGAGTCTTGACTCCTAAAATACATCCCCAAACTGTTCTTTGCTAGAAATTCCTTCCAAGGTCTTCCATTCCAAAACACTTTAAAATTAACCCCTAGGTGGATTTAAATGCATCCTAGTGCATGAACAAATGATACTGACCCTTAGGTGAGAGAATAAATTTGTATAATAGAGAGAGTACTGAGCATTTGAAAGAGAAGAGATGTGAGCTTCTGGAGGGTATAAAAAGGAAAAAAAGTGAAAGGACATGGGTGGAACTCTGAAGCCGTTTCCCCTTCTTCATAGTATTACTGGCTTCCCAAACTGTGTAACAATTGAAATGATGTCTTCTGGGATTAGGGGGCTTTTAGATTATTCTTTATGCATTATCTTAATCCTTTCTGCATACTTTTTTTTTGGCAAAAAAGAAAATGGGAGATTGGAATAGTTTGCTTTCTTTTCTAGAGTTTCATTTGGCCTTTGCTTTTCTTTCCTGTCTATTCTTTCCTGCTAAGAGGTCCAGGGAACATCATACTTGAGATACGGCTTCAAGGCTGCATGCACATAGCCCCAAGATCAATAGAGATGGTTCATCTATATAGTTGCTTGGATTGGTGAAGTCTACCAAATCGGATAATTACAACCAGAGGTTGTGGCTGCTTCCACGGATAGAAATAACCCCAGCACAAAGAGCTATGTGGATACAGCCCTCAACATAAAGGTGATGAAGGGCTGTTTTGAAAGCCTTGACTCAGAACCATTTAGAAAACACTGCTGGCGAGGGAGTCGTCATGCACATGCACAGTCAATGAAATATTACCCCTAATTGAGTGGGCCATTTGAGACTGCAACCAAAGGCATGTCCAAGGAGTCAACACTCCCCTTTACAGCTCCCTGAGCCCCACCTGGGTTCATATCCATTTAAAAGGGGAGAAAATACCACTTTCATCACTTAAGTGTAAATGAATCAGAACTATGATATGGACATGGTAGCAATCAGCTTCACCTAATGATGGATCAGTTGCAGAGAGAGGAGGAAGATTCATTCCAGATGTTGCATTCCTGTAGCACTCCTGGATCATCAATTCAAGATTACCCACACTTCCCTTCTGCTCATCAAACACCCACAATGAGAAAGCTGTTCAGGAAGTTCAGTCACAAAGGGGCAAGAGAACTGCTATCCTAGCAGAAAGGGTGACATTTAAAGTGTCAAATCTGATTTGGTTACTCAGGGGTAAAAACAGATGTGGGTGGACTGTCTCTGACTCAATTTTCATAGCAGAAGTAGCCCAGTTAAGGGTCCACAACGGGGATGTAATAGCATGGAGAAATCACTTCCACTGAAGGATATCTTAAAAGTCTGGTCACTTTTACACATGACTTCTCCATATGATCTTACCACTTCACAACTATAGTCATTGAAGGAGTGGACTCCAAACTTATCACCCTGCAACTCCCCTCCATGCACTCTCTACACTAGCTAGACTGGCCTACTCATAATACTGTCCAATGAGCACTTACATGCCCACTTTCATACCTTTACTCATTGTATTTCTTGGAATGCATTCCAAACTTTTTTCAAGCTTCTTTGAATATTAACCCTCCCCCAAGTTCAAGTTTTAAAGGGGGAGTATGGTGCAGTATAAAGCCTGCTGGATTAGGGAGTCAGACAACCTGGGTTCAAATCCCAGCTCTGCTTACTGCTTGTGAAACCTTGGGTCCTTAAATCTCCCTGAGCATTGGTTACTCATCCATAAAATCAGGAGCTAAACTAGATGGTCACTAAAATCACTTCCAGTTCTAACTCTATGATCATAGCCATCTTATTCTGTCCACCTGAACCCCCAGTGATTTTTCATGTCTCTGGTTGGACTGGCTAGCCTCTAAGGAGACTTTAATCTCTAGAGTTGTGATCCTGTGCTATGAGTCCTATAGAACTTAATGTTTAACAACTAACATTTATATACTATTGTGAGGTTTTCAAAACATTTTACCTACATTTTCTTTGTTGTGTTGTTGCTGAGTCATTTCAGTCATATCTGACTTCCCATGATTGCACTTGGAGTTTTCTTGGCAAAGACACTGGAGTGGTTGACCATTTCCTTCTCCAGCTCATTTTACAGATGAGAAAACTGAGGGTTAGGTGACTTGCCCAGGGTCACACAGACACATTGAGACCAGATATGAATTCAAGAAGTTGAGTCTTTCTGACTCTATCCACTGTGCCACCTAGTTGCCCCATACATTTTCGTACTTTCTCAATTAGATTGTGAACTCCTTGAGAGAAGGCACTGGCATTTTTCTGTTTTATTTTGACTTTCTTTATCTGATCACTGGATCCAGATGGCTCAGGAGGGGAAAGTGAGGCTGGTGACCTGCACAGCCCTCCCTTACTCAAAACAAAGTCAAGTGCGAGTCATGTCATCATTTCTCTGATGGCATGGTCTTCTTTGGTAACGAAGGAGAAACACAGACAAACAGAATTGCTAGTGCTTAGCCGAGTACCTGGAACATACCAGGCAATAAATAAATGCTTACAATAACTCAGTGAGGTAATACAGGTATTACTATCCCCCTTTAGAAATGGGGAAAATAAGACTCACTGACATCATATAACTTACCTGGAGTTACACATGAGTAAGTAACAGAAGCAAGATCTGAACCTAGTTCTTTCAAGTGTGGTAGAAAGAGCCCTGGTTTTGGACTTGGGGAAACCACATTCAAATTTCAGTCCCACTATTTGCAACCTGTATGACACTGGGCAAATCAGTTTCCTCATCTGGAGAGTAAGGATGTTGGACTCGATTGCTTCTAAAATCTCTTACGGTCCTAAACCCATGAGCTTCTGCTTCTCAACTGATGACAGACAAAGAGAAAGGTCCCCTTCCTGCATCTGCTATTTGTAATCAAATAACAACTGTAAAACCCAGAGTGCAGCCAGGCTGAGTATTGGGTGGGTGGTTCAAATGGCCCTACACACTTAAATGCATTTCTCTTTGAAATTCCCTGTGGTACATTAATTTTTACTGATAGCTAATGGTTGCTACCCTGTCTCTAAGGCAACTGATCCTGACAATATTAAGTAGAACGATATCAGAAGAGAAGCCTCCTATGTATCAATGATGTTTGGGAAGGAAATTATTTCACTTCTATTACTTTCATATTATAAATTTCTGTTTACCCAAAGAAAGAAAAACGGACATTCTATATTGCCTTAGATAATACTGTCTTATATTTGCATAGCACTTGTAGTTCTCAAAGTGACTCCATATACATTTATATATTTCACCCTCATAACAGCCCCTCTGAGGTCCTTAAGGCAAGGCGGGTTGAGTCCAGAAATCACTTAACAGATAAGGAAATCAAGGCTAGGAGAGATTAAGTAATTTGCCCACGGCCACACAACTGTCTGGTTGTTCAGCAGGGGCTACAATCTGTAGCACAGGGGAAAGATCTCTGAACCTGAAATTAGACAACCTGGTTTATAGTCTGGCCTCTGATGTGTAATTGTCATGTGGCCTAAAGTACTTTGTTTAATCTCACTGTGCCTGTTTCATCTTCTATAAAGAGAGAGGCTTTGGCTAAATGATCCCTAAGTCCCAACCAAATATCTGAGTCCATAAGATGCAGAATAGACTCCAATCTGCTTTGAAGAGGGAGTGTCCTCACAGGAATTCCCTGTAATAATGAAATCACAGATCCAGGCAGGAAAAAAAATAGTGTCCATTCTTAGGAAGGAAACAGTCCCATTCTGGTCTGGCCATATGGAGAATTGTGTTCTAGCTCTAACCTCTATGACCCTGGAAGCTTGTGATATATCAAATGGTGACAAAACTTGCAGTTCCTACTTTTGCCAGGGCTATAGTAGGGAATGGTCTTGGTAAGTAACTGTACAAGTATGTTTTTATCCAGTTGTTCTAGTCATACCCAAATCTCCATGACCCCATTTAGGGTTTTCTTGGCAGAGATATTGGAGTGGTCTTGCTATTTCCTTTTCCAGATCATTTTAAAGATGAGGAAACAGAGGCAAACAGGATTAAGTGATTTGCCCAGGGTCATGCAGCTAGTGAGGGTCTGAGGCAGGATTTGAACTCACAAAGTTGAGCCTTCTTGATTTCAGGTCCAGCAGTCTTGTATAAATGTGTCTTTGGCTTTAAAGTTCTTCAGTCTGGCTCTTCTCAGCCTTTCTAGTCTTTATAGGTTTTACTCTACAATCCAGTAACACTTGTCTCCTTTCTATTCCTAACCCAAGACAATCCATCTCCTACTGGCTGTGCCCCACATCTGGAACTTTGTCCTCCTCAAATCCCCTAACTTCCCTGGCTTCCTTCAAGTCTCAGATAAAGTCCTATCTTCTACTAGAAGCTTTTCTCAGTCCTCCTTAATCTTGATGCCTTCTCTCTATTGATTACTGCCAATTTATCCTCTCTATATCTTGTACAGAGTTGTTTTGTGTTATCTCCTCCATTAGACTGTAAATTCTTTGAGAGTGGGGTTGGATTGTTGCCTTTCTTTCTTTTAATATTCCCAGCACTTAGCACAATGTCTGACACACAGAAGGTGTTTAAAAAATGCTTGTTGACCGACTGTATTCTTACTTGCCACTGTCTTTTCTTTCTTCTAACCACTCTCAAATGCAAATCAAATGTTTATTTTTAGTTTATAGTTTTGACCCACCTTGTATTACAATTAAAACTTTCATAGTATCAGAGATTAGACCTGAAAGGGACCTCAGAGGGCAGCCCCGACCTTTCACTCTTCAAAGGATATGAGGCAACAGGACATAATGGGAAAAGGAGCAGAATGGAGCCAAAAAGGCCCAAGTTTGAAGTCTGCCTCTGACCAGGAACAAATCACTTAACTTTTCTGAGCCCCAGTTTCCTCAGATCTAAAATGGAGTCAGGGAAGCAGCATAATCCAGTGGAAAGAACATTGTTTTTACAATATGTGGCTCTAGAATCAAATTCTAGTACTACCATTTACTACCTAGGTGACCTTGGGCAAGTTTGACTTCACCTTCTTCATCCTCCAATTTCCTTATGTATATGAAGGGTTGGATCAGATGACCTCTAAGTTCCCTTCTAGCTATGATTCCATGAATATCTGTAGCAATTTTCTGATAGGGTTACTATGTGGGTCAAAAGAAGAGAATGTAGGAGAAGTGCTTTGCAAACTTTAAAGCTCTATATAAATGTCAGTTGTTATTTTACAATGAAAGGCAGAGGCTCCAAAGCATGTCCTTGCCTAGCATCCCAAGCACTGGCTGGGGAGCACTGAGTTCCTTTCTCCCATCTGCCCTGTCAATCTGGATTGAATATTCTGAGCATGGAACTACCCCTGACGGCCATGGGAGTTTCCTTCTGGAACTTGAACAGAATATGCAATTGAGATCTGCAGTGCAGAAATGACATCTGAAGCAGTGATTAGAGAGGAGGGATTTGCCTTTGGAATATCCAAAATGTTTCAATCAAGCAAGCTTACATTTAGTCAAAAAGTCTATGGAGAAGAAAAATGCACATAACAGGAGTCTTTTCCCTT
Organism: Potorous gilbertii; assembly: GCA_028658325.1. Taxonomy (NCBI): domain Eukaryota; kingdom Metazoa; phylum Chordata; class Mammalia; order Diprotodontia; family Potoroidae; genus Potorous; species Potorous gilbertii. Next base: position 379,332,042 of record CM053769.1, on the reverse strand, counting down.
ACCCAGATCTGTCAAGGCTAACCTTCTTTTCCAAAATCCTGGAGACACACACACAAAAGTAAAAAAAAAAAAAAATGGGCGAGCCCTACATTGACTCCACATCACGTCAGAAAATACTTCTTACTAAAGGCTGCCCAGTGGGAGCACCCATGTGTGGACAGATTGACTGCCAGCAGGCAGCCTGTCACTCCTTGCCCAGGCCTAGAGATGCATCAAGGATTGTCAGAGGCCATGAACCTCCTTCTCTTTGGCCTCTCCAGTTCTCCAGCCAAACCAACTCCTGGGAGAGATGACAAAAATTATGAGCCTCTGAAGCAGAAACACATTCGTACCAAAACAGAAACAGACTATCAGAGACAAATAAGGGGCAGAAAGGGGGAGACAGAGGAAGAAAGAGGTAGAGACATAGAGAGTTCAAATAAAATTAGTGATTGTGGAAGCTACTTACTGGGTATGAATGGTGGGCTGAGGGATAATTGCAATAAGGCAGTCCAATGATAATCTGGGTTAACAAACTCATGTCCTAATAGAGGGTTTTTTATTTGGGGTCTGCATTCAGTGAGATAGAATGACAGAGTTAAAAGAAACCCTTAAAGTTAATTAGCCCAACTTCCTGTCTGATGCATGAATTGCCTACACAGCATCCCCTACAAATAGCTGGCCAATCTCTGTTTGAATACTTACAGTGATGGGGAACTCCCTATCCTGTAGAGATGTCCATTCCATTTTTCATATAGCTATACTATAAGAAAGTCATTCTTTCTATTATACTGAAAGGTACCTACCTATAACCTTCACCCATCGGTCACAGTTATTGACTCTCAGAATTGTAAGAGATCCCAGAGAACATCGAGTTAAACCCATATCTAAATGTGAACCTCCTTTACAGAATACCCAAGAGCACCCCAGCCTTTACTTAAAGACCTCTACTGGTGATGGGTGGGGACAAGGAGAACATTTGTTGTTGTTCATCTAAGATCAATGACATCAGGAGGGTGACGTGTTTACTTGCAAGTGAATTGGATTTAAGTGAGGTAGGATCATGCAAAAGCCATCAGCCTCACTTTCTCCTCCAGAGTCATCAGAGGCTAGTGAAGGTAAAAGTCAGGATAACTGGAGATGGTCCTGCATGCAATGGAAGATATTGCCCTTTTTTAAACTAAGGTCTTCCCCAGGTCTCAGTTTGTCTGAGGCAGCACCCACTCAGTGAATACTGGCCAAAGAACTTCTTACCTACTGAGGAAACCCACTCTGGTTTTTGGATAGAACTAATTATTAAGAAAAAAAGGTGGCTTTTTTCCCCCAAATAAATGTCTAGCCTATATTTTATTCTTCACACTTCTACTTATAGTTCTTAGGTCCTCTTCTGGATGCCAGCCCTTTATATATAAGAAGTATATTACCATGCCCCTCCTCCTCCCCTCAAGCTTTCTCTTGTCCAGGCTAAATAGTCCCAAGTTTCTTCAGTCAGTCCTAATGTTCCATCATCCTGAGGCTCTTCACTATCCTGATTGTCCTCCTTTAGACATTCTCCAGTTGACCAATGTCCTTTCTAAAAAATGGTTGTCACCCAAACCCAAACAATCCTCTGTATGTGTTCTGGAGAGACACAGTTACCTTTCTAACCCCATTTTGTTGGTCTGCATGTATATTTTATTGGTCTAGGCAATAATCCATAATCTCTCTTTCAGAGCAGATTGGCTTCTATTCTATGATTTGTGGTCTTAGAGAGATACCTGGTTTCTTTGTCTCTTAATTCTTTCAGAGCTTGCCTGAAAGGTCATTGGAAATTCAAATAACTTCCACATGATAGCCTACCAAATAAGATAGTGACTGTTTGTCCCTCATGCCTGAAACACTCTCCCTTCTCATCTCCATCTCCAACTTACCTAAACTCTTTCAAAATTCAGTTCAAAGCCCACTTTTGGCAAACAGTCTTTTCTAGTCCTATCCCATACCCACCTTCCAACTCAAAACCCTCTGGTTACTAGTGCCTTCTTCCCTCTGGGATTATCCACTATTCCATCTATTTGTACTGTATGCACTTTATTTTGTCCTCCCCATTAGAATGTGAGCTCCTTGGGGCCAGGAAGGATGTTTTTGTCTTTCTTTGTATCTCTAGCACTTAGCACAGGGCCTAGAATATAGTAGACTCTTATTGAATGTTTTTATTTTTGTTGTTGTTGGCAGCTATAATACCTCTCCTTTATCTCCTCTTCTCCAGGCTAAACATCCCCAGTTATTTCAACCAATTTTCACAGGAAAGAATTTCTACTACCTTTCTCATTCTCATTGCCCTCTTTTAGAAGAGCTGCTAATGGGATCTGATCAGGGAAAACTAGATCTTGAGGGTGCATGAGGTGGTCTCTTGAGGAGGCATAGAAAGAGTTGGGTCCTAGTTCAGCTGTTTGCTGGGTTGCTTTACCTTTAGCAAGTAGTCTAACTTTGTTGGGCTTTGGTCCCTTTGTTCACTAAATGAGAGTTTTGGACAAGAATTTTGGACTTAAGTGCTGGACTTCATCTTTATGGACTGGAATTTTGGACCTAAGGGCTAGATTTTACATTTATGGATTAGAATTTTGGACCTAAGTTCTAGATTTTGTATTTATTCCTACTCAATTTCATCTTGTTACATTTAATCCACTCTTCTAATTTACTAGATATTGACATGCTCTTCATGACAATAATCAACGTGAAAAAGACGTAGGTGTTCTGCTAGTTATGGTTTCTGTTCAGTCATTTCAGTGATGTCCGACTTCGTGACGCCATTTGGAGTTTTCTTGGCAAAAATAATAGAGCTTCTCCAGCTCATTTTACAGATGAAGAATTGAGGTAGAGTTAAATGACTTGCCCAGGGTCACGCAGTTGGTTAGTATCTGAGGCCAGATTTGAACTCAAGAAGATCAGTCTTCCTAACTTCAGGCCTAGCGTTCTATCCACTGGATCACCTAGTTGACCTAATGGAGTTTAACGGATTACACATTTATTATGATTTAACTGTGTGACATAACTATGAAGAAAAAATGAGTGTAACTTCATGCTGCATCAAGAAACATCATTCAACAAGCATTTATTATCTATCACATGCCAGCAAAATGGGCTAAGACAAAAGTCAAATTGTCTCTGCATTCAAGGAGATTATGATTCAAGGAGATTATCTTCTATTGGGGGAGACAACATATATTCATTTATGTATAGGAAAACTATATGCAAAATATGTACATGGTAATAATGATGGGGAAGGCACTGAGAGCTGGGCAGAGGCATCAGGAAAGGTTTCATGCAGAAGTTAGCAAAACAAGTTGAGTTTTGAAAGAAACTAGGATTTCTAAGAAGAAAGGTAAGGAAGGGAGTAAATTCTAGGCATGAGGGAACCAGTCACTGCAAAGGCATGAAGGAGATAGGAAATGGTGTCTTGTGTGAACTATAGTAGGAAAGTCACTAAAGAACCACAGGGCATGTGAAAAGTAAAAATGAAAGAGGAAAAATTGTTTTCATGGTATTCCAAGCGTGAGCAAAGAAAGTCAGGCATACTGTAAGCAAGAGTGGACTTAACTTCTATCTTCTAATGTTGGTTAAATATTGCCCTCTCCAAATTTCTTCTTTTAAAATAAAAACACCATTTGGGAACAGAAACACATCACTAACACCTTGGCAGAATTCATCCACTGGATCTGATTTCTCAGAGATAAGAGTTAGGAATAACATGAGAGCATTGAAAGAGGAAGAAAATTCCTAAAAAGAAGTCCTGGAGACCACTGAAGACAAACTTCACCTACCTGATGGTTTTTCTTTTGAGTGAGCCTGCACATGAGTAATATAGTCATGAGATAACTTAGTCTGTCTCTTGACTCTGTTACTATGATGGGCAATGTCACAACACACATCGGTCTTTTTCTCACTCACTGTCCTTGGTGCAGGGCATGCTTTGTAAGTGGACAGGGAAAGCCTGACAATTTAACTTATCCTAAAGAAGCCCTGGAGTTATAGAACTTTAGAGCTGGAAGGGACCTTAGAGATCATCTATTTTTACTTGTCATTCATATGAAGAAGCAGAGGAAATAAGTAATGGAGGAAGGTTAGGTAGAAAAAAAACATTCTACCCTTTACATGATATTCACTGGAGAGACCAGATATGGGAGGTCAAAAAGTTTCAGAGGGGGAGAAATAGAGGAAGTTGGTGCTTTGGTGGGCACCTTGATCATGATACTTTTCCTGATACTCCAGCTAATGCCTCCAAAAAACAATATCATCTTCCACTTTTGCAGGTATTTTGAAAGGCAGAATGACAATGGATAGAGAACAACCTTCAGAATCAGGAAGACTTAGGCTCAGCTCCTTACTCTGACTAGCTGTGTGACCCTGAACAGGTCCCTCAACTTCCCAGTACCTAAGGTAACTAACTCTCTTAGACTATGAAGCACAGAGAAGATTGATAGAGGGAGTTTCCTATACCAGAAAGATTACAGGTCCAGTCCCTAACCCTATATTTCACCCATATGTACATATATCCCTCACATATATAATGTAAGCTCTGAAGGACAAGCACTATTTGGGGGTGGGCAGGTTTCTTTCTGTTGTTTGCATTTTTATCCCTAATGCCTAGCACAGCACCTGGCACATAGTAAGTGCTTTCTAATTATTGATGAAGACAATCGAAACATTTTTACTAAACATTCAGGGTTTTCTTGAATTAGTACAACCAAGTAAGGCAGGTTAGAATAGAAGCCTTGGAGTCAGGATTTCCAGATCACTGGCAATCTTTGAAAGACTACTTTTGTTAGAGTGATGAGCATAGAAGCTAAATTTCAAGGTGAGAAATAACTGGTGACACAGAGTCAGTGCAGGTAGAAAATTCTAGAAACTGAGATGTGAAAGAGACAAGAGATATAGGATAATAAATAACTCGAGGGAATAGTCAAGGGTTCAAGGGAAGGTGTTTTTTTAATATAGGGAAGACCTGAAACGTTTATAAGCAATAAACCCAGTAGATAAAGAAAGATTACAAAGAGAAATGTGGCAGGGGCCTGAGATAATCTATGGGACAAACTCTCAAAGGATATTAAAGGAAATAGAATAAGGACACAAGTAGAAGTGTTAGGCTTCTCAGGGAACTCAGGGAAGAGTCACCCTTTCTCTGGACCTGATCTCCAAAGACCATGATCCCTGCCTACACAACCACCCCCAGGAGTTCATCCCCTCCACCCAGGGACTCACCTGTCTTGATTTGGTTGTAGGTACAAACTCACTAAACCCACTATATCTACCCAGTCTCAGACCATATTCCATATCCCATCCTGACATAGTAAACTCAGCAAATGCCTCCCTGAGTATTCTGCAATCAGTCCTATCACTGCAAGTATAACCTCCCTCTCCCCCTACTTTTCATCTCTTGTGCTAGAAATAGCAGGCAGTTATCAAATCAATTACTACTATTGCCACTAGAAAGAGAGTGAAATCAACTCACCTGTGCCACTGTTAAAAATTGTGACTACCAAAACTCCCTTCTATAGCCACCACCCTCAGATATGTGGTGTCTCTCCAAATGAAATGCAAATTTATTGAGGCCAGGGAATATTTCACTTTTGTATTTATATCTCTATCATTAACACAGTTACCCAAAATAGGTGCTTAATGAATGTTTTATTCAATTCAGTAATCATTCCAGAAAATAATCATTCCAAGGCTTCCTATGTCTCAGGGTTAAAACAGAGAAGGAGGGGACGGGTAGGTGTATGAATGGGTATTAAGGTGTCAAATAGAGGAGACAAGAAGCTTATAGCAGATCGCCACAATTTTAACAGTGAGGTAGGAGACGATATCATCTACCAAGAGACTAGGTAGGTGGTAGAATGATACCTGGAATTTTGAGACAATTGAGTTTTAGAAGAGCTGCTAGGAGAATGAGCTAGAAAGTAAATTAGGGAGGGCCCAGTTAAGATTAGAGAATAGGAGTCTACACTGGACCCCATCAGATGGGGTTGTAAGACTCCCTCCATCAACTTTTAGTACCCATGGCCTCTTTTATCTCAAATCGAAGAGCTTTATACATGGGAATAGAGTCAGCCCCTCTACCCAGGCAGAGTAGGTGTAGACTTAACAGGGCATGAGAAATGGAAGATGAACACTCACCTCTAGGGTCAGGCCTGTGGAAGGAAGAAAGTAGAGTCAGAGAAGGAGTAATAGACTAGCAGAAGAGGAAGAAATGGAAGGGCTGAAGTTTTTGGAGAGGGAAAGAATATGCTTGGAGAAGTAAGACAGAGGGAGACATGGGAGATATGGGAGGGAGATTATAGTCAGAGAATGCGGTTCAGAGTTCGAGCATGATCATAAATAAAGCAATAAAGAAAAAATTCTGAATCACATTCTGGTGCAAGGTAGGAAATTATAGCCACGTATAACAAGGCTCGTTTCACATATGCCCCTCTAAGGTTTTTAATATTTTTAATGTATAAAATGAAGGTCAGAAATGATCAATTATTAATTAAATTTGG
>CM053769.1:379248141-379325048 GCA_028658325.1 Potorous gilbertii | reverse complement strand
AGTAGATATGAAGTTTTCAGAGAAGCATGAAAAGACATGAGTTGATACAGAGTAAAGTAACTAGGTGTAGGAAAACAATATGGGGAATGATTTCAACGTACGTAAAGGGAAAGAACAAAACCAACAAAATGATAGAGATGGAATGCTGCAAAATTATGATGGCCAAAGCTGGTCTCAAAGAAGGCATCTCTCCTGACTTCTTTCATTGGCAGGAGACTATGGGTATATGACAAGGATTCTTAACCTGGAATCCAGATACCCAAGGAGTATATAGCTAAATTTCAGGAGGTCTGTGGATAGATTTCAAAGGGTCTGTGACATTTGATGAGAAAAAAAAATATATTTTACAATTACATTATGTTGCAAAATTATATTTATTTTCATTAACATTTAATTGAAATTTGCATTTCCTTCAGTTGTGAATTTTAAACATACCCTAGTTCTGAGAAGGCTTCACCAGGAAGTCACATGGGTGCCTGACATAAAAAAGATTAAGAAACTTTGTAATATGACATCAAATTTTTTTGATATGTTGGTTATTGAACATCCCTTAGGGTCACTTGCCTCTCACAGTGATGTTGGCATTTTGAGTCCCCAGAGAGGTATCTACTCTTGCTTTGATGATTCTGGGGTAAATACATGGTTGGCTATCTTTCTAATTCTAGCTCATGATCTCCACTGGTGTGTTTCCCCTTATTCGTTAGCCATGGACTCAGTTCTCTAACAAAGATATTTACTCAAATGGCATAGCAATAGCATTAACTACAAAGCATTTTCCTCAGCACCCAGGCATATTCTGCCACAAATGTACAGAGGCTAGGGGTAGGGAAGAATGGGTGTGAACCTGAAGATGAAAGTAAGATGGAAGTGTCGGAAACATATATTACAAAGGTAGCTCATGCCTTTGAACACAGGGCCTTAAAAAACTTTTTCTTTCTGGAGGGCCCTTGAGATACTGTGGGACATGGTGTCAGTAGTGGAAAAGTAGCTCCAGTGTTGGGCTGGGTTGGCTTTTCAAAGGGAATGGCATCTTCATGGGATGGGCGGTTCAGTTGAACTTGTTCTAATAGGGAGTGATATTTCTGTTGGTCTGGGCTAGGCTTGTGCAACATACCCCTTGTGGTCCATCAAAGCAGTCTGTAGGCAGTATGTTGTGCAAGGCCTGTTTTACATCCTCTACATTTTTTGAGGACTGCCTGAAATTCTTTGGCAGGTCACAAGCATATGTTGTGCAGGTCTGGTTTGGGCCAAGCATGTCACCTTTTTACTACTTTTGTTTCTCACCAGGCTAGGTTGCTGAGCCAGGCAGTCTGAGCTTCTCTTAAGACATGGCATCTGTGCTGGATGGATTGGTTCACTGACCTCTTTGGCTTTATTTCCCAGTTGGCAGCTATTTTTAGCTTCTGCTCCTCTCAGGGCTGGATGGTTAAGTCCTGTGCTCTCTTTAGGTAGAGGACTATAGAGTTCTTTCCTGTAGGACTATGCCCTTAGCCTGGGATAGGATGAAGCACTTTCCCTTTGATTCCATCAAAGCTTGATACTGAAGTTGTGATTCTAGGGTAGTGTCTCTTCCTGGCAGGAGATGGAAGAAGTCTAACTTCTTCTATTAACAATTAATTCTTCCCCCATGTTGCCTTAGGGTGATCAGTTTCAAATCAGTCAGTTCTACTTCCCAAATCCCTTTGGGAATCTTATGTAGATGAGTGACTAGGGACAGAGGGATGAATGAAATTTGTACCCTGGAGGTAAGTTCATTGTCATGGGGGCCTCTTCATACAATTGAACTATTCAAGCCTACAATCCTTTCCCTAGCTGGAGAATTGCTTGTTTTTGCATCTGAAGGTCTTTCTCTTTCCATTTCAATTTCTGACTTTGAGAACCTTAAAGACCTGCTTTTTTGGAACTTTCACTACAGTTTTGTGAAATCTTTTTTTCTTCCTTTATAAAAATTATTTTAAGGGATGACTCTCTGGGAGGAGATGGGTGAGGGATGTGGTAGGAAATTTAGGTGATGTAAAAACAAAAGCTATTAATACTCCCCCCCAAAATAAAAGGAAAATGAAGTTCCAAGACAAGTCCTAGTGATGAAGAAAGTCTAGAAACATTAGATTAAGCTAGAGTGGGGCTATCATTAATAACCATTTGCTGTTCCCAGTGAGTGGTCCACTGAAACATTTTTTGAAGGTAGATTAGCTTTTATTTGTCATATTCTCTTTTATTTCTGAAGGTGATGATGCGATCTGGTTTTAAAGCCCCATAACTGGTTTATTTGCATGAAAATACAGGTTTAGGATTAAAATGTGTTTATTAAATAAAATCTACTGAGTTTAGGTTATTTTTCTTTCCAGGGAAATTCAGAAAATCCTAATTTAAGGCTTCTGGATATGCAATGTCTTCTTGATAATCACATGAAATTGAGATTCACAACACACCAACTAACCAGCTAATAGTCTCTGATGAGTCCCTAGGAATGCCGACTACAAATATGTATTTAAATACACAAAACTGATCAGATCTATTTGGATACTTTGACTTTGGCTTTATGCATAAGGAACCATGGTAGTTGATAGTACAATTGTCTGCAACAATGATCTACTGAAGATTGGTCTGTTCTTGCTTGTGGTTTAGACAACCAGAATTCAAGTCTTTTTGAGTTAGCAGGTTCTTCTATCTCTTTTGAAAATAGAGATCTAAGGCCTGCAATAGGATGGTTCCCTGGGAAGGACATTTCTAGATCATTGCATTTAAATGCCTCTGTTTTAAAGAAAAGGAAACAGATCCAGAGGAATTTTCTGCCCCAAATTACATAGACAGTCTTTTCTTTGTATCCTCAGTGTTTAGCACAATGCCTGGTTCATTGTTGTTGTTGTTGAGTCATGTTCAACTTTTTGTGACTCTTTTAGTGTTTTTATGGTAAAGATACTTGTCATTTCCTTCTCCAGTTCATTTTATAGATGAGGAAAACTGAGGTAAACAGGGTTAAGTGACTCACCCAGGGTCACACAGCTAGGAAGTGTCTGAGGCCAAATTTGAACTCAGAAAGATGAGTCTTCCTAACTTTAGGTCTGCCACTTTCTTTTTTTTTTCCCTTAATTTATTTGTTTTTAGTTTTCAACAATCATTTCCATATGTTTTAAATTTTTCCCCTTCCCTTCTCCATCCTTCCCCAAGACAGCAGGCAATCTTATATGGGTTCTACAGTTACATTCCTATTAAACACATTTTCACATTAGTCATGTTGCATAGAAGAATTAAAATTAATGGGTGAAACCATGAGAAAAAAAAAACAAAACAAAACAAAAGAGAAAATAGTCTGCTTCATTCTGTGTTCCAATTCTATAGTTCTTTCTTTGGATGTGGATGGCATTTTGCATGAAGAGTCTTTTGGAAATGTTTGTTTTAGGTCTTTACATTGCTGTGAAGGGCTCTTTATCAGAAACAGTCCTTGCACACTGTGGCTGTTACTGTGTATAATGTTCTCCTGGTTCTGCTCCCCTCACTCAGCATCAGATCATATAAATCCTTCCAGGCCTCTCTGAAGTCATCCTGTTCGTCATTTCTTGTAGCACAATGGTATTCCATCATATTCATATACCACAACTTGTTCAGCCATTCCCCAATTGATGGGCATTCCCTTGATTTCCAGTTCTTAGGCCTGCCACTTTATCCATTGTGCCACCTAACTGTCCACAGAATAGTTGCTTAATAAATCTTTGTTGATTGACTAATAGTAAGTAGGAGAACTGAGTTTTAAACCAGAGGCTGACTGCAAATCCAGTGCTCTTTCTACAATGCCATGTACGTTCTTACACTTTGTATTTGTTGGCTGTGGACGATTTTAATTTTCACTGTTGCGATTTATCATCTTTATCTATTTCTTATGCTATTGGGGGAGGACAGTTATAAGATACGGGATGGGTTATGGGAGGACAGTATTGGGGTGTCATTTAGTATTTAATGAATATTTAGTCACCTGGAATGGTTGTTATTGTTTGTCCCTTTCAAAGAACCTCATGGGATGATGTCTTGACGTGCTCGTTAATTGGATTTAAGTGAGGCAGAATTGCACAAAGTTGTTGGTCTCACTCTTCCAGAGTCATCAAAGTCCAGTGGCTGGGCGAAAGTCAAAAAGAGTAGGATTGCAGTGGATGACGATGGCATCTTCTGTGCTTGACCAATCCCTATCATACATTCCCAAAGTGGGCAATACTGCCCCCTGGGAGGTGCTGGAATGATAGGGGGGTAGTAGCTTTGGGTGCCATTGGGGGGTGTTGAAGAAAAAGGAGGCTGTGGAAGCATAAGGAAAGAAGAGAAGAAAAGAAAATTTTGCAAAACTATTCATAGATGTTCCATCCGTTGTGTGACAGAGTTAAAGCTGGCAGCTAGGTGGTGCAGTGGACAGAGCACCAGTGCAGGAGTCAGAAGGTCCTGAGTTCAAATCTCACCTCAGACACTTGATGCTCACTGGCTGTGTGACCTTGGGCATATCACTTAATCCAAGTTGCCTCATCCTGGTCATCTCCAGTCATCCTGATGAATATCAGGTCACTAGATTCAGATGACCCTGGAGGAGAAGTAAGGCTGGTGACCTGCGCAGCCCTCCCTCACTTAAAGTCAAATGCAAGTCATGTTATTTCTCTGATGGCATGGTTTTCTTCAGCAACGAGGGATTAACACACAAATGGAGTTAAAGTCATAGTGATTACATTATTTTCCAACTAAACACACAAAATGCAAGTTGTAACCAATCAGTGGTCAAGTTCATCAACAGGTCTAAGCAAGCCAGTGTTGGCAGGAGAGCATGTCATGCATTGTCAGAAAGTCTAGCATACATCTACAGGAATATGTGTGTGTAATGACTTGTTTACAATACAATACTATGTGGGTATATGATGTACTTTTGCATCATTGAAATTTTAATGCAGGGAGATAAACACAAATTTACAATAAATTATTAAATTTAAGATGCATCATTTAAAAATATATTCTATATATTTTTGAAGTTACGCAAATAATACAACCAAACCATTAAATGGTAAGAAAAATTATTTTCAGGTAGGTAGGCTCTAAGTAATTGTTTTCTTTTTTGAAAAGGGGGCAGTAGGCCAAATAAATTTGAGATCTTCTGTAAGTGCTCCATATTCTCTGCTTCAGGTAGTCTCATAGCCTTTAGAACAAATTGTTCTCATGGAGCCCATTCTGCCTGGGAATGTCTTTACATACTTGAGGTAGACACTCCCATTTCACTCTTCATCATTTTGTGTAAGTCTTTCCATGCCTCTCTAAGATCATTGAGCTCATCATTTCTTATAGTACAGTAATATTCCATCACAACCGTACACCACAACTTGTTCAGTTATTCCACAATTGATGGGAATCCCTGCAATTTCCAGTTCTTTGTCACCATAAGGAGAGCTGCTATAAACATTCTACTCAGATTCAAAGTTACAATTACTATTTGTGAATTTCCCTCTTTATTTTTCTCCCTATTTTCTTTCTTATCCCCTCTTCTGTTTTGAGGTCTGTCAGTTGCCCTCAATCTGCTTTAGCCCTTCTGCTCAGATGGTTTTACCAAGGCTGCACATGCATCGGCTTCTTGGACCCACAGGTGAGGGAGTTGGGTGAAGGTGGATACCAAAGGGGGATGAACAGCCTTGAAAAGAGCTCTGCAAATCCTCACACCAGAGGTGTTAGATCTCCCTGAATACTCCATAAACCTTAATCTGGAATAGTTGAAGAGCTAGTAAATCATATACTTTGGTTAATGGAAAATTACCATGTATCCACCACACATAGATTCCCAGTTGTGAAAGAAGTAGAATACAGGAAAATACACTTCACACTAAATTAAATGAACGTTAACCTTTCTCTTTTGATTAAAAAGGCACTTGGGGTAACAGGAAGAGTACAGTCAACCAGTTTAGCATTTTGGGTTTTGTGGTAGTGGAAGGGAAATTCAATGCCTTTTCCTCTTGAGCCATGTTTGCCAATAAGGCAATGCGGTCCCTCCAGCATATCACCAGGACAGACATATAAGCTAAGCTTTCCCCACAACTGGACTCTGGCTTCTCCCCAGGCAGATTGCTGATAGGGCTGGGCAGACCCCACGGGCATCTATCGCACTTGTTCCCCCCACCCTACCTTCCTGTTTCTAACAATTTTAGGTGAGCTTATAAAGGGACCATGGGGCAGCTAGGTGGGCCAGATGGTTAGAATAGTAGACCTGGAGTCTGGAAGATCTGAATTCAAATTTGACCCCAGACACTTAGTAGCTGGTGACCCTGGGCAAGTCATTTAGCCCTGTTTGTCTCAGTTTCCTCATCTGTAAAATGAACTTGAAAAGCAAATGGTAAATCACTCCAGATCTTTGCCAGGAAAATACCAAGAGGGGTCATGAACATCCAGACATGACTAAAAAACAACTAAACAATGACAAAAATAAAGGAACTATTTATATTCAGCTGTGTCTTATGAAAATCATAATCAGGAATGAGTCTTTTTGTTTGTTTGTTTGTTGTATCAGTATCTTTCTCCCAGATGTGGGTGTTTATCAAGATTTTATTCTGAGTTCTCTTCTTCTTTTTTGGATTCTTCCTTTGGTGATCTCATTGGATCCGGTGGCTTCAATTGTTATCTCTATACAAATGAGTCCCAATTGTATAAATTCAGCCCTGTTGTCTCTTCTGATTGTCAGGCATGCATCGTTAATTGCCTTCTGGACCTGGATCATAGCTTCATCTACATAGAACTGGAAGAGCATCTAGAACAAGGTCCTCATTTTACAGATGAGTAAGCTCTAGCCCTCTGGCAGCTAGGTGATTCAGTGGAGAAAGTGTTGGGCCGTGTCAGGAAGACTCATCTTCATGAGTTCGAATCTGGCCTCAGACACTTAGTATCTATGTGACCCTGGGCAAGTCATTTAACCCTGTTTGCCTCAGTTTCCTCTTCTGTAAAATGAAAAAGAAATAGCAAACCGCTCTAGTAGCTTTGCCAGGAAAACCCCAAATACGGTAATGAAGAGTCAGATATGACTGAAACAACTAAACAATATCAACAAAATTATATAGTCCAAGAAGTTAAGTGATTTTTCTAAGACCTAACAGGTAGTGAATATCAGAAAAAGAATTTGAAACCAGATTCTCTGCCTTCAGAGCCAGTGATGTTTCCACTGTACTATATTGCCTCTCATATATATATGTATTGAAAATTCAATGTGTCCAAAAACCAGAACTAATTCAATCACATCCTTTACCCCAAACATATTGCTTCTTCAAAATTGTCTCTTTCTGTTGACAATGTCCTTCTGGTCACCAAAGTTTGTAACCAGGGAGCTATACTTGACTCTTTTCTCTTCTTTCTCCCTCCCTTCCTCACCAACATCCAATCAATTATCAAGTCTTAAAGGGTCTATTTGTACAATTTCATAATATCTTTCGCATTTATTTTCTGTATGCTTCTATAGCCTTTACTCCAAGTCAGATCCTCATTAGTTCACATTTGGATTATTGCAAAAGGCTACTGTGGGTCTCTCTGCTTTCATTCTCTCCAATCCATCATCCATATACCTGCCAAATGAACATCCAGTCTGGTCCATACCTAAGGTAATGCCCAATCTTTTCTGTTCACAGTGGGTCTCCCAAAGTAAAGTGGTGGCAATGATCAGGAGCAGGAGATCCACCACACACACACCCTCATAATGGTTTAAGGTCATTTATAGCAAGGTAGCTAAAAAGTCCTTACTCTTTGCATTCATACCACCTAAGGGTGCACTATTAAATATTTAACAACTGGATCTCCGAACATGGAAGAAACCCCTTTCAGTTTTATCTTCATTATGAACATTTTCCCTTTCACTTTCTTAAGTCTAAACAATGAAATAAGCCCCGATGCATAGACTGCTGATTTCTGAGGCATAAATGCTCACACTGAAAATTTGACCATTCACTCTTCAGAGATAGTGGTAGAAACTGGCTCCAGCATACCCTTAAGTCTATCCCAGTGACATGGTTAATGCCAAATCTTGGTCCAAACCATAACCCTCTGAGTGTCTCATGGCTTGTCATCTAGGTCATCTTTCTTCCTGACAGCCCCATGGGAGTAGGTAGGAAGGACTCTCTCTCACCTTCATCTAGGAATTTGAGATTTCTACCAAGTCAACTAAGGGGTCCCCTTCTTCTAGGTAGATATACTTACATGATATTTGCATAAAAATAGCTCTGAATGAGGCACTGGTGAATCATCAGGGAGACTATCTGACCACCCAATACCACAAGTGGTCCTCCAAGCTGGACTGGGTGATACTTGTTCCAGAGGCTCACTTTATAGAAGGTCATGAGCTGGATCTTCTTCTCAACCCAACCCAGCCTTATCCTTCATAGCCTTCTCCCTTCACTCTCATCTTCTCAGTCTTCTTGTTCCTGTAAACCTTTAGTTTCCCTAAGTGAGCTGGTAATACTGGCCTCTTCACTCTTCCTCACACTAGACTCTCTACTTCCCAACTCCAGACCTTTTCACTGACTGTCTTCATTCCTGGAATGCTCTCTCTCCTTTTCTCTGACACCTAGCTTCCCAGGTAAAATGCCACCTTTTACAAGAAGCCTTTCCCAATTCCTCTTAATTCTAGTCCCTTCCCTTTGTTGATCATTTCCAACTTATCCTTGTTTGTACGCAGTTATTTACACATGGTCTCCCCTATTAGACTGTGACCTTGCTGAGGGTATTAACTGTCTTTTTTCTTTTCTTTGTATCCCCAGAGCTTAGCTCATTGCCTTAGCACAGGGTCTAATAAATGTAACTTGACTAACTAACCAGTTAGTCTTTTGCATCTAGATGAAAAGCAAAATCCTTATGCTGGCATTAAAAACCTTTCACAGTCAATCTAACTTTTCAATCTTATTTCATACAACTCTCCTTCATACACTCACTATTCCATTCAAACTGGACTAGCTATGCCTGAATATGTGGTTTCCCAATTCGACCAACACTTTCTTTCCTTCCCTGTGCCTCATCATATCCTAAGTTTTTTTTTTTTCCAAGCATAGTTAAGGTGCCACCACCTACAGGAAGTCTTCCCTAATCTACTGAGTTCTCAGCGCTTTGCATTAGTTTGCATATTTATTGATTGAATTTATTTGGCACTTATTTTTATTTATTTGGCACATATCATATATATCTTATAAAAATTTTCCATTCTTTGAGGGTGGCGGTTATTTTGTATTTGTCTTCGTATCATAAGATAATAGATTTAGAACTGGAAAGGACTGTATTTGACATCTGATGGAACTGAGAGCCAGAGAGAGTAAGAGATTTACCCAAGATTATACATGTAGTGAGTGTCGGTAAGGATTTCAACCAGGATTTTCCTGACACCATAAGCATGTCTCTACTATGCCTTGCTGCCTTTCATTATATCATGTTGTATCTCATACCTTGCACATAGTAGGTATTTAATAAATGTTAAATTGAATTACTTTGGAGTTCTGTCATCTACAAGTCTCTCTCAACCGCTATGCAGCTTAGGACTTGTTCAGGGTAATCTCCATATACTCAACATGGCTCAGTTGAATTCTATCTTCCATAAACTATTCTGAGGTTATAACTGTGGTTTTTATGGCAATGCAGTGAGGTTAGGGTCCTGTCTCTATCTAAATATTCCACATTTAAAAAGTCTTATAGTTTACTTTAAAATCACCAGTCATTGTTTTCTAGTCCTCCATATTTGCAATTTTTAAAGTTTTATTGTTAATTTGATATCTGATCAATGTATTAGTTTGTTGACTTTGTAAGCATATTTTAATAATTTCAGAAGAAATTTTTAAGTTTGAGTTTTTCAAGAAAAGTACTTAATCAGTACACATTTTACCATAGCTCCCCCCTTCTCTCTCTCAAACACACATACACTCATTCACACACATATATATTTTGTGTTTTTTTTAAAGAAGGGATTTAACAGCCATAAGGCACTTTTTAGAATAACATTCACATCTGTGCGACCACCTGTATGCCAAAATTCAGCTTGATGTTAATTAAAACAGGCACGTTATAAACCTCAGGAAATGGCAGCTGACCCCTAACTATGAATGTAATGCTATAATAATACATAGTAAAAATAAGATATGTGGAGGCTGTTGCCCAAAGCACTCATGCATTGAAATTCTCACCACTGTACTCTGCTTCTAACTCTGGGTAGACTGACACACAGAGCTAACCTGACCAAACGAGTCACTTAGCTGGATTCTTGTGGCTTGTGAAGACTGTTCTCTATAGGACTGAGGAGATTTTCAAAGTGAAACAAACCTATTGTTTCTCTTGGTTGGCCTGATTCTACCTTAGGAGCCCCACATGTTGTTTAGTTGTGACCCGCTTTCAAAGTTGAATTTAGAATCATTTGTCTGATATTCCTAAGCTCTTCTGTGTTGCTGCCTTGATAAATGATCTTCATGCCCTATCAGCTTTCTCCCTTTTGCTACTCTTTCTTTTTCTATCAGTGGCCCCTGTTCAGTCTGAGGACATATTTTTCATCATCTTCCTTGATGCTCTAGTAGTTGAGAACCCTTCCCTTCCCTTCCCTTCCCTTCCCTTCCCTTCCCTTCCCTTCCTTTCCCTTCCCTTTCCTTCCCTTCCCTTTCCTTCCCTTTTTCCTTTTTCCTTTTTCTTTTCCTTTCTCCATATGTCTTTTTCTCTCTCTGTGAGTTTTTGAATTACATTTTATACCATTTTGACTTAAATCCTGCTTTTGTGGCTTGGTTCATCAATAAGGTGATAAGACCTGTGGTTTCTGGGAATCAGCATGATGTGATGAATTCCCAGTCTGACTTAGAGTCAGAAAGACTAGTGTTCAAATCGTACCTCAGATACTCATTAGCTGTGGGTCCACAGGCAAGTTGATTAACAGCGCTGTGCCTCTGGCTATTCCTCACCATTTATTTTCTGAATCAGGGGTGGGGAACCCATTACCTTCTAGGTCCTAGGTTGCAGCCTTTTGATAGAATCCAGTTTTTACAGAGCAAATCCTTTTATGAAGGGGATTTGTTTTGCAAAGTTTGGACTCAGTCAAAGGGCCACGCTTGAGAACCTAGAGGGCCACATGTGGTCTTGAGGACATGGATTCCCCACCCCTCTTCCAAGTCATAGATAATTAATTATCTGGGCCAAAACTTGATGAAATCATAGATCCTCCAGGTATTGTTGGTAGTTGGTATAGAAAATGAGAAGAAAGAAAGATACAATTGTATTGTAATTGGCTGGTAGAGTTCATGAACATTGGAATTCAAAGAAATGTAAAATAATAGCAACATTAATAAGAACCCCATTTTACTGTTTTACAAAGTGAGTTTCAATGACCTTGTGAAGCAGCAAATGCTCTTAGCCCCATTTTATGACTATAGAGACTGAGACTCTGAGAAATGAGGTAATTTGCCCACAATTTGAAAATTAGTGAGTATTAGAGCTGGAATTCAAGCCCATATCTTTTGACATCAAATCTCGGCCTCTTTGGGCATGTGAGTGGCACAGTAGATAGAGCACCAAGCCTGGAGTCAGAAAGACTCATTTTCCTGAGTTCAAATCTGACCTCAGACAACTTATTAGCTGTGTGACCCTGGGCAAGTCATCTAACCCTGTTGGTCTCTTCTTCATCTGTAAAATGAGCTAGAGAAGGAAATGGCAAACCATTCCGGTATCTTTGCCAAAAAATCCCCAAATAGGGTCACAAAGAATCAGACATGACTGAAAACAACTGTTCAGTAACAAGGGCCCTTTCTCCTCTACATGTCTGTCACACCCTCTTATATATAAAATATAGCATTTAAAAGACCCATTTCAAGCCCAGAAACAGAAACCAGAATGTAGTACCAAGCTATGTTTTCATATATAGTTTCTGAATTCACGTCCAAAGGTATGTTTTAAAAATATGGACTCCTTTCTGAAATTTATTTTTTTGATTGCATCTCCAAAAAGGCACTGTAACTGTTGTACATAGATGTTCATTTCTCACTGAGTCCCTTATTTCAGCTCTCTCTCCATTGCCACACGAGTTAACTAAAAGGCATTATAAAAAGAAATGCTTTGCTTAACAACCAATAACATTGGATGGGGGAAAATGAGGTTGTGATTTGTGACAAGTTTGATATTAAATGGTGAAAATGGAAGGTAAATAAAGCTGCCTGTAGGGTGTTTGGTAAATAGAGCTCTGAAAAGGGACTTGTGAATCTTAAGTCATAAAGAAGCTTGTTGGCAAGTGGGTGGAAGAGATCACTTAGCTTCTGTTTTCTGTTTTAACATCTCTGACTTCCCAATTTCTCAGACAGAAGGTTACAGTGTATCCTGATGCATAGCGAAGGAGATAATTATATAGTAACTGCTTGCACTCAATGTAAATTAATCAAATGTAAATTAAATAAACTGTAAATAGAACATGCTCCTGAACTGATACTTGCAAATGAATCACCTCCATTAAAGAGTCATTTTTGCAAAATTACATCTAATCACAGTGTTTTAAGGCAGTGTTTGGCAAAACATCTCTAAATCTGTCAACAAAGCCAGCTATTATTTCTTTGTTGCTGAAAGCTTAGAGGATGAGCTCCATTTGCTGGGATGCTCCATTCGCTGTCTCACCTGAAGGCAGAGGATAGAGCTAGCCAGACTCCATTTACCTTCAGTTTTCTGATTCTCTGAGCCTATCATTGCTCCCAGCGATAAACTTCAGCCTAGTTCAATCAAAAACTTTTTGTGAACTGCCTACTATGTACCAGACATGGTGTTAGGAAAGCAAAGACAAAATCAAAATAATACCTTGCTCAGAGAGTTCATATTCTACCTGTAGAAACATGAAGACACACAAATAATTACAAATAGGTATACAAAATAAATACAAACTGATTTATGGGGGAGATAGGGGTAGCTTAACAAAGAGGTGACCCAGAAGAGATGGGCAGAAAATAGCGAGTGAGTTGAGCTTTGAAAGGGGCAAAGGGTAGAGGTGACAAGGAAAGGAATAGCTTAAGCAAAAGCATGGAGGCAGGAGATGAAAGGTGTATGGGGAACAACAAGTAGTTCAGTTCATCTAGGATATGGTGTACATAAGGGGAAAGCACAGTGAAATCAATTTAGAAAGAGAGATTTGAATCAGATGATGAATAGTTTTAAATGCCAAACAGAGGAATTTTTCATCTGATGTTCTCCAATGCCTTATCATGATATGGAGAGAGACCAGGATTTCAGAAGGTTACACCAACTAAGGTTATCCAACAAGAGAGGGTTTGAGTTGGGACCAAGTGATGGCTTGTATGTCTTTTTTCCAAGAAAAGCCTAGGAAATGTTGGAGAGTCTGATCACCAGAAGATTAGTCACTAATGAGGTGATAAAATTTTGGGCCACAGCAACTCATGGAAAAACTAAATGTGAAGAGGGTTGTCATGAAGACAAATATAGTGAGTACTACTCTATTGCCTCCTGCCCCGAGAAGTCATGGATCTTTGGATGAACTGAAGCAAAGTACTTTTTACTAGAGATAAAGAATGTACTGAAAACTTTACAGAGAATCTCAAAAACAGTAATTATAACTTATATTTATGACATTTTTCTTGACATAATGAACCTTATTCTCCCACTCTTCCCTGTGCAAGGAGAAGGTGACAAAATAAGATTTTTATTACAACAATAGTAAAAATGGTTTGCCTTTATAATGTGTTTTAGCAATAAACTAAATTGCTTTCACATATAATAGTTCATTTGATCCTCACATGAACCCTGTGGGATAGGTAGGGTGAGGATTACTAACTCCATTTAAGAAATGAACAAAATAAGGTTGCAGGGTGGTTAAAAGACTTGCCCAAGGCTGTGAAACTGATTCAGATCAGAGCCAGATCTAGACAATAGGTCTTTAAACGCCAAGTCTATACATCTGGGAAGTCTGGATTCAGTCGAACAGCTGCACTTGAGGACCTAGAGGACCACATGTTGCCTCAAGGCCACCCCTGGTCTAGTACCTTTCTTGTTTAAGGAGTGGAAAGGAGTTTAATCTATTTAACTTCCATAAATTTTAAATCTAGAGGCAAAGATCTAAATTGATCTAATTGATACATATAAATCACCTCATCATTTCAATTACAACATTTTTGCTAGATGCTTTACTGCTTAGCCCCTCTTGGCCATATCATAATTTTCAACTTAGAACCAATTATCTTCTAACTGTTTAGAATGGATAAATAGTTATTTGTCTCTCCCTTACCTGTATCTAGACAAAACAATAGTCCTTAGGAGCTTTGGCCCCAAGAGTTATGTGACTGCATCAAGGAAAAGGTAGTTTTCTATTCTTTGTAGGACAGGATCACTTTAATTTAAAATTAACTTTTCCCTTAAAAATGGACATTCCATGGAACTTCAGAACAAGCCTTTGGAGTTTAGAATGTAGGAAATATGATACCACCTCCAATTATTTTATATGACTTTGACTGGAAGAAATAAATGAGGATTTAAGACACAGGTCTTATGAGGTATCTTTTACTTCCATCATCATGTTTCTTCTTCATCGTGGGCATTGCTTAGCTCTTTTGCTTAGCTCTTTCTCTGGGGACTGCATGATAGGCCCTCCCTAGATATAGCTTGATGGCTAATCCATTTCATCCTCTTTTGAAGATGTTTCATATCTTGTATGTCTCATATATTTAGGGTTGTGATTAAGTATTATGTACTCAACTTAAAGTAGTCATTTTAATGGATTAGTGTGTTTATACTGAACTAAAAATTTCCCTGAAAATCCATGTGCTTCTTGGTGACCTTTAGATCTCTCTTTTAAACAAAATTGCTTGTTTATTTAAAAGGGTTCAGCATTCCAAGTATCCTATTGTCCATGAATAAAAAGCTTCCTAGGACTTTGGGCTTTAATAGATTTGGGGTGCTTCAAGCTTATTAGTATGTTGACTGTGATGGGAAATAGTAGTGTGCCATAACTCCTGTTCCTCTTTTTCCTTCTAACTTTCCAGCAGGCTCTGATCCCATCGTCTACTTTTAGACCTACCTACCATTGCTTCTCTATGGATCACATCTCTTTGTTCCTGATATCTCCTTTTTCTGTGGGCATCCTTCCCCACCCATCCCCAATCTCATTACTAGTCCCACTCTCCTTTTTGTTCCTGTGAGATGTGAAAAGTTCAACTATCTGCCCCAATTGGAATCTGACATTATCTCCACTATTCCTTTATGGTGCTACCTTTCTGAATTTTTCATACTATCTGCATATGAATTTCAGAAGTTACTCCTGTTTGTCCTATATTGGATCCTTGGATACCTTGAAAGATCTGTGGTATCCTTTGTTTCAGAGAGCAAACTATCTGTATTTCTTATCCTTCATGATTCTTATCCACATGGTTCATAATCCTCTGTTAGAGAACAAGGAGGAATCCCCTCATGGAGGAACACAGGAACAAAGAATTGAAGAACTGGAAGGGACCGTAGGGGTGTAGTCCCTCCACCTTACAGAAGAGGAACCAAAGTCCAGTAGAAGGGAAGTGTTCAAGTGCCTTCTAAATGGTAGAGGAAGTGCAGGAATCCAAGTCTTCTGATTCTCAGTCCAATGCTCTTTTCACTACAACATGCTGCTTCCTATTTACATGTATCATTCTTGCTCCTCATATTTAATTACTCATGACATTTATCAGCATCTCAGCTAAGAGTCCCTGGGGGCAATTTCCTCCACATGAGAACATTTTTGGGGCTTAGATTCTTGGAAATTGACATGAATTTGAAACATAAACATAAAATGTGTTCAAAATTAGTATGTCTCTGTATACACTATGTAATTTACTTATTCATTGTTTTAAAATCCATTATAAATAATTCCACTTTACATTTGCATTACAATTTTCAAAGCCCTTTTCATTATTTCATTTTCTCATTTGTTCTGCCTTGACTCATAGATCAATTAAAGCTGGAAGGGACCTTCCAGGACATCTAGTCTAACTTTCTCATTTTACAGATGAAAGTGAGCACTGACAAGCACTGACTCTCTTTTGAGATTTTTAACCTAGCCAAAGTCACTTGCAGTTTCAGGCTCTTTGTACAGCATTAGGTACTTCTCGATTAGCAAAAAATGATAGCGATTAACACACACACACACACACACACACACACACACACATACACACACACAAACTTTTTTTTTTTTTTTTACTTTGGGTTGAGAGATGGTGTGGCTTAATGGATAGTTAGCTGATCTCAGAGCTAGGAAAGCCTGGCTTCAAGTCCCGCCTCTCTCTCTAGCTGTGTGACTCAGAACAAGTAATTTTACCTCTTGGTGCTTAAGGCAATTTTGATTGTAAATTGTAGAAAAAGTGCCTCTGCATTGATAAGAGGTTTAAAATAAGAGTCTACCCCCATTCTTTATTTTGAAACATTCTCTACTAAAGGTTCCAAGTAATGCCCTATTTCCACTTTACTTCATTCTTAACTCTTTATAGTATGGAAGATTATTATGAACGCATACTAAACTCAGAAAATTTTTTTCCAAATTATTTGCTGATTATAGATTCACAGATTTAGAGTTAGAAGGGACGTCAGAAGACATATAAATTAAATGTCTCATTTTACAGATGAGGAAACTGAGACCTGGGATGATAAGAGACTTGACCAACGTCACACAAGTAGTAAATGTCTGAGGCAGGATTTGAACCCAGTTTAACTTTACTCCAAAATAAGTCATCTTCCCATTGTACCAAGTTACCTTTCTTATCAGCTGTTGGTTTTTTTTGGAAGGGGGCGAGGTTGATGCATCGATCTACTTCTTTCTCCTAAAAAGTATTTAGGAGTGATATATGGACAAGTAAATAATTTTGGATAATTGAGAAATCACCTTATACTTGTATTGTTAACAACACAGATGAAAATTGGGCAGCCTTCAGGAATCTCACATCCTAATTTTTTCCTTCTTGATTCCATTTCCTCCTTATAGGGGTAAATCAAGTCAGGATGTTTTTGTTAGGAGGGACAGGTGTTGGGAGGAGGAGAGACAGGATGAAGAGGAAGGTGTATAGCTTCATGGAGAGAAAAACACATTTTTTTTCTTGTGGTTCTTCTACCAGTCAGTCCCCTACCCTCCAATTTTGAGGGAGAGTGGAATATTTGGAAAGAGAGAAGTTAAATCAGCTATTTTCACCTACATGCTGCCTGCTTAAAGAATGGCCAGAAATCAAGAACATGGCCCACAAAGCCCAGCCAGGATCTAATACTGAGAATCAAGTGTTTGAATCAGTGATGCTAATAGGTACCTGAAACCAATTCAACTCCATGTTTCTTGGCTTGTAAGTCAATTGGCAATCCTGTGTTAAGGGTGGCTAATCTGATAAAAATTGACAGGGTGACAATGCTTCACCATTAGTCTCCAGACCCCTTATATTAGTGCAGATCGTTTGCCTTTTTCAGAGTTTGAGGTGAGAAGCTGTTGGTCCTGACAGACATTCTGAGAATGCAGAGGGAGAGAAACCTGCATTCAGGGAGAAAGGCCCGGCCTCTTGCCATGTTTACACCAAACAGTCAGGAATCCACCCTTACTAAATGGCAAAATTCATCACAACTAATTTCTATTTGCCATCTATTAGGCTACATTGTTTTGTCCTCAACGTCAGGTTAAATAATGAACCTCTCAGAATGGAGTAAATTAACCTCCACTTTATGTTCATGTCATTGTCAAATGGAAACATCACTTGTACAAATGAAAAAGATTCATTAGTAACACTAATGCGTAAGCTCCTCTCTAGTAAGAGATAAGAGCGATTGAGACCCTGTCATAATGCTGGTGTCGGCTTGTGGAAGAGCCAGCTTGTTATTTATGATCCCTGCCAACATCTTGGGGGATTATTTTCAGCTATGGTAATTAGCACACAATGCATCAAGAACAATTATAAGACAATGACTTCGACTGACAGGTGTGCCGCTCCTACAGGGAGGGCCCAGGGCCCAGGGAGCTGCATTCAGCTTCTGCATTTCAAGGAATGGGGTGTGTCGAAAAGGCAACTAAGCTAGACCAGTCACATCTGGATGAACTGTGGTCTGATGAAAGGTCTCACCCTCCTTAACTATTGCCCACTTGCTTGGGGTATCAGGGCTTTGGATTTCATTCTGGGTCATCAGTCATTCCTTCATTCATTCCAGCAAGTTCTACCTCTCAGGTTAGGCAGGGTCAGACTGACTTGATGAAGGATTTATCTGGGTTCTTTGCTTCTCCTTTCTGCTCACTCCAGTTTTGGGGCCATTTCCCTGATTTCTCATTTCTGCTTAACACTGAATAGAACTGATAAGGTCAACAATCTAATAATCTCAGGAATCAATTTTTAGAGAAGGAGAGTGTCTAAATAAAGGAACTGTATTCAGTGGATCAAGGGATCACAGATTTAGTGCTGGAAGAGACCTCAGAGGACATTTGGTCCAATTTCCTAATTTTTATAGGTAAAGAAACTGAAGTCTAGAGGGATGAAATGACTTATTCAAGGTCACAGGTAGTAAAAATAGAAGATAGGAAAACTGCTTAAAGAAGATATAGGGGCTGTGGTAGACCACCAGCTCAACTTGATTCAGTGTTTAAACACAGCACCCAAGAAAACTGCTTTGGTCTTGGCCTGAATTAAGAAGCATAGTTTCCAGGAATAGAGAGGTGAGACCCTCTCTCCTTTGCCCTGCGCAGATGACATCTGATGTTCTGTGTTCAGTTCTGGTACCACCGTTTAAGAAATCATTGATAAGTGAGAAATTATCCAGAGGACGGTAACCAAAATGACCAAGGGGCCTGAGTCCATTTTATATAAGAATCTGTTAAAGTAAGTAAGGAGGTTTAGCCTAGAAAAGACTCAGGCAGGATAGAACAGTTGTCAAGTGTTTGAAGGGCTATCATATGGAAGAAAGATTAGTCTTGTTTTGTTTAGTCCCGGAGGATAGAACAAGGAGCAAAGGGTAGGAGTTATAGAGCGGAAAAGGTAGGTTAGATGTCAGAAAAAAATTACAAGCTAGCCAAGAGTAGAATGGTCTGTCTTGGGAGGAAGTAGGTTCCCTTTGGATTCCTTGTCTTTGATGGTCTTTTGGCAGAGATTGGGTGGCCATTTATTTGGTATGTTATCATGTGGTTATGGGTTGATCTAAATGGATGCTCATGTTTCATTTTTAAAATGCTGTGATCCTGGGTTTCAGTCTTCCTTCAATGAATAATTAGCTGGTGAGTTTAAGTAAATCCACTTCACTAAGCTGGGTCTCAATTCCTCCTCTGTAAAATAGTTTGGTCAGTTTTAGTTTTAACATTTTGTGATATGTTTATATCCATAGCCAGTAATTCCCATTGTACCAAGTTGCTTTCCTTATCAGCTAGTTTTTGGTTTTGTTTTGGAGAGAGGAGGGGTTGATGCACTAATCTACCTCTTTCTCCCAGTGGTGAAATGTAGAGTGATATGTAGATAAGTAAATAATTTTGGATAATTGAGATATCACCTTATATTTCTAGTATTAGCAAGAGAGATGAAAATTGGGCATCCTTCAGGAATCGCACATCCTAATTTTCCCTCCTGATTCCATTACCCTTTTCATGGGGTAAATCAAGTCAGAATGTTTTTGTTAGGAGGGGCAGGTGTTGGAGCTACTATGAGCAAAACTATGAACTATGAAGGGCTGGCCAGGGAATAGAACACATCGGCCCATTCTGCTATTTCTTAGCCTTTGAGGTAAAATGAGAGAGAAGAGGAAGAAGTAAAAAATTCATTCTTTCCTCCAGTCATTTGAATTATCTGTGAATTTCAACTCCCTGGTCTTTGTCTGACCTCTCTTACTATGAAACAACAGGGAAACAACTTGACTTTGCTCTCAGTTCCTTTCTTGCCTATACCTCAGTTTCCCCACAACTAAAATGAACTCATTTGTTCATATTGCATATATGTTCATAAGGGGTGATATGAGGTTGGATAAGATGGGAGCTAATTAAGTTCTTTGAGATCCTAGGCTGAAAACTGTCTAGAGCTATAAAGTGCAATTATCACTTTCCTCTTTTTTTTTTTATAAGTGATTTAAAAATCTCATCTCAAAGTGAATTTAAGGTGCTTGAATGTTAGAAGATTGACAGCTCTGGGAAGGCAGTTGTCTCTCCTGTGAACATTTTATTGGCAGCAGTGAGTTCAAATTGCCCGTAGTACTTTAAGTGGCCTCTGCCAATATGACATGCCCAGCCCTAAGGAAAAGGGAGAAGACTTCTCAGTGGCTTAATCTTAACCCTCTTGGCTATTGTTTGGGGTGAGGGGGAGGGAGTACCTGATGGTGCTGATTTCATGGCTTGCCTCTAAGAACATGGGGGCCTCAGAGTTTGAGGCTTGTAACTACTTTACTGAATAGAGTTGGACATGGGCAAAATTATTTTTAAAAATGAAGTTTGTTTTTTGGCCACTTCTGTAATAGCTCCTTCTCTCTAAGTTATTTTTCTATTAACTCAGCAAATGTTTGTTAATTGCCCCTTATTTATTACCTCTGTATTAGGGATGGGGGGACATACAAAGCTTAGATTAGATATTTTACCTGGCATGATATATCCGTGATGGTCATAGCACAAAAGACCTGAATATGGGTCCCACGTCTGATACATGTTGCTGTCTGACTGTGGATAAGTCATTTCAATTTTCGGTGTCTAAGAAAATCTCTAAGATTACAAGTGGTCCAGAAGGTGCTGACCTGGATTGACAGAGGGAAATTCCCCATCTTGGAGTTCCGTACACCAATGAAATCACAGATCCTGACCCTGTTCCTATCCCTGGTTTTTTAGGCTTTTCAGGCTAGGCATATTTTTATTTCTGTTGAAGGTATTAATATTTTTACAACCAGATTCACAGCTTTGGAAGTATCTTCCACCTTTCCCTCTATATTTGGTCTCTAACTCCTTCTCCATACCTAATTAGCTGCCAAACAGATTCTACTTCTCTAATTTTGCTTACATCAGTCCCCTTCTCTCCGTTCACATGGTCATCACCCTACTTCAAACCCTTAGTATCTCTAAACTTGACTATTGTGATAACATTTTTATCCTTTTTCCTGAAAGTTTCTCCCCTCCCAAATCCAATTTCCATACAACTTCCAAAATGATATTCCAAAAGTCCAAGCCCAATCACCTTCCAGCTCAATGAATTCCTGTAGTTCATTCCTATCTTTAGGATCAAATACAAAGCCCTTTGTTTGACATTTAAAGTCCTCCACAACTGACTCCAAGCTATCTTTGCATTCTTTTCCTTCATGCACACTATAATCCAACCAAAATGTACTTTTTACTATTCCTCTCACATGATATTTTCTCTCCCCTCTTTATATTCCATGCCTGGAATGCCCTTCTTCCTCAACCCTGTATCTTAGATTCCCTAGTTTTCTTCAAAGCTTATTTCAAATGATAAATCCTACATTAAATCATTGCTCATCCCCTAAGTACTGCTTCCCTTGAAAAAAATTTATATAATATTTTAAAGATTGCAAAGTGCATTTATAACTGTTATCTTGTGCTAGCCTCATAACAAACCTGAGACATGGATGTTGTTATTACTTTTATATTTTACAGATGAGGAAACTGAGGCAGATGACATTTAAGTGACTTTCCCAGGGTCAAAAAGCTAGTAAGTGTCTGAGGCTGGATTGGAACTCAGGTCTTCCAGATTCAATTTTTGCTTCTCTATCCACTGTGCTGCCTAGTTGTACTTTAGATTTTTTTTGTATGTGTTTTGTGAACACAGCTAATTCCATTGGATTAGGACAGTTCTATCCAGTAGCGACACATCAGTTCCTAAAATTCCTATGCAAAATATCAGAGGAAAAAACAAAGGTTTATATATATAGAGAGAAGACAAGATGTTAATGAGGTAGTAACAAAATTGTTTTTCTCTCTATATTTTTTGTTTTATTATGTACATTTTAAAATGTTTTGTTGATTCCCTATCTTCCCATCTATCATTGCCCATGAATTCAGCATACTCTTTGAGAGTCCTGGCTTGTAATTATTATGAATGACCAAGCAAAATCAATCAACACATTGACCAGGTATCAGAATGCAGGCTGGATTCTCTACCTCGCATTCGTCATCTCTTTGCTAAGAGGTAGGAAGCATGTTTCATCATCAATCTTTTGAAGTAATGACTGGTCATTAATTTAGTGACAGTTTTAAGGCCTCATTTCTCAAATATACAGAGAACTGAATTTATAAGAATGCAAGCCATTCCCCAATTGACAAATAGTCAAAAAATATGAACAGGCAGTTTTCAGATGAAGAAATCCAAGCTATCTATAGGCGTATGAAAAAGTGCTCTAAAAAATTTTTGATTAGAGAAATGCAAATTAAAGCAACTCTGAGGTACCACCTCAAACCTATCAGATTGCTAATATGACAGAATATGACAGAAAAGGAAAATTATAAATGTTGGAGAGGATGTGGGGAAATTGGGACACTAATGCACTATTGGTAGAGTTGTGAAATGACGCAAGTATTCTGGAGAGCAATTTGGAACTATGACCGAAGGGCAACCAAACTGTGATTCAGCAATACCACTATTAGGTCTGCATCCAAAAGAGATCATAAAAAGGGGAAAAGGACTTAACATGTGCAAAAAGACTTATAGCAGCCCTTTTCATGGTGGCAAAATATTGGAAACTGAGGGGATACCCATCAGTTGGGGAGTGGCTGAATATATGTGGTATATGAATGTAATCACATACTGTTATGTAATAAGAACTGATGAAAAGGCAGATTTCAGAAAAACCTGGAAAGACTTGTATGAACTGATGCAAAGTTAAGTCAGCAAAATCAAGAAAAAACATTGTACACAGCATCAGCAGCATCGATGATCCACTATGAATGACTCAGATCTTTTCAGTAGCACTTATACCAAGACAAGTATGAAGAACTAATCAGGGAAAGTACTATCCATATCCAGTTAAATAACTGATGAACTCTGAATGCAGACTGAAGCATATTTTTTTCACTTACTTTCTTCTTTTTTTGTGTTTTTTTTCCTTTTGATCTGTTTCTTCTTTCTCAACTGTGACTGATATGGAAATATATTCTAGATGATAGCACATGTATAACCTATATCAAATTGCTGACCCTTTGAGGAAGAAAGGAGAGGAGGAAGGCAGGGAGAAAAATTTGGAGCTCAAAATCTTGTAAAAATGAATGCTAAAATTGTCTTGATATGTAACTGGAAAAAAATATATTATTAAAAAGAAGAAATAGACAAACAAATAAATTTAGTGATAATTTTGAGGTCTTGTGTTTTCCCTCATTTTACTATTGAGGTCCTTGCATGAATTGGTCTCCTGGTCCTGCTCATTTCACTTTGGATCAGTTCACATAAATCTCCTGATATTTTTCTAAATCCATCGTTTACCACTTTTTATGGCTCAAAAATATTCCATTATAATCATGTACCACAATTTGATAAGCTATTCTACATTTGATGGAATACACACATATGTACACATATACATATGTATATATACATGTAAATGTATATACATACATATATGTATGTATGCATACTTGAACATATAGATGCTTTCCCTCTAACCTTAATCTTTTTGCTTAATACTATTGCTTGATTAAAGTGTCTGTATAGTTTAATGACTTTAGGGGTATAGTTCCAAATTGTTGAACCAATTCATAATTCTTTCAACAGGACATAATTGTGCTTGTCCTTTATTTTCATTTAGTCATTTCAATTGTGTCTGACTCTTCATGACTCCATTTGGGGTTTTCTTGTCAAAGACACTGGAATGGTTTGCCATTTCCTTCTCCAGTTCATTTTATATATGAGGAGCTGATCCAAACAAGGTTAAATGACTTGCCCAGGGTCACACAGCTAAGACACAGACAAGTGTCTGAGGCAGGATTTGAACTCATGAGGATGTCTTCCTGATTGTAAGCCCAAGTACTCTACTTTCCTCCTATGACCCTTTCATAAATTTGTATTTTCCTCTTTTTTCATCTTCTCCAAACTGATGTATGTGTGATAAAACCTCAGAAATTATTTAAATGTGTACCTCATTATTGGTTTAGAGCACTTTTCATATAGTTGCTGATAATTTGTAATTCTTCATTTGAGAGGTGTCTGCTCACCTTATTTGATGACTTATCTATTTGGCTAATGGCTGTTGTTTATATATATTTGTATGAATTTTTTATTCAAGATGGCTACTAGACCTGTATGTGAGGAATTTTCTGTGATTTCCCCTCCGCCTGCCCACCCCGCTCAGTTAATGGTTTTTCATCTAATTCTAGTTGCATATATTTTATGTACGCAAAAGCTTTACAGTTTTGTATAATCAAAACTGTCTTTTTACATTTTATTATCACTGCATTCTCTTGTTCAGATAAGAATTCTCCCCATACCCCGAGTTGTGAAAGGTATGCTAAATTTGTAAATTAATTCAGGCAACATCATCATTTATATTGCCAAAACTCAACCACAAGAATCAATCATTAATCTTCCTTTATACAAAATATTTAATATCATATAGGTCACAATGGTATTTTGGTATGTGAATGCACAGATGTTATATACATTCTGTAGTTATTTTCAGTGGAATTTCTTTTTCTATCTCTTCCTTCTGGGTTTGTTAATAATACACAGAAAGTCAGGTCAGGTGAGACTACCCTTCTCAAAATAAAATTCTGAAATCCCCCAAATTTGGAAACTATTCTAGTAATTCAGTCTGTTGGTAATGAAGACCTCCACTAGGTTAGTGACAGAGGGAATTGAGAGTAGAGTAAGGGTGTAAGAGAAATTGGAAAAGTGGAATCAACAGCACTTAATTCCTTTTTTTTAAAGTAATATTTTATTTTTCCCCAGTTACATGTAAAGACAATTTTTAACACTGATTTTTAAAAAAAAACATAAGTTCCAAATTTTTTCCTTCCCATGCCTCTCCCCTCCCTAGATGTTAAGTAATTTGATATAGGGTGTGCAAGTGCAATCACGCAAAACATTTTTACCATATTAGTTATGTTGTGAAATAAGAAACAGACCCAAAGGGGAAAAACCATAAAAAAGTAAAGAAAGTAAAAAAATAGCATGCTTTAGTCTGCATTCAAACTCCATCCGTTCTTTCTCTGGAGGTGGATACCATTTTTTTCAGCATGAATCCTTTGGAATTATATAAGATCTTTGTATTGGTGAGAATAAAGTCATTCACGGTTGATCATTGCTGTTACTACGTACAGTGTTCTCCTTATTCTGCTTACTTTGCTTTGTATCAGTTCATGTAAACCTTTTTTAAGTTTTTTCTGAAATTAGCCTGTTCATCATTTCTTACAGAACAATAATATTCCATTTCACGAACATATCACAGCTTGTTCAGCCATTCCCCAGTTGATGGGCATCCTTTCAATTTCCAATTCTTTGCCACCACACAAAAAGCTGCTGTAAATATTTTTGCACATGTAGGTCCTTTCTTCTTTTTTTACTATCTCTTTTTGATATAGACCTAGTAGTGGTATTGTTGGATCAAAGTATATGCACATTTTCTGATTTCTTAATATTCTTTTTTACATTCTAAATTTTAATATTTTAGTTTTTTACTAATTTGATGTAAAAACAAAGGGTATACCTTTGGGCATAGTTCCAAATTGCTCTCTAGACTGATTGAATCAATTCATAACTCCACCAACAGTGCATTGGAGTCCCAATGTTTCCACATCCCCTTCAACATTTATTATTTTCCTTTTTGGTCATATTAGTCTATCAGCTGGGTGTGAGGTGGTACCTCAGAGTTGTTTTAATTTTTATTTCTCTAATTAATAATAATTTAGAGCATTTTTTCGTATGCCTATAGATAGCTTTGATTTCTTCATCTGAAAACTGCCTATTCATATCCTTTGACCATTTATCAATTGGAGAATGATGTGTATTGTTATAAATTTGAATCAGTTCTCTACGTATTTGAGAAATGAGGCGTTCATCAGAGGCACTTGCTATAAAGATTATTTCTCAACTTTCTACTTTCTGATCTTAATTACACTGATTTTGTTTAGTACTGAATTCTTAAGAGTGGATAGAGATGGGAAGAAACTTAAAGGTACACTCATAAATGAATTCAACTAATAGTATTTGGGGGACAGTTTTGTCACCATTATGCGCCATTCATTTGAGCAGTCAATTTCCTGTCTTCCCTCACAGACCATTGGTCAGACCCTGCTTTTCCATGAGCACGAATTGGGAAAGTCTCTCCGAGGCTGAATCTCATGACCTTTACATAGTTTAATAAACAGAGATAGTTTCTTCTGGGTGAAGGAAGTTAGATAGATAAATGATAGGATAGAGAGAGATATATGATAAATAGATAAAGCATTTATTAAGGGCTAATTATGCTCCAGGCACTGTGCTAAGCAATGTAATACAAATGCTATTAACTAGAACAGTTCCAGTCCTCTAAGAGCTTATAATCTATTGAGGAAAAACAGATAAAGAGCTAGAAATGGGGGGGGGGTAAGGGGGAGAGTGTGAGCTTTTAGTATTTGAATCCTGATCTATCCATATACTTATTTATTCATTCTTTAACCTCTTTCTATTCCTTGTGGAATTAGAACTTCTCAGGTACCAAGTTTGAGGTTCCTCTTCTAATGTTTTTGTTGTCATTCCCTTTGTGGATCTTGCTCCCTGGACCATTTTTTCTGTTGCAACTCACTCTTAGAATTACCAATCAGTGAAGGATGTAATGAAGGCAGAAGCATTGCTTCATGGCAGCAATATGTAGTACAATTCTAACCCCACACCTCCCTATGATCATTGGCTTCCCCAATTGCTAAGCAACCTTTTCTTTGCAATCATGTCCTCCCACCCTTGTGGGTCTTAATTGCCCCCAGGAGCTCCATCTCTTTAGTTAAGATGTTGTCCATGGAGACAAAACACTCCTTTTTTGGGGGATGTTTAGAGCTTACCTTTCCTTTTAATTTTACTTTCTTTTCTATTGATGTATCACTTGCACTCTAGGTTTTTGATTGAATTCTCTTCCTGTTTAAGTCTTTGGTGGTTTTAGCCCCCTTTCCCTCATATTACATTGTCACTCACTTTCTGATTCCTTACATCTTTGATAGAAGTATTTTTTTATTCTAAATTTTAATATTTTTTCACCATTTACAATTACATATAATTTATATACAAATTATATGCAATTTCACCAATTACATATAAAATAGTTTTTAACATGTGTTTTTTAAAAAATTGTTTCAAATTCTTTTTCTCTCTTTTTTACCTCCCCCCTTATTGAGAAGGCAAGTTGTTTGACATAGGTTATATATGTGCAGTCATACAAAACATATTTCCATGTTAGTCATGTTGTGAAAGAAAACAGACAAACCCTCCCTCCAAGAAAAAGAAAGTAAAGAAAAATTACGCTTCAATCAGATTCAGACTCCATTACTTCTTTCTTTACCATGTCTTTCAGAATTATCTTGGATCATTGTATTGCTGAGAATAGCTGAGTCATTCACAATTGATCATCACACAATATTGCCATTACTGTATACAACGTTCTATTCATTTCACTTTGCATCAGTTCATGTAAGTCTTTCTAGGTTTTTTTAAAAGCCTCCTGCTTGTCATTTCTTACTACTTTCTGACGAAAGTCATTTCCTGTAGATTGGACCACAACCCCATTTCAGTCTCTTCTCATATTAGGGAATTTATTTTCCACTTTAGTTCCTACCCCAAGCTAGCTTCTTGAAATATCTGAGTGCTCCTTGATGTATTATAGTCCCCTTTCATTTAGGCCTGGCGCAGTCACCTACACTAGCCCCCTTTAATAGTTTCCTCTATGCTTTAATTTTCTAACCAGACTCAACCAATGTCTGCACCTTTGTACTTAGCTGGAGGATGGTGAAGGGAGTATTCCAGCCAAGTTTTTCACCTAGGGGTTGGCATAGTCAGAGGAAAGCATGGCACTCTCCAAACCTCTCTTTCTCTGTCCCCCCTCTTATGACAGGACAAAGTTAAAATTCTTTCTTTGTTACAGCAGGACAATGAGGAAAATGTAGGGGTGGATCATGCCAGCAAGATCTTTGCAGCAACAGAGAATTCTTCAATGTTGGTGGGGAGGAGGATGTTTAATGGGTGCCTTAAGGATTAACAAGCTCCACTGTGGGTTGATAGAGCTGTTGTTACCTTGTTGGATATCTTGCTTTCTTGTCCTGTAAATTGAAAGGTTCTAACTCTGGTGCATAATTCCTCTTCGGGGGATTTTAAAAGTTTATTTATTTATTTGGGTTTTTTTGCTTATTTATTTATTCATTTTTGTGGAGGCAATTGGAAGTAATTGACTTGCCCAGGGTCACACAGCTAGTAGGTGTCTGAGGTCTTATTTGAATTCAGGTCCTCTTGGTTCCAGGGTTGGTGCTCTATCCACTGTGCCACCCAACTTCTCTAGGGGATTTTTTTTAAAGAATTAGTGGGGACTACAGGAAATTTCTAGTCCTCTATTTTGTTGGTCTTGTGACAACTTTTCTGGGTTTCATGAGTGTGAAATTCATACAAATGAACATAGTTGGAGGTCTTGTTATATTAACAGTAGTTACTTCTATGACATTCCCTTTGTCAGAAAATGAGTAAAGGGTGCCATCAACAGAAGCCCTTCTAGTAAAAGGCCACCATCCCTAAGAAATGCTGTAATACCCTCGCTATTGTCAGAACCCAAACTTCCATGGTTTATATGTATGCCATGTCCATTTGTAGCTAACCTCAATATAAATCTTAGAGAGATTACTTACTGGGATCTAGTGAAAACAACACTCTTCAATTTTATGACATAAGCTGTGGCAGAAAACTTGGATAAATACTTCATGAACTTAAAAATGGTATTTTAGTTTACCCCCAAAAACAAAATGCAATCTAAGTATACTATAATGTGTTAATAGAGAAGGTCACTAATGCTGCGTCATTAATTAAATGTTATAAAGCTACAATTAGGCTAACTATCCTAGGGAAAATATCCAGGAACTTGTGAGGCCCACATGATTCCCTCTAAATATGTAACATATAGCCTTGAACCAAAGCTCTGCATTGTTGTTTAAACTTCTTATGTGGACTCTCAAGTTCTTTGGTGATGAAAGCTTGCTCCCTCTCTGATGCACCTAGAGGACATCACTCTAAGGGAGTAGTGCCGAGGTAATTCCAAGACTCTCTTATGAGCAGTTCCGAGGTCTTTTCTTCACTCCCACTCCCATTCTCTTTCCTTATAGCACTGATCTCAGCAGGATTCAATATATTCTCCACCTCAGAGTCAGAAGTGGTCCTTCCTATCCCTGCTTCCCTCTATCAGTGTTGCCCTTTTCATCAGTGCTTTACCAAGTTCAAAAGCTGTCCCTCTGTCTTCAAGGTATGTGCCTTAAAAATCTGAAACATATAATAGTTGCTACAATTGCTGAATTTGCATAGACAAATTTTCCTTATGCTAGGGATCCAGCTTTTCTTAAAATAATTAATTAGAGCCAGGGAATATCAGTTTTTACAATAATTTTTATTCTTTCTGTCAAGATCCTTAAAGCACCCATTGGGCTAATTCTATACATTCAGTGGGGCTTTTCTTGTCTTATTGAGACTATATATATAATATATATATATATATATATATATATATATCTACATATCTATATATTGAGGCTATATATATATATATAGAGAGACTATATATATATATATATATACATATATATATATATATATATATATATATATATATATATATATATATATATATATATATATACCTATATATACCAAAAAGAACTGCATGCACAGTGCACAGGCTGACAGTCATGTATCCAACCACATCAACACTCAAAATTCCCTTTTTTCTATAATTACCTTTTACCCGCTTCAATCACATGAACCACAAATCCATTCCGTTACAATTCTACTATCTGTGCCCTAATGTTCTGAGCCAGCCATAGCTCAGGATAGTCTAATGATTTAGGCCCTAACTTAGGATGAAGTGAAATTCTTGTGGACAGTAAAATTAAATAAAATATATTTATTCACAATATGGCTTAATGATATAATTGATTAAAAATAGACAACCCTCTCTTCTCTTCCTCTGTACTCACCAAGGCAGCAATGCTGCGTCACAAAGGGTGTTTGGGAATTCTCTCAAAGCCCAGGAACTCCACCTAGTCTGAGGATTTTATGATCCTGGTTCTCCAAGCTAATCAAATCCTAAAACAGGTCTGCTTTAAGGACAAGTATCCTGTCCTATGGAACCAAGGCTATTCCTATCACAGCTTTTTCACTCATACTTACCTTGGTTGTTTTTTTTTAAATGTCATCTAAACCCAACCATCTTCATTGCTGATAGCCTACTTCTAAGTCAACAATAGTAAAACCAAACCAAACTGAACAAAAAGGGAACCATTTTAAGTGATAATTTAGCAACTAGTTAAAAATAGAAATTAATTAAAAATCAACCAATTACAATTACCCACCCCAGCAAACTACCTTCCGCTTATTCCCCTGCCCTAGATCTAAGAAGGTTATAAACCAGCCTAGGTAGATATCTGCTCCCTGAATCCTCTCCAAAATGTCTGAAATCAATAGAAAAGAGTAATGGCTGTAGATGATGAATAAAATTCAGACCTTGGTAGATAGTATGAGTTCAATTAGATTTCCTTTTGAGGAACATAATCCACAATGTTGCTGCTGGTCAATATGAAGAACAAATAAATACATTTTGAAATTCACCAGTATTTATTTCCACAAGACTTGTGTTTCTCATTCATTTAGTACGTAGATTTTTTTTTCATATAGAGTAGATAGACGCCTCAAGTAGGAGATTGATGGGGCAAAGATACTCAGAATGCAGAGCCAGCTGGTTGACTCACTCCTGGCAAAAGATCACCTTCAACAGATAAGCACAAGTAAGAGTGATGCCACTTTCCCAAACCATAAAGAATACCTATGCCAGTTCTGTTAGGGAGATGTAAGGTTGAGTCTAAAATTAATTTGTATTGATTTATAAAGGCCAGTGTCTGCTTCTCCTTGTTTTTTGAATATGACCAGTGTGATATGATAGCAGTTTCAGGCTGGCAGGGCTGTGCTACCTGTAATCTTGGGGGATAGATGGTAGAGGGCAGCCCTGTGGCCATTGTGACATTTCCCAAGCAGCATGTCCCAAGTACTTTAGCACCTGTTCCCCAAGCCTGTAGAACATTGATTGTTTTCATTTAGGGTTCTCAAACTACTGTCAAAATTGACGGGGAGGACCCTCAGAGATTCAGTCCCGGGTTGTCTCATGGACATCTTATCATCTTGAAGTCACCTACTGAAAGAAGACTAACATCCAGCAAATGAGGGGTGCAGCAGATAAGGGGTGTTAAGTATCACCACAATACACAATCAGTTCCCACAGAGGAGAGGAAACACGAACACAATTTTCTTGGGGGAAGAGAAATCCAAAGGCACACCTCCCTAAGGAGTCATTGTTCTGGGACAGAAATATAATGATGTGATTTGGAGAAATCTCATAGAGTACTGACAATAAGGCAACACTCTTTCCAAACCTTGGCGGTCATTTGAATCTGACTTGTCTTCTGAAGTACTCATTATTACCACAAAAATCCACAATTGTATCCAGTCTGTAGCAACTATCCTTCTTCCTCTTCCTTCTCATGACCTCCTATAGTATACCATAAATAATCTTACATAATATAGCCACCCAACTTTTTTGTTTCCTCTGTCCAGGGTGCTCACACTGTCCCCATAAATTGCAATTCAAATGTCACCTTCTCTATGAAGTTTTCCATTATTATTAAAGTTGATGAGGACTTTCTTCTTTAAATCTCATATAGCACTTTATATTGCTATCGTTGCTAACGTATTTATAATATAATATAATATTTTGTATTATAGCTATTTGTTTTAATGTCATGTCCCCTTTATTTAACTATATTCTCTATGGGGTGCAGGTACCATGCTCTTTATTAATGCTTCTTCTTTCCCAGGTTCCCATACTGAACCCAGGGCACCATGCATAGTAGGATTTTTGTAAGTATTTACTGCTGTAGTTGTTTCAAAAAGAGCACTGGAAAGTCAGGGTCCATGGATTCTACTTTCAGTTTTTCTGCTAAATAGTTAGATGACCTTTAGCCGTGTTTTCCTTTGGGGACTCAGTTTTCCCATCTATAAAATGTGGGTTGCCCCATCAGGGGTTCTTCATGGTGTGTGTGTGTGTGTGTGTGTGTGTGTGTGTGTGTGTGTGTGTGTGTGTGTGTGTGTTTGACAGATCTCTCTGGCAGGCTGGTGAAACTTACTAATCATGTCTCAGAATAATGCTTTTAAATAATTAAAAGAAATATTTAATTTGAGTTAGATGTTAGTAAAAATCAAGGAATACTTTTTTTTCCTATTCATATTCATGAACCCCCTAAAATCTCTTGATGGATGGGTAGTGGCAGTGGTGATAGGCCTCTATGGATACCAATTTAAAAATACTTGCATGAGAATATCTTTAAGACCCCTTACAGTTCCTTAATTTCGTGTCTATATTCTTAATGCACATTAAAAATAAGAAACAAGAAGGTAGAGTGATTGAGAGAGTTCAGAAAGCACGAGAATAAAAGAATAGCAGAAAGTCCCTGGGGTATGGGTGGGGAGAATGTGTTGGCTAATGGAGAGTCATCAAATAACTTTCCCCTGGTGTTTCTCCTAAGTTGCAATAGGCAGTCCCAAATTAGAAGAAAAATAGAAAGTCTCTGAAAAGATGCATTGTGTTCTCACTGGCAGCCTGTGCATATTTCTGATGGCAAAGATAAAAAACACACAGAGAAAACTTCAGTGCACAAGGAGAGGGTTCAAAGACAAGACTGCCTACCCATTGCCCCTTGGTGTGCTCAGCTGCAAGCTTAAGTTTTACATGACTGTATGCGAGGCTGCTCAATAAAGCTAAGCCTTACTATAGCAACTGCAGCACCACGTGGAACAGTGGGACATTGGGTCACGTCTCGCATATGCTGCAGAGCTTTGCACAGAAACTGCCTTGGAATATGCAATGTGAAATTCTGTGCTTTGGCAAAGCTTCCCTGGGAGAGTGAGGGGCTGCCTAATAACCCACGCCCTTTTCTTTGCTGTCTTCTGGGTTCTCTTTGTTTGCTTTTCCTTTTCTGGTGTAAGGGCTTTGGGGCCACCTAGGGATTCTCTCCCCACATGGGGCAACAGAAATCTCATACTGGACACACAAATAAGGGATCTATCTTTGTTAGAGAGATATCTGTTTGATATTTAACAAAGAGAGGCCAGAGTTGGCCCCAGAGAATCCCTGCAGTAAGTTAAATTTGTCTTTGGAACCCTTCTTTCTTATAGTGACTCCACCCCATCCCCAGGGATCTCTTGTATTTGGGTTGTTCATTCTCAGACCTTCCAGTGTAGTTCTCCATATGAGCTTCCTCTCGAG
Source organism: Potorous gilbertii (assembly GCA_028658325.1). Classification (NCBI taxonomy): domain Eukaryota; kingdom Metazoa; phylum Chordata; class Mammalia; order Diprotodontia; family Potoroidae; genus Potorous; species Potorous gilbertii. The sequence goes on along the minus strand of CM053769.1, from coordinate 379,291,619 downwards.
TCATTCCCATGTTTTAGGATTGTTCCTCTTGGTTCCTCCTATTACAATTTAAGAGTCACAGAACCAGAATTTTAGAGCTGAAAAGAAAATTTAGGATCATCTAGGCCTTAAAGTTTGAGATTACCTCGGACCCAGAAAAAACAAATAAGAGGAACAAGAAGCTCTCTATGTGGTACGGTTTAAGGACCTTCCTTCTATTTCCCATTTCTTCCTAAGAAAGTAAATTAGTCTCTGCTAAAATGATCAAAAAATCATAAAACTAAGTTGGAAGGGACATCAACAGCCTGAAAGGAACTAACTGAACAGTGTGTGACAAATGTGTGACAGATAAAATATCTGCATTTTAGTGAAGCCTTTCAAGGCCAAAGTAAATAACTTTAATGGCAAGAATTTCAGACATCAAGAGAGGCTTGTATTAAAGCTATATTGGGTTAGAAGTGCCTTTAAATGCCTTAAATCAAGTGAGGGGCTGGTTACTGGTGACACAGTAGATAGAACACTAATCTAGAGTTAGGAAGACCTGAGTTCAAATTGGGCCTCAGACACAATGCTATATGAACTTGGACAAGTGACTTAACCTCTTCCTGCCTCAGCTTCCTCAACTGTAAAAAGGGGATATCAGCATCTACCTCACAGAGTTGTGGTGAGGACCAAATGATATAATATTTGTAAGGCATTTAGCATAGTTCCTGGCATCTGATAGGCACTTAATGAATGTTCATTCTTTCCCCCTAGGGCACCCATAGTTTTGTTATTTGTAAAGTAAGTGGATAGGTTTGACTACATCAGCATTTCCCACTTGGTGGTTCTAGATCCCTTACTGTGTGTATGTGGTGTGTATGTGTGTATGTGTGTGTGTGTGTGAGAAAGAGAGAGAGAGAGAGAGAGAGAGACTTGTGATGATGGTCCAATGGTTTTACATTAAAAAAAATGAATGGAATCCTAAACAGTAAGTAATTGTACAATTAAGTTACAATTCTTTTTTTTCTGTACCAAGCAAGTACAATTCTAAAACAATATAGATATATTTCCATAACAATTACAAATTGTCATTATCTTACATGAAATGATTTTGGTGTTCATGTAGTGGTTAAATTAAATTCTTGACTACTTCTAAGTATGAAATATTCTTGAACTTTCTCAATGTGTTATCAAATTGTTTACAAACCACCACAAGAATTACACTTTTGAATTCAAATTGATTCCCAACAGATGGTCAGACTCACGTACATACCTTCTTCTGTCTTCTGCATACTACGCAAAACTATCTCCTTCATTCCTGTTGTCCTGTAATTATATCTCCTCGTCTATGTAATAACATGATCATGATGTTATGAAAGTTTGCATTTTTACAGCGCAAATGTCAGACTAATCGAAAAATCATGATCTTCAAGCATGTGCATTACAAACCATCTGGAAACCATCATAAGCCATCCCAAATGTTCCATAGAAATGAACTTTATATTGTCTCTCATTGTGTATTAAGGTTGTTTTCTGATTTAAACTTATCCTCCATTTATGTTACTATCCTTCTATCTATAGGATTTTCCAAATCAACTATTTAGTAACACTTCTTAGTCATTCTCTAGAATTTCTGTGAGAATGTAGTCAAAATGCCGATGGGACTTGTTTCCTTACAAAGGTTAGTTGATATATAAATGTTGTTAAAAATTGAGCAAAATATGCCATTGATTTTAAGTACATTTTTCATTTAGCATAGAAATTGTCATTAGGCAGTAGAAAAATAAATATTTCGTATAATAAATTAGCTATTCATTTTTGTCAATTGATTATGTGGTTAGAAATTTAAAAAAATGAATTTTCATGTGCAAGTGAAAGTGCTTGTAAAATCCCCTTACAATTTTCCATCATTCATTTCTATGAGTATAAATTTTCATTTTATTTTTGTTTTAAATTGAAATATAAAAATAAACTCAATGCAGAACCAATTTTAAGACCATGTTTTGTCTGGTATTGGACCAAATATTGTAAACCTTTGTTCAAATAAAATGTTTAATGTTTAAATTAAGTTTATATGTGATTGTTACTATGTTAGACATATAATTTATTTACAATGTTATATTCAGTAAAATTTTTAAAATACAGAAATTTAATATGAAGAACTTCAGATGATAAGCATGAATTCTTGCTGAAGTTCTTTTAATTCTTATTGATGCCCTACATAAAATATTTGTAATTATTTATAATTAAAGTTTTATAATTTTACATTTGTAATTTTTATACTTGTGGAAGAAACAGAATTTTATATAATTACAAATATAAATTTTAATTTATATTAAATTTGGGGCAAAAGTAATTTTCTCAAAATACACATTTAATGAGTGAATCTAAAAGAATGAGTAACACATTAAACTATATTGGAGATTCAAGACACGTTTTTGTTTGTTCCAACAACAAAAATATTTGAGGAACCACTGGACTGTATGGCATCTTTGGCCGTTCCTTTTCCGTTAATCTAGATTAAATTTTACTTTACCTAAATGTAGGATTGGCACTGAAGAAGTCCATTATTTAAACTTACAGATCTATTCTTTTTGGTGCTACATGGTGTTGTTTGGTCTTTAGTATATTGAACCATCTTACTAATTCTCTCTTTGGGCTTTATTTAACCCAATTTAGATTGTTGACTTGTAGGAAAATGGAAACCATTACTACAGTTTCTATGTATCTGATAACCTTGACAATTTAGGGTGCTGTGAAGGACAGAGCTTTGTTACTATTGTTGAATCATTTGTGTCCAGCTCTTTGCAACCTCTTTTGGGGGTTTTCTTGCCAAAATTACTGGAATGGTTTGCCATTTTTCCTTTAGCTCATTTTACAGATAAGGAACTTAAGCAAATAGGGCTAAGTGACTTACCCAGGGTCACAAAGGTGGTAAGTATCTGAGGCTAGATTTGAACTCATGAAGATGAGTCTTCCTGATTCCAAGGCCAATACTCTTTCTACTGTACCACCTAGCAGCCCCCAGATAGAGCTTAGCCTTCACTAATACATAGAAATAATGTCCAGAATGAGTGGCAATAGTACTGATATCTGATCTCTATAACACACCCAGAATATTGTATTCACTTACTGAGTACATATTTTATGAAGGACATTGACAAGTTGGGTAGTCCAGAGGAGAGTAAGGAAATAGAAAACTTGGCATTTAACATCATTTGAAAGAATTTGCCTCATTGGGGGAGATAAGGCTTTTTTTGGAGTGTAATTTTTGTCTTCCGATATTTGAAGGGCTGCTATGTGGGAGAGGGATAAGCTTTCTTTGACTTATTTTCCTGGGTAGGAGTTATAGGTAAAAGTTTGGAGTTTAGAGAGGAAGATTTTGACTTCATGGAATGAGAATTTCATATTAGACTATTTACAAATAACAGTGGACTTCTTTGAGAGAAGATACAGGGATAGAATATAGGGATATAGGGAGTAGAATCCCTATATCCAGAAATTTTCCAGCATAGATGACCATGTATAGAGACATTCCTGATCAGCTTTATGTTGAACAAGATGACCTCCAAGGTCCCTTGCAGTTTTGAAAGTCTATAATTTTTAGGTCTTACTAATGCTTGTGAGTGGGTAATATATATTGTGGAACTATGCCATTTTTCCTTTAGCTCATTTTACAGATGAGGAACTTAAGCAAATAGGGCTAAGTGACTTACCCAGGGTCACAAAGGTGGTAAGTATCTAACTATGCTAACTATGGTGGGGCAAGAAATTTAAAATCACGGAATATTAGAACTTACATTAGAGTCACTTAGTAATCTCTTCATTTTAAAGTTGAGGAAAAGGAAGGGTTAGGGCAAACCCCTTGCCCAAGGTCACCCAATTGGTGTCAAAATAAATTTCAGGTCACTTGACTCAGACCAGTGCTCTCTTCATCACACACACACACACACACACACACACACACACACACACAGGATTTTTTCTGTTTTTTCAAAACAGCCAGTTTTGCTGTTTTCCACAGCCTTAGTTTTGCTTCAATATTTATATACCTATTATGCTTAAGCCATTGCAGTAACTCCAACAACAATAATAGTTGATTCTCTCTCTCTCTCTCTCTGTCTCTCTCTCTCTCTCTCTCTCTCTCTCTCTCTTCCTGCAGGTAAAAGACTTTCAATATAGAAGATTCCTTAATAGACTGCAAAGTCCTCTAAATGTTCCAGTTTGCTGGTAATATTGTGCTGAATGTATCAAGTCATCATACATTACAGAGCATGATAAATGAGATCCATAATCATTCAAAAGCATTTGGTCTAATCTCATATATGAGAAAAAAAAACAGGTGAATGAAGAATGACTTGTTCATACTATGGTATGCAGCTGGAAGGATAACACATAGAGCATCCATCAGCATATGTATCTTGGACAAACATTGCAGAGAGACAGTGAAATCGGCCTGACATGAACAAGAGGAGGAGACATGGTTGACTTGTCTTTGGGAAATTGCTCAGCACTTTTAATGACCCTAAATTTCTCATTGAAACAAAGGCCTTTTTTTTAGAATGATGATTTTTTTCCAGTAATACTGGAATGAATGAATGTATGTCAGGGAATGAATGAAAGTCAGGGAATGCCACAATCTCCAAAGAATCAAACTTGAGGGTTACTCAAAAAACAATAGGCCCATGGAGAGTATGATTAGGCTTCAATATACCATCAAGAAATAATTTTATAAGAACAGTGGCAAGGATGTCACTGCTGAGATGTATGTTCTGACAGGAAGATGAGTTGCTATATAGAAAGAGCAAAGAATAACTGATAGAAAGCTAATATGTACCCATGATATCCATATAATGTCAAGAGATCTGCAAGATCCAGCTGTTTGTGTGGTCCTCCTGTGGAGAAGTTACAAGAAACCATGACGAGGAGCTACATAGAAGGTAGAAGTATGATTGAGCTGTGATTTGCATTGCTGAAGAGAGGACTCACACCAATGAAATCACAAGTCCACTACACCAAGCTAGGAAAATAATATTTTTGTAAAAATGATTGCATTTTTTTTAGGCTAGGAAATAAGAAGTCAGCAGTAATCTGACAGACCATCTCCCTCAACATATTTTGGGATCTTATCTGTCATATGGTAGGAAGGGTAAGTGGAAATACTTTTTGCCTTTTTGGGACATAGGCCCAGATATTTCAAACCTCTTTATGGAATCAAAACAGGGAGTGGAGGCAGTGATATAGATAATTGGAAGATAAATATATTCTACTTTATAAAAGGGGCTAACGTGTAATTTGGACTCCCTGGTCACTTTTTTACCTCTCTTTTTTTCCCCTCCATTTCTTGTCGGTCTACTGTAATACCTAAACCATGGTACAACAGATTGCTAAGAGTGATGATGATAGCTAGCACTTTAAAATTTGAAAAATACTTTACATCAAATATCTCACTTGCCCTTCACAAGAATATTGTGAGCTAGGTGCTATCACCATCCCCATTTTACAGATGAGGAAACTGTGACAGGGGTCAACAAACTACTGACCAAGGGCCAAATTCAGCCAATTGTCTGTTCTTGTGGCTAGATTTTAAAATAACATTTTATTTGAAAATTTAGAAATCATTCTTAGCTGATGCAGCTTTGCAAAAATAGGGGGACTACCACATTTAACCCTATAGCAGGAGTTTGCAAATCCTTAACTTAGAAAGGGCAAGTGACCTGTCCAGGGTTTCACAGCTACTAAGGGTCTGAGTTAGAATTTGAACTCAGGTCTTTCTGACTCCAGGTCCAGCACTCTATCCACTTAGCCACTGTCTAATAAAACTAGTTTGGCCATTTTATCCACTAAACTGTCACTCCCCATACTGGCTGATTGTCAATAAATCAACCATGAGATGTGTCATAAAGAACTGATTAGCTAGTCATATCACAGCAAGTACAAGCTTTATCTCAGTGATTTAGATTCCACTTTCTACAGCTGGCCCATGGTGCTCAGAACATATTGGCTAATCCCTTTCTAGCCCACTGACTAACTTGTGCTTGGGAATACCGTGGTTAAGGAAGAGTACTGGCTCTGGAATTAGGAGGACTTGAGTTCAAATCTGGCCTCAGATATTTACTAGCTATGGAACCCTGGGCAAACTTAACCCCACTGCTTCTCAAGAAACAAAACAAAATATGTTGGTTGTAAGGAAATAATTTGTAAGTTTGTCTCAAGTACATTGTCCTAAATTTTGAGACCCTGTTCACATCACCTATTCTTTTCTGAGAGGAAAGACTTAGAAGAATTTTTTTAGCAAGCTGGAATCTATGTGGTGATTGGAGAACTAAAATAACTTTATGTAGTTTCCCCAACACTCCTCATAATGTATATGACATGTTTTTCTATTTAGAGGGATGATTTTTTCCAGATGCCACTAGATATAAAACTACCTAATGAGATGTCTACCAACATTGTATTTAAATTCCTATATGGTATTATCCATAGTTTCTTTTTAAATGCATTCCTTCCATGTTAAAATGTTTTCTTTGTAAGTTAAAAAATATTACATTTGGAATTTTTTTTACTGTTTTGCATTAATTGTTTAGAAAGCAGGCAATTTATTTCCACGAAGCACTATGGGAAAAGCACTACAGGGAAAAGAGCCTGAAGACTTAGATTCAAGTCTTGGCTCTGTCATTTATCAACTTGAGTGACTTTGTCAAGGCATGACACATCTCTAACCTTCACTGTTACATTTGGGAAATTCAGATATGTACAGGGCTTGTAGGGCAGAGTTTCATACAATTTCCTTTATCCAAAGTACAGTTTAGGCTGTCTTAGCACAGATTTATTATTACAAGTTCACCTATTTGGGAAACTGGTTCCCAACATTTGGGCAATACCAAGGACAGTACCCAAGTCAAGTCAATAAGTATTATTATAAGTCAAGTTAATAAATATTTATTATTTACTATTACAAGTTCACCCATGTGTGACTTACCAAGGACAATGCCCAAGTTAAGTCAATAAGTTTTAAATACTTCCTGTATGTCAGGCCCTGTGCAGAAGGATAGGCAGTCTGTGCCCTAAAGGAGCTTCTGTTTTAATGGGAGATGACAAGACATAAAGGGAAGCTAAAAAGGAGGGGGCTTTAGGAGAAGGCCTCCCCAGCCAGGAGTATGGTAGAAAAAGTTTGGAAAGTGAGGACTGGCACCTGGAATGGCGCATGCTGGAAGGGATAGACAGATATTGACACAATGTGTTATTACTCACCAAATTCTTTCCCCATGGGTCATGGTACTGGGATAGATGAGCCAAACTCTCACAATTCCCTTCTTAGGCCCACATCATCTCCCACCTGGAGATTATGGCAACCATCTCCTCATTTGTTTCCCTGTTTCATGTCCCCCCACTTCAGTCTGTCATCCACACTGCTTCCAAAGTGATTTTCCTTAAATGAAGATCTGAGTGTGTGACTGTTCTGGTCAGTGAACCCCAGTCCTTTCATGTTGTTTCTAGGATAAGATATGAGCTCTGCTGTTTAGCTTTTAATACCAGGTACAAACTGGTTACAATCTTAATTGGACATCAATTTTCCTACATTTTGTCATTCAGTCAAACTGACATTTTCTTTTCTCTCACTCAGATGCTTTTGCCCTAGCCATCCTACATGTTTGGAATTCTTCCCTTCCTTACCTCTCTGCCTCGGTTTCTCTTCCTTTGAAATATAGCTCAATCTCAACTGAATGAACCCTTTCTTGTTTCCCTCCCAATTATTAATGCCCTCCCCTCAAGACTACCTTATATATAATTGCATTTATTAACTAGATGTATATTTTTTATATATTTCACATGTACCTGTCTCCATTATTCGGCTGTAAGTTCATTGAAAGTAGAAAGTGTTTTATTCTCTGGATTTTTATCTACAACATCTTGCATGGTGTTTGGAACATAGTAGGTGCTTGTTAAATAAATGGCTAGGGAAATTTTCTAGAATGCCCAGCTGATTTATCCCTAGCTTTCTGTGAGTCCTAGAGGCTTACCTGGGTCTTACTCCACTAGCCACCAATTCTGCAAAAGGATATTATGACTGCAGTCAGTGTGATTAGGCATGGACATGAGACAAATGATTACTCCTGCCTAAATCTCCCAGCCGGAGATCACACCTACCTCCCTCCTCCATAGCACAGACTCTGGTACACATAAAGCTCAGCTGTACTCTACTTCTGATGCAGACCTTTATCAGCTGCTGGCCCTCACACAATCTCCTGGTCCTGGACACTTTCTTCTTCATTATGTAGGGAGAGCAATGATTTATTTGATGCAAGACTACATTATGAAGGTAGGATTAAGGCTGCCAGCTTCACTTGGACCTTTGGTCTTGCTCTAAGTTTATTTTTATGCAATGAGGGACATGGTGGGGCTGAAAAGAACCTTGTCCTTCTAGTTCCACATAATTTCTTTTCAGTTTTGCTAAATGGAGTCAATCTCTGGGATGTTTTGAAAGTATTCAGACAAAAGAGGAGAATGACAGATGTTGGAGAGACTGTGGGAAAACAGGTAGGGCACTGTTGGTGGAACAATGAACTGGTCCAGTCATTTTGGAAAGCAATTTGGAACTATGCCCAGAAAGTTGCCAAATTGTGTACATCCTTCAACCTAATCCTACCACTACTAGGCTTATGCCCCAAAGAAATAAAAGAGAAAGACCTTGATGCACAAAAATATTTATAGAAGATCTTTTCGTGGTAGCCAAAACTTGGAAACTAAGAGGGTGTCCTTCCTAGGGAATGGCTAAACAAAATATGGTACATGGATATAATAGAATATTATTGTACCATAAAAAATAATAAAATTGAAAATTTTCAAAGAAAACTGGAAAGACCTTTGTGAACTGATACAAAGCGAAAAGAGCAAAATGAGAGTACTTGATGCAAAGATCATATTACAGAGAAAAGGAACTTTGAAAACTTTAGAACTCTGACTGACAATGATTAGAGCCATGATAAACAATGGGTCCCAAAGAATGAAGTTGAAATATGACACATACCTCTTGACACAGAGATGATGAACTTAAGATACAGGAAAAGACACATTTTGGGGCATGGTTAATGTGGGACTGCTTTGCTACATTGCATAGATACTTAGTAGGGGATTATGTTTATATATTTTTAATTTGCTCAGTGATAAAAGGGGTAGAGTGGGAGGGACATTAATTAAAAAAAAACTTGCTACTTGAAAAATAAAAATAAAGAACCTAACAAAGAAAGGACAACCAGTGGTATAACTGAGGCTGACAGGAATTTAATAACCCTAATTCATATAGGAAACAGAAATAAGTGAGTCAAAATTGATAAAATATAGTTCAGTGCCAACAAGCTGAGTGTGACTGAGTGGGAGACAGTTTTCATCATAAAAGAGCTAAAGATGGTTTCCTGAGCTACCAAGCCAAAGACCAAGAGACCTTTCCTCCTGAAGCATTATACTTATTGAAGATCAGGGGACGCTTTTATTTCTAAATCATATGATCCTATAATCTGTGATACCGATGTAGTGAGTGTTGACTACAGTGCGGCTTTTCCACTTGGAAGTATCTGGTTTTTCAAAGGGAAGCTGCCTTCATATGCTTTGGAATGTCCTATGAGAATGAAAAACCTCACAAAGAAAATCTGTACCATGTTCTTAGCTTTATTGTCATAAAACTTTGGCTGTTTGTCTTCTTTTGAAATCCTAGAATGTTCAATATGGAAGGGCCATTATTAATACCGTGAGCATCAATTCACATTTGCGTAACCCTCTAAGTGCCTAATCCAAAACTACAAGAGGTAGGAAATACAGATATTACTTTCTTCATTTTGTAGATGAGGAAACTGAGGTTAAGGAAGTGCCAGATCCAGCACTTAAATTTCAGGTCATAAATCTACTTTGCCACTTCCCCCCTTGAAGGTAAAATAGAGAATATTAGAACTGGAAGAGATTGTAGATCTCATGGAGTGTAACCACTTTATTCAACAGATGAAGAAACAAAAGCAGAGATACAAGGTGAATTGGTCAATGTCACATAGGTAGTTAGCGGCAAAGCTAACAAGAACGAAGGTCTTTGGATGCCCCAGTGGGATGCTCTTTCCACCATACCACACTCTGGCCCCAGCAATGAATTTTCCAGATGAACTCACTGAACCTCAGGGTTAATTTACCTGATTCATCCCATCACAGAATAGCATTTCTTTTTCCCAGTCTTTCTGTAATAACCTTCTCATCAGAAGAGTAACTTCCCACTATCTTTACAAAATACAGTTGGTAATAAAGTTTCCCCTTTACCCCTACCACCATGTTCAGAGATATAGGTTCAGGACCAGGGCAGTGGAGAGGGAATTACGATTTGCATTAAACTCTACTCTTGAGTGAGGTCAGCCCTAAGCTGTGGTATAGGTGGTTTGAAAGGTTAGGTTTCAGCATCCAACTCCCCCTCCTCCCCCATTCCCTAGGGATACTAAGTAGAAAGCTGACCTCCTGGTACCCTGACACATATTTTCTTTTATAATAAACACACACCCTTTGGCAGGACCTCAGGGGCTGTCAGATGGAAAGTGTAGTGAACCTTGGCTAATTTGGGAAGTTGGTGCTGCAGGTCCCATGTAACCATCAGCCTAGTGTTCTGTAATTAGAGAGGCAGACCTGCAAACACTCTTCTCTCCCCCTTGCCATTGCTAGTCTACCTTCCTCCTCCCCAGGAGGCTCTGAGGATTATTCATTGCCTTTCAGTTGATGGCAATGTACTCTTCTAGGATCTGTGCATGGGATAAAGGGGGACATACAGCATGATTTCTTGACACATTTGGGATTAAAAGGCCTGTTACTGGTGTCACTAAAGCATAGAATTGAATTCATCAAAGCAGGCAAAGTTCTAACTTCGTACTCAGAATGCTTGTTATATGGTTCACTTAGGACTGACCTTAGAACACTGGAAACTAAATGGAGCATTATCTGGAAATGTTTAAATTTTATCTCTCTTGTAAGAACAGAACACTCAAAACCTCCAACCCAGAAGCACATGGTTCCCATCCCAACCTCTGAGGCCCAGATGTCTTTCACCTGTTTCTGAGGAAATATGTAAGGGTTAGGGGAAGAGTACTGTTAACATGAAGAATCAGAAACTCATTTGAACCTTATATTTATCTTCATTTACATCCCTCCCCCAATTCTCAAATGAGGTGAAGATATAATAGGAGAAGACTGAAAGAAAAAAAGTAGGTTTAGACTTTGCTTATGGTCTGACTCAAGAAGGTAGGGAAGTTAGAAAGAAGAAAGACCCTGGTTTGGTAAAAACAGCAACCGTCCACAGTCTCCACTGTTGCTGCAAATGACATAATTTGAGATATAAAGTCCAAATGTTGCCATTTTCCATATTAGCCTCAATAATAGCACAGGAACAGGGGAAGGAGCCAGAAGAGAACATTAATAAAGACATGTTCATGCACCCCCTTTTCAAGCATTCCCCTTCTCCTGTTGGGTTGCTGATGTCTAGTATATCATTTACAAGGACAGTGTCCAATTTAGTTAAATAAAATGAACAAGCATTTATTAAGTGCATATTACGTGCCAAGCACTGCGTTAATCACTAGACGGGGATACCAAGAAAGGCAAAAGACAGTCCCTATCTGCAAGGTGTTCATATTCTAACGAAAGAGACGTAGAAACAGGATGATATTTTCATGTTAATAATCAGGTCACAGATAAAAGATAGCTTAAGGGCCTTAAAGAATCAATTTGGTTGATTGTAATGATACATTTCCCCAGATAATTGCTTTACTTTTGCATCTTCTTTGTTTTAATATAATATACAAAATTATAGAAATGCTAATATATACACATATAATAAATACTCATGGAGTTACATAATGTGTATATTTGTATACATATGTGTATATAGATATGCAGGCACAATACATACATATATGCATACTTATATGTGTGCCTGTATGTATACATGCATGTGTGTACACACATATTCATACCAAGGTATAACTTGGAAGTGGTTTGGGGCTAAAGTTGTTGATTGAAGAAGACCACTGCACCAATAAGGTGATGCCATGACTTGCAATTGACTTTGATTTGAATGAGGGAGGCTTGCAAAGTCACCAACCTCATTTTCTCCTCCAGAGTCATCTGAATCCAGTGGCCAGATATAGATCAGGATGACTGGAGATGGATCCCAGGGCTAATGTAGAGTTTGGACAGAATCCTTCAATAATCCTCTAATAATGATAATTCTTTAAGAAGTCACTATTTATGCTGTGTGTTTGAGGGTAGGGGCAGGGAGTTGGAGAGGAATAGCAAAGTAGGGCAATGCTAATGAGGGTGATGTACAATGGAGATTGTTGTATGCTCTGACACTGTGGTGACTAGGAAGATGTGGCAAGAACCAGGAAATGCTGGTGAGTTGAGCTTTGATGATCCCATTGACTTTTTGCTCTCTTGCCATTGTGATACAGTTGTTTCTCAGAATTAAGGAAATGGAGATTCATTGGGTTGCAGACTAGCCCTACTTGAAATAATTGTGATGATTCTTCAGGTTCTGGTACAACAAAGACAAACTGGAGCAAATCAGAAATACTAAATACATGACGTGCTTGGAGTGCATCATGCTGACCATTAGATGATGCTGACCATCAAAACAGGCAGACCATGAGTGTGAATGAAATGGACTGAAGAAATGAATAATTTCATTGTACACCAGTGCTGTATCATAACTCAACTGTAAACGGATATTACTAGTTATAGACAAGGGCTTCATACTATTTTTGCCAAAAGCACTCTTGGTTCCAAGTCAGTATGACATAATGTCAGCTAGTGCAGGGCTTTCATCTCTAAGTCTAGATGAGATGAGGAATGGAAGAGTTGCTAAAATTTGAAAACAGAGAGGCTGAAGAATCAGAGGTCCTTGGATGTCTTCTCTTAATGTGAAATCCAGAAATACTATATAAAAATGAAATGGATGACAGATTCAATGCTGGTATCTCAAATGATTTTGAAAAGAAAATGGACATACTGGAATTTTTTTTGGAAGTTTTTAAGAAATTTGGTGATATGAATACAATAATTAGACAACTAACTATATCAGTTCTCCAACTTTTTGGTCTCAGGACTGACTCCTTTATACTCTTAAAAATTATCAAGAACCCCAAAGAACTTTTGTTTATATGTAGAATAACTATCAATATATTACTTGAAATGAATACTGGTGCATTTAAAAGTTTTATTAATTTCAAACTATCAATAGTGCATGTCAATATAAATAACATTTTTATGAATAATAGCTATTTGCAAAAAATCAGTAAGAAGAATGGCATTGTTTTACATATTTTTGCAAATCTTTTTAATGTCTGACTTAATAGAAGACAGCTGGATTCTCATATCTGTTTCTGCATTCGATCTGGTGGGATGTGTTGTTTTACTTGAAGTCATGAAGAAAATCCAGCTTCACTCAGATAAAAAATTGGAAAAAGGAGAAGTATTTTAATAGTCAAATTATATCTTTGTATGGTTATGGAAATAGTTTTGATCTGATGGATCCCCAAAAGGTCTCAGGCAATCTCACAGGTTTTCACACCACACTTTGAGAACCACTAAACTATACCAAGATTTAAAAAGTTGGCAATTGCAGTAGTCATAATGAACGGACACATCATCCCCCAGTATTTGATAGAAAGTGTAAACATATTTTAGGACTTGCATACATCAGTATATGTGGAAGCATCTATCATGGTAAAAACCACAGGAAAAAAACATGAAAGTAGTATGGAATACTCCTAGGCACAGGTGCCACATACCATCATAGAAGTTACTTAAGAGTGGTACTGAAGGTATGCAGAAAGGCACTGGAAGATAATATCAATATCATCTACCCGGTATACTCAGTAGAAAACCTGAATATCTCATTGCCTAATTAAAAAAAAACACATAAGGAAGCAAATCTGGAAAATCAGACTCTTTTAGCAATTCTGTATTTCCTTAATTAGAATTCCCTAAATACAAGGCAAAAATTAAAAGACTAAAGTGATACAAGCAGTCAAAGCAGAGTAAAGAACAAAATAAATAATCCAACATGAATCAAAAGTCTTTTGACAGAGACTTGAGAAGCAAGGAAATTTGAGGGGAGGATGCAGAAATTTTGGGGGCATCTCATTGGTTGCAAGAAGTCCAACACAATAAAAATGCAATTTGACTTAAAGAAAAGACAGATACTGTGTACTGTTAATATGATGCGATACAACAATTACATCAAAGCAGGTGACTGAAATTCTTGCTTTTTTGAAAAGCTGAAAGGTAGCAGAGCTGGATACAATCCAAATTTCAGTCAAATCAAAATTTCATAGTGGTATATAAATTACTAGAGAAGCATTTAACCAACTTCCTTTCAAATGTAAACCTATTCCCTTATTTAACGGAAGGCATAACACATGTATTATCAAAAGATGAGAATACCATTAACTTCTTTTAATATGCCATTTACATATTTATGTACTTTTTACAAAACACCCACAGCTTGTATCACAAAAATGTGTAAATGTGTGTATGTTGGTATACACAATACATAAATACATTGCTTTATAAGAAAGCGGTAAATTGTCCAAGTTAACTAAAAGGGTGCTCCTGAGATCCAGGGGTATAAAGAATGACATTAATGATTGGATAATTACAGAATAAGGTGTTTGAAAATGTTTTAATACTTGTATTGTCTTTATTGCCTTTGACTCACTTTATACTGGTTCACTGTAAGCATGCAAAACCTTTGAATGCAATGATTACGCTACACAACATGTATTGCATCTAACCCCCTTTTTTCCATTCACACAGATGCCATCTGACGTAAATCAGACCCTTATCCTCTGTTACAATATTAAACTGTATATTATCTATAATAGGCAATAGCCTCCTAACTGGTTTCCTTGCCTTAAATCCCTTTCCGTTGTAATCCATTTTACACATAGCTATCAAAGTATTTTACCTTTAGCATAGATTTGATCATGTGGCTCTCCTATTTGACCAACTCCCACGGCTTCCTGTTTCCTCTAGAATTAAACATAAACTCCTCTGTTAAGTTTTAAAACCCTGCACAAAGGGAGTGGAATAATAATTTTGCCTTCTGGATCTCTTTGACTACCTGGTGAAATCTATGGACACTTTCTCAGAATAATAGTGTTTTTAAATTCATAAAATCAAACACATTGGATTAAAAAAATATACAATTATATTGAAATATGGTTATCAGAATGCACACACATATATATATGTATACACACATATGTATACATATGCATATGTATATATGCATATGTATAATCTACGGACCTCTTCTCAGAAAAAAAAAATTAAATGAATAAAATAAAGTACATTGGAATACAAAGGAAGTCAATTATATTGAAATATAATTATAAGAATGTAGGTACATATATGTTTCCTGGTTCCCCGTATGTTACTACTTTTCCTGCAAAACCACTTTTTTTAACTACTTTGTATAGATTTGTATTTAATCTCTTTATATCATACTGTATATGTTGTTATATATACTATATTAGAATGTAAGTTCTTTACAAGTGGGGACTGCTTCATTTTTTATGTTTGCATTCCCAGCTGCTATCACAGTGCCTGACACATATTACACATAGTAGTGCTTAATAAATCTTTGTTGATTGATTGAACACTAGGGTATTTGATATCCACATGGAAAAACTGTTCTCTTTTTAAAATATGGCACTAGCACAATTATGTCAAGAACAATTGATATAAAGTGTTGCATTTTTCAGGGAAACATTTTAAACCCATCATGTTTATATGTAGTTTTAAATCCATTATCATCTCTCCTAAAAGTGGCTTCCACATTAAAAAAGGAGTCAAACCAAAACATCAAGCTAATCATTTGATGTATTTGTTTAAGCTATTTTTCATTTAAGGTTCTGCCCTTTTCATATGGAGCAGTTATTGCCAAAAAAGGGCAGAGAAAGTACTTTTGCCTAAAGAAAGGGAGTTATATTTCTTGATGAAGGATGTAAGATAGTACTTTTGTCATAGATTAACATTTTGATGCCAGAAAGGACTAGGAAAAGAATTTTGCTTTAACAAAAATGAAAATATGTATATAAAGAAAGTTTTCATATGGGATTTCATCAGTTTTGGCCAAAAAGAGGTGAACTATAGAATAAATATAAAGGCTTAAATCCCTTTGGAATAGATGTAGAATGATACCTCATTTGTATTTGGAGAGTTTAATTGTTCAAGAAAGCAGAAAAATAACTTTTATTTATTAAAAATTGTAAAAAAATATGTGAGAATAAAGAAACAGATTCAAGGACATAAGATGAGATACTGAACTGTTGAAAACTTAGACCTGCAAGGCATTAAGGTCCCTTGATAAGTATACAATTACTTCAAGACTAAAGAGGATAAAATTTTAAAAAAGAGAGAAATCATATATTTAGAGGCTGAAGTATAATTTAAGAAAAAAATCTCTGTTGATTTCATAAGAGAAATTTGGTGAGTTGTTATCTTGCAAATAAAATTTAGTGAGTCCCTCAGTGCCAGGAACTCTGATTTAAGTCACTGAGGAAGTAGAGGCTGAGGCTGCTGTGGTAAAGAGATTGAAGAACTTGCCAGATGACGAAAGAAAGAGCAAGGGGTTGGAAAAAGTAGTTCTGTGGCAGTTACATGGGTGAAGTAACCATCAGCGGGAATACCCTGCTAGCAGAAGGCTTTAGCGGTGTGATTCCTGAGTAGGTAGGAAGAGGCTCAACATCATGAGAAAATGGCTTCAGTTCTGGATATTATTCCTTAGTTCCCTGTAGAGCTGAGGAGAAGTGCCTTTTTCTGCCCTTTCTAAGAGGAAAAAGCAGAAAGGGGAAAGACAGGTTTTGCAGCTGCTGTATGGGAAGAGATGCCGAGATTTAATTAGAACAGAATTCTCATGACTGAAGACATGTAGAATGTTTTGCATTGCAAGAACAATCAATCTGAGATTTTACTGTGAGTCCTATTCTAATTGGATGGCATAGAATCCTGGTAAGTAAATAGGAGACTCACTGCACTATAGCACCCAGCAACAACCAGCTTGATGAGCTTTGCACTTCTATGGCTTAAAGGAAATTACTATGCAAATTAAGAAACAACACTTTATAAATTCTCTTTTCATGTAATTATAGATAAAAAGAGCATGTCAATGCTACAACATTTCAAGAACAGAAGAGTATTTGTCTGGTTGATCCCCTGTTATATTGTAAGTTCTTTGAGGGCAGGAACTATACTTTTTCCTTTGTATCCTCAGTGCTTAGGGCAGTGCCTGGCACATAGTAGTGTAATGGTAATTATGAGAGTTAAAGATTCTCCCCACCCATGAATGGGCCTGTCCATTAAGGGAAGTTTGATCAGGGGAGATTTGTTTTGTAGGAAGGCTCACACCTTTTGTTCATTTCTAATGAGGCCCTGGTTCTCAAAGGTTGTGATGCCCTCTAGCTCTGATACCTTGAGGTGAAGTTTTACTTTGGGGCTTACTTTTTGGAAGAAGCTTTATGTGCCAGATGAGACTCTGGGCAGACATTAAGGAGGCCCCCCACCCCAGATGTTGATGCTTCTGTCTCTGGTAACTATGTATGTATGAAACGATCAGAGAGTTGGATTGGTCTGTTGATCTGTAATGTATGTATTGCTTATAGTCAGACAGTTGGAAGCCCTGTCTGTTGATTTTAATTTCTCTGAAGTTCAGGGAGCTGACTTTTTCCTCTGAACTAAGTGAGTGGTATACGTCCTTGATTAAAGTAGATTATTGACCCCTCAAAAGTTGCTTGACTTTTAAAAAAGCACATCTAAGAAACTATACAGGAGGCCCTTCTGTGCATGCCAGGGTCCTTGCTGTTACAAGTAGATGCTTAACAAATGTTTGTTAAATGAACGAAACTTTGTGAGCGGTAAGAACAAGCAGACAACTTTTTATAGCAAAGGAGTGACTTTCTACGGTGTACATGTTCCTGCATGCAACAATGATATCAGAATCACCAGTAGAAAGTTGTGAATTATCCTGAGTGCATGGGTTTTTCTCTCAGGTACTTCCTTGCCAGGTTTTGTTGGTGTGCCCAATCTCCCACACAGATACTGAGTGAGTGATTACTTTGGTAAGAGAGTGTGATCCAGGTTTATGTATGGATTATGATGTATTTTATTATTCATATACTTTCTTTAATATATGATTTCCTATGATATTATTATTTCTTTTGCCTTATTTCTAAGTAAATAATTGTGTTTAATCTCTAAAAGCATCATTGCCAGTGTTCGGTTTATGTAAATGTAAGATGGTGAGTAGCAGGATTGCGTTCCTCAACAGGATTACCTCTAAGCTCAGAGAAAATTTGTCATCTTTCTCTGGACATGCCTTGTGATGGTAGGCTGGAGAGAATGAGCCAGTTATGAGCAGGTATCCATACAGCCTTGTGAATGGAGTGGAATGCTCTTAGTTGTGGGTATAGACATTCATATACCATCCTATTATACATGGATAACCCCAAATCCACTAAAACACATTAACCTTTATCTCACTCATCTTATAAATTTTATCTCATTGAATTTTCTCAATGATGCCAAACTATAGGTTTTATATATTGGATAAATGTATAAAAACCCAAGATCACACCTTTGCCATTGCAATTTATGCTGATTAATGAATAATTGAATGTAAAACCACCTAAATTTCCCTAGACCATACTTTATATAGCACCATTTCTGATATTTTCCCATTTTTACTATTGCAACATTCCCTCTCTCCATTTAGAACTGCAACTTTTGTACCAAACAGCTAGAAAACATATCCCATCCTTTCCCCCCACTCAGTTTTGGAACTCTAGTCAGCTTTCAAAGTTGTCTTGCTTGTCTGTGATTCCTTTTGGCTTCCCTTCTATTCATGCAGACTACCTTTCCAGCCCTCACATACCCCAATCAAACTGGACCCCAAGCTGTTGTCATCACCAAAAGCATTGGTGCATTTATGCCTGGCATGTACTTCCTCCTTTGGGCATAGTGGTATGGAGGAACCGCACTCAACTTGAAGTTAAGAAAAACCTAGATTTGACTCTTGTCACTGACACATAGGAGTTGTATGACCTTGAACAAGATTCTTGAACTCTCTGATGGCAGGTTTGCTTACCTGTTAAAAATTTAAAAAAATATTGCACTAATCTCCTTATAAGTCTGTTATGAGCAAGACTGAATATAAAGCTTATTGTTCACTTTAGAGTGCTATGTTAATCTCAGTGTTTAATTAATTCTCTACTGAATTCTCTTCTTTGATGAATCAGTTCTGGGGACACTTCCTTTATGCAGATTTCCATGGCTGTAGATGAAAGAGCTCTTTGTTGTTATTTAGTTGTTTCAGTCAAGACTGACTCTCTGTGATTCAATTTGGGCTTTTTTTTTTTGTTTTTGTTTTTTTGGCAGTAATGCTGGTGTGGTTTGCCATTTCCTTCTCTAGCTCATTTTACAGATGAGGAACTGAGGCAAAGAAGGTTAAATGACTTGCCTAGGGTCACATAGATAGCAACTGTCTGAGGCTAGATTTGAACTTCCTGACTTCAGGTCCAGTGCTTTATCCACTGCACCACCTACTTGATCCAGAAATTTTGTAGATATATTTTTAAATTGAATTAAACATATACTACATAATACTACTACAGCTATTGTTGTTTGGGACTCTGTGACCTGATGGACTTGTCCATGAAGTTTTCTTGGCAAAGACATACATGTCCCTCTCCATTGTATACCCATTTTACAGTTGAGGAACCAAGGTCAACAGGGTCAAGTGACTTGCCCAGGGTCACATGACTAGTACATGTTTGAGACCAGGCTTGAATTCAGGAATATGTCTTCCTGAATCCAGGCACATCACTTTCTCTACTTTGCCACCTAGTTGTCCATACTATGTAATACTACTTCAAAGTAATAGATTGTTCAGATAAAAGAAGAGTGTTGTATTTATGGAACAGATGAAAAGGTTAGGAGTTTCACACTTTTCAAAGGTTTTAATAGTTAATTCTAGTCCTTAGCTCCTAGTACAAGACAATTCCCTATAATCCTTAGTTCCCTCCTGTCTAACTTTTTTTTCCCCTAGTCTTTGCCTTGATTTTTGAATTTCTGTGGAAATGACTAGCCAGGGCTGCTTAAGTAGCCATCCAGAATCTACTTCTTCAGCTTCTGGTTGTTTGGGGTTAGTCAGGGATTTTCCTTAAAAGGTCAATTTGATCACCTAGAGAGAAATTATCCTGGATTCTTTAGCTAAGGCCTGGAAAAATTCTGTTGCACCTGTGAAAACTAGCATAATCCAACACTTTCCAAAAGGGCACTAAATCCGCTTCCTTCAAGTTCCAGCTTTTTGCCACCTTTCCCCTACAGCCCTATTCTTCCCTGGATGAGTTTCACTCAGAACCTTGATTTAGAGGAAGAGCCCAGACCAACCATGCCCTCTCCATCACTTTTCACCTTCTTTTTATGTATTTTCTTCCACCATTAGGCTATAAGCTCCTTGGAGGCAGGGTTGTCTTATTTTTGATTTGTATTTGTAACCCTAGAATGTAGCACAAGGCCTGGCACATAGTAAGCACTTTAATGAATGCTTGGTAATTCAATTTAACTTTGAACATCCTTCCAAGAGACCTCCAAGCTCTGGCCCCATCAGAATCTGTTCACCCTGTTGCCCTCTCATGGCTATTTTGGTTGATCCCCTGAAACATACATCATAAATCAGGTATTTCATCTTAAAGATCTAGTTATTTCTTTCACCTATGGTATGTGACTACAGCCACAGAACTCTACATCCTTTCTCTGAAGCTGTTCTCCTCCATCCAGTCTGTTAGTCCCAAATTTGAACTCCCACATAGGTCCGTTTCTGCTTTCCCATGATCGGTCAAACTAAGCTGACAAACCCACAACACAATGGATCCTATGTAACCCTCTGGCTTCCAAGTTTGGAGGCATAACTAGGTACATTCATGTATTAATTCTCAGCTAGGGAATTGAGTCACTTCCCTTAGGATGAATGTTACCTGTTCCCACTCTCGTCCTGAACACAAGAAAACACCACAATAAGTACACTTGATGTGTTCCCCCACCCCCATTTCAATGATGTACAGAATTACAAATATAATCTATTCTACCTTCCCACTTCTTCATCCCCTCATAACTGTGCAAGGTCATTTCAGTATACTCAATAAAAATCTCCCCTCTTAAATGCAAATTAAAACAACTCTGAGA
Organism: Potorous gilbertii; assembly: GCA_028658325.1. NCBI lineage: Eukaryota > Metazoa > Chordata > Mammalia > Diprotodontia > Potoroidae > Potorous > Potorous gilbertii. Next base: position 379,270,388 of record CM053769.1, on the reverse strand, counting down.
TACCACCTCACACCTATTAGATAGGTTAATATGGTAAAAATGGAAAATGGTAGATGTTGGAGATGATATGGGGAAATGGGAAAACTAATTCACTGTTGGTGGAGTTGTAAACTGACCCAACTATGCTAGAGAGTAGTTTGAAACTATGTCCATATTGTCCAAACTGTGCCTACCTTTTGATCCAGAAAAATCACTGCTAGGTTCATATCCCAAAGATGCACACACACACACACACATACACACACACACACAAATGGAAAAGGACCTATTTGTACAAAAATGTTTATAACTACTTTTTTTTGTGGTGGCTAAGAATCAGAAATTGAAAGGATGCCCACCAATTGGGGAATAGCTAAACAAGCTGTGGTATATGATTGTGAATGTGATTGTGCTATAAGAAATGAGAAACAGGATGATTTCGGAAAAACTTGAAGTTACGTGAACTGATGTAAAATGAAGTGAGCAGAACCAGGAGAATGTTGTACACAGTAACAGTAACATTGTGAGATGATTAACTATGATGATCCAAGACAATCCCAAAAGAGTCACAATAAAGCAGGCTGTTCACTTCCAGAAAAGAGTTCATATTGTTTCAATACAAATTGAAGCAATTTTTCACCTTTTTAAAAAAAAATCTAGTCTTCTTGTACAAAATGACTATTAGGGAAATGTTTTACATGATTACACATGTATAACCTATATCTGATTACTTACTGTCTCAGGCAAGAGGGAACAGAGGGAGGGAGGGAGAGAATTTGGAACTCAAAATTTTTTTTAGAAAACAAATGTTAATTGTTTTAACATATAATTGGGGAAAAATAAAAAAATATATATTTTAAAAAATCTTCCCTCTAGTCTGGTGTAAGTTCAACTACAGGTATGTGCTATTTTCTTTTTCTTTAAAGTCAGACTAAGGTTTTTTTCTCACACACTCAGACATTGAATACTGTGACATAAGGTGAGCTTCCTCTCTGAAATATGGTTTTCAAACATTTCAAAGCACAGGGTAAATTTCCAAAGCCTTTTAAACACATATTTCTGTTGTGAAATTATTTTTGCAGACAGAATACCTGCAACTTAAATTACATGCAGTCATCAGTTTGGAAAGTCAATTAACAACAATCACCATAGCAAACAGGACCATAGATTTAAATCTGGGAGGATACTTAGAGGTCACCTAATAATCTATCCCTCCTATTTTACAATGCCAAGGTCACAGAAAGAAATGGCAGAGCCAAGATTTGATTTAAACTCAGTTTCTTTGACTTCAAACCCAGGTCTCTTTCTACGAAAGTACAGAGTATATTAGGAAAAAGGGAAGGAAAAAAGAAATGAAAGAATTGAGGGGGGGTGAATTGATATAGCCCAACTATAACTAGACACAGTCAGTTATCCAGGATAAATTAGCAACTCATTAACCATACAAAAGACTAGGTGACCTACTTTGTACAAAACATTGTTCTAGGTACTGGGAGGTGATGCGATGCTTATGATGTGGTCTATGATTGCAGACAACTTGCAGTAGAGAAGGGAAAGCATGTTTAGGAATTAGCATACTGATGAGATAAAATATAAAAAATGAGACTGGGAAAACCTAGAAACCCCATGGGAGTAACTGGCACAAAGGGAAATCAGGGGTCCCTCTTTGGTCTTCTCCAGCTTGATGACTGCCAGTCAGGTATGATGCAAAGTGGATTTTTATTTCTTTCTGGTGTAGCTTGGATCGGATGGCCTCCAAGTTCTCTTCCAACTTTAAGACTTTGTGAATTGCCCTGACCAGGTAAATTGTTCACACTTTATGTAAGGGAGGGTGGTAATTCTTGCATTTTTATAAATAAAGCTTATAGGACCTCTCCAAGAGAGAGCTTCATCTTGGTGAGTGAGGGTCAGGCTAATGGGGAAGTACTGCCAAGGATTGTTGAGTATTTACTACTCTTCTAATTCCTCTGATCTGTTCTGTTGACCTGTGTAAACCCAGGTTGCTTTACCTCAGTTGCTAACAGAAATATCTGCACTTGTTAGAGTATGCCTGGCTGAAAATCCTATACAGGCCATACTTCATTTTATGATGCTTTACTTTATTGTGTTTAACAGATATTGAGGGGTTTTTTTTGTTTTGTTTTTATTTTACAAATTGAAGGTTTGTAGCAATTTTGCATTGAGCAGGTTATTGGCATCATTTTTCCAACAGCATGTGCTCTTATTGTGTCTTTGTCACATTTCGATAATTCTCCTAATACTACAAACCTTTTCATATTTTCACTTTTGTTACTGTAATCTTTGATATTATTATTGCAATTCTTTTGGTGTACCATGAACTGCTCCCATCTAAGATGGTAAAATTAATCAATAAATGTGTGTTATGACTATTCCTCTCTCTCTCTCTCTCTCTTTCTCTCGCTCTCTCTCTCTCTCTCTCACTCTCTCTCTGTTCCCCGCTTGGGTCTCCCTATTCTCTGAGCTACAACAATATTGAAATTAGGCCAATTAATAACCCCACAATGGCCTGTAAGTGCTCAAGAGAAAGAACGAATCAAGCTACAAGCAGACTTTATTGTCTTATTTTTAAGAAATTGCCAACCTTCAGCAACCACCACCCTGATCAGTAGGCAGTCATCAACCTCAAGACAAGACCTCCACCAGCAAAATTATTACGTGTCGTTGAAGGTTCAAATGATGGTTATCAATTTTTAGCAATAAAGTATTTTTCATTAAGGTGCATTCATTGTTTTTTTAAACATTATACTATTGTACATTTAATAGACTACAATATTGTGTAAACATAACTTTTATATGCACTGGGAAACCAAAAAATTAATGTGACTGGCTTTATTGTGGTATTTGCTTTATTGTGGTGGTCTGGAACTGAACCTGCAATATCTAGCCAGTCTCCAAGGACTTAGTAACAGTGATACTGGTTTTTCAGTTTACTTCACAGGCATCTAAATTTCCTTCCAGACTGTGGTCTACCTTAGCAATAAGTTCATAGAAAGGAAAGACAGCATCATTAATTGAGCACCTACTATGTGCCAAGCACCATGCCAAACACTTCACAAATAATTCTCTTATTTTATCCTCATAACAACCTCAAGAGGTAGGTACTGCTGTTATCCCCATTTTATAGATGAGGAAGCTGAGGCAAACAGAGGTGACATGTGACATATCCAGGGGCACACAGTAAGTGTCTGAAACTAGATTTGAATTCAAGTCTTTCTGATTCCAAGTCTAGCATCCTGTCTATGGTGTATCTAGCTGCTTCTCTTGCTGAGAATTTTCTGTTCATTCTTATTTGAGCCTAGAGCCTTAGATTACTATTGCATAGGATCTAGCTATGAAATTCTCTGTTCAGTCTTATTTGGGCCTAGAACCTTAGGTTACTACTGCATGGAACGATTTCCTTGTCAATATGCTTTGAAAAAGCCAGGTTCCTTCCAGGAACCCTGCTTGTCTATATCTGTAGGACAAATTATTGCATAGGTACCCAGGCTGGTCCAGGGAGCTGACCACTTATGACTGATTGTAGAGGACAATACTATCCCCCCAGTCCCTTGGGCTCAGAAACGTAGGTATCATCCTTGACTCCTCCTATCTCTGCCCCTTTCCCCCTCCATATTCAAGCTGTAGCCAATACCTGTCATTTTTACCTTTTCAACATCTCTCAGATATGGCCTCTTTTCTCCTCTGACACTGCCACCACTTCAGGATAAGTCCTCTCAGCTTGTTGGTGGGTCTGCCTGACTCAAGTCTCTGCTCACTCCCCTCCATTTTTTCATTCAGCCACCAAAATGATTTTCTTAAAGCACAGGTTCAACCATGTTACCCTCCTACTCAACAAACACCACTGGCCCCCTATCTTTCCCCTGCACAATCCAACACAAGATGCTCCGTTTGGCATTAACATCCTTCATAGCCTACCTTTCTAATCTTCTTACATCTTACACTTCCCACATACTCTTGGATCCAGTGACACTAGCCTTCTGGAGATGTTCAGTGAACAAGGCCCTCCCTCTTTTGACTCTAGGCATTTTCTCTGGCTATCACCCATAGCTGGAATACTTTCCATTCTTATCTCCAAAGACCAGCTTTTCTAGATTCTTTTAAGTCCTAACTAAAGTCCCATCATCTACAGAAAGTCTTTCGCACCCCTCTTAATTCTAGAGTCTTCCCTCTCTTAATTATTTCTTATTTATCCTGCATGTAGCTTGTTTATAAATATGTTTGCTTGTTCTCTCCCCTATCAGTGAGCAACTTGAGAGCAGTGACTGGTTTTATATTCCAAGCACTTAGCACAATGCCTGGCCCAGAGTAGGGGCCTAATGAGTATTTACTGACTGACTAACTGACTTCCCAGTGCTCATGCTAGAGACACAGTGCTCATTAACACCTATGTGGTCCCAAAATAATAATTCTATGCCAACAATGACCACATCACCTGTCCTTGCTTCCTATTTATACCTCTCCTTTATTTCAAGACCTTCACCTAGACCTTCATGTTCTTACTCTGGTCTGCCTTTGCCTTCTACCTGGTTGTTCATGTTTAATATTTCATATTAAATCTACCTTGTCCAGATTTCTAACTGTAACCTAGACTGCAATGAACCCCAGTACAGCTATTCAAAAGGAAAAGACAGAGCCTGTCTACTGACAAACGTTAACATTAGTCTCCTATCAAGTGATAGGTTAAATACAGAACGCTATATCTAATTACACTTTATGTTAGAATGGAGAACTGATAGCAAATATGTATGTCTATCTTTTTTTCTTACATATTTGATTTGAATGGATGTCTCTGCCAGCTTGAGCTGATAAGTAAGCAGTAATTGTTAGGCTTGTGGATTAACCGTCATGGAAGCAGAAACAGTTCCAGATGTAGTAATAGTAATTGTAGAAATCACCCTCCTGGTGGGTGTGTGTGTGTGTGTGTGTGTGTGTGTGTGTGTGTGTGTGTGTGTATGATATATGTGTATGTATATTCATATGTGTGACTATTACATATGTGCATGTTTGTGTGTATATGTGTTTGTGAATGACTATTTTGATTTTGGGTGACTTTCTGTCTTAGGCACTGTTAAATCCGCAGAGATCAAGAGAAAGTACTCAAGTAAGAACACCCAAAAGTTATTATAGCAATGCTTGTCTGACATCCCATTTTACATGGTGTAAGGGAGAAACACAGCAGAGAAGGAATTAGGTGACTTAGTTCTTCCATTAAATTAACTATAAGACTTTGGGCAAATCATTTAACTTCCACAGTCATAACTAGGATGGGGTGACTAGGTTTTGCTCTAAAGTGAGAAATTTAAAGGGCAAAGACAGCTTTGCTCTGCTTGTGTTTCTGTCTCTGCCTGTCTTCCCATGATTGGGGCCATGACATCAATGGCACAGGATGCTTATTCCCCTGTCTCTTCTGTGGTGTCACAGAGCAGTACAACCCAAGCAAGTGCCCTTCCTCAAACTGTCCAGCTGATAAAGTGACTGCTTTAACTCTTTAAGTTAAATTGAATTCAATAAACATGTATTATCTATACCAAGGTTAGGAAATCTGTGGTCTCAAAGGCTCATGTGCAACATAATGTCACAGATGCTGGTAATATAAAGGTAAAAAAACTCCTGAAACAAAACAACCTAATTTCTGTCTTCAAGAAACTTACATTCTTTAAAGAAGGGCAACCTACTCAGTGAAGCATGTAAACAGATAAGCAAATCCTTGGTCTTTTGAAGAAGGAGAGTATATTGAGAAAATCACAGAAAACCTCATGGAAGACTTCGCATCTGAGCTAAATCTTGAAGAATGAGAAAAATTCTAAAAGGGGAGTGATAAGGAGGGAGAATATTTTAGACTTGGGGGAATAGAACATGGGAGGTCATAGGATTATAGGATAATAGAACCATAAATTTAAAATCAGAAGGGATCAGCCTACTCTCCCCGCCAACCCCCTTTGCAGATGAGGCACAGGCCTAGAGAGGTGAGCTGACTTGTAGAAGGTCACACAGCTAATAAGTGTGGAATGATCGGGTGCTGGAAATAATAGTTTTCAAAAACCCTTCATACCTTTCTCACAGGATTGTTGTGAGATATTATATGTAGATATTATATGTAAATGTGTTTTGAAAGGCTTGTAGTAGCTATTATTAAGATATGAGGATGTTTCCTCACCTAATCATTCAGTTAGAGGTCAAGGAGAGAGGTAGAGAGCATGGGGGAGTAGTGCCACAAACCTTTAATGAACATGAATGGCAAAAGTAATCTGAAGTTCTCTGGCTAAGCCTGCGCTTTGCTCCTCCCTGGTGCACCCTTTAGGCTCCCTACGGGAGGTACAAATTGCACCAATCTGTTACAACAGACCCTGCTTCCTGATGGTTTTGTGACTGTTGCCTGCCTCTGCATTTCTACAATGAAATTGCTGGCGGACAGCTGGATTATCTGTGAAGATCTATGTTGGATGTACCCTGCCCAATTAATCAGATGTCATTATGCCTGGATTTCCCTCCCCCCACTTTTCAGCATATCACTCCATAGTAAACAGTAGGGGTATTAACCAACTGGAGGGAGGAAATAGGGAGAAAAAGCATCATTTTTATGTGTACTTGTCCTAAGGCATATTTTTCTATGCTGAAAGTTGAAAAAAATAACCATCTGGAAAGAATCATATTATGGACAAGGCATGTCATGACATTTACAGCAAATATTTTTGCTGTGAAGATCAGTATCCTCCAGTTGCCTCATCAAGTGCTATATATTCAGATACTCATAAAGGATTCAATAAATAAAGAGTTCCTGCAATAAATCAATACTGTTAGAGCAATATGTTTTAAGTGTTCACATTTCCTTTTGTTTATCCTTCTTTTCAAACGCATATTTTTGCATCAAATCCTTCTCCCACATTTGCCTTTGTTTCTTTGCCTTTTGGTCCCCCAGCCCAGTCTCAGGCTCGTGACATTAAACTATACCACCACGGGAAAGATCTCTGGTATAAATAAAAGTATCTGGGGGTCAAGAGGTCAAGAGCATAAATGAGGCAAAGATTTCAAAGAAATCACCGACCAAATGATTTATAAATCATGGAAAATACAGTCCCAGCCATAAAAGAGAAATTAAATTTATATATCATGAGCTTCAGAATGCTTTGGGTTGTAGTGGGTAACTGGGTTAGAAATGGAAGCGCTTATGTCATCCTCTTGCTGGTTGGAGCCTTATTAGAGCGCCATTTACCCTTGGACTCTAAATCAGACAGAGCTGAGATGAACCACCCCCCCCTCCACCCATTCCCCCTCTCTTTCCATCCTGTCTCAAGAAACACTCACTTTTCCCTCTGACCTGGAATTCCCACCACACCAGGCCAGGCCCCAGAAAGAGTGGGATGAGTGTCATCTGATGTCTAAGACAGGCTGCACAGAGCAGTGAGTAGTAATGGCGATGCCTGGGAGATTCAGGGCTACATATCTGGAGGGGCAAACCTCCCATCTGTGGGAGAAAGCAGAAAGCACTCCCAGGTCTGCCTATAGGGAAAGCAACAAAGAATTATAGCCCATCCGCCCTGCCGGGCCAGGGAAGCTGTGAAACTGGACTTGACTTCTGGAACATAAACGCCACACTATCTATGGGAGAGAATAAAAATGAGCCAAGCTCTGTAAAGAGAAAGATAATACTTTATGTGCTTTAATGATCTGTAAAGGGACTCTGTCCAGAACTTTTATGGTGTTGTTTTTTTTTAAAGAAGAAAAATCTCTCCATTTTTGCCACATTTTCTTCAAAGACTCAATATTCAACAATATCTCTTCTCCATCTTCATTCCTTTATTTTTCATTCTGGATTTGGAAAACATTTCAAATTTCAGGTGAGAAAGGAAAACCTTGAAGATGTCTACAGGATCTCATATATAGCTGTCAATACAATGAATTTTACTAATTTCATAGAGAAATTTGCTAAAAACATATAAAATGTAAATGTCGTGTCTGAACTAAACAGATGTGAAGCAGGAAACCACACCATGAAAATTCATCAAGCTTTGGAAATGATTATTGTTCCTTATGACTGATGGAGATTTAACTTGGGGAAAGTTTCAATGTCTCCACAGACACATGATTTGCTGATGTTGATCACTGGAAACAATGGGCTGGTCTTAAGTTTGAAACAAAGGCCCATACTGATTACTAAGAAAAGTACTGCACTTTGTTAGGAGTTGCTGGTTTTCCTAACCCATGGTAGGATTTTAATGTGGTTCGAAGGCTTCTTTTTAATTTACTGTTTCTCTCTTCCCCACCCCAAATCTCCCTATTTAGCTTTCAGGTATTGGAAAGAGTAGGCTCTATAGAGGTGGGTAAAGGTTGACTATATATCTTGCTGTTTAAATGTCTCAAGATATTTCCTCCCAGGATTAGGAAATTCAAAGCTCATTTTCTTAACCTTTTTTTTAAACTTCTTCCTCTTGCATTTCAAAATCCAGGTATATGTTAAAGATAATTAAGTCCACAGATTGCTGGGCCATCTACCCTTATCCTATCAAAATGAGGGTTTTTTAAGGGTCACCCTAAGCCTTTTAAATCCCCTTTCCTTTACAGATAGGAAGTTGGGCTTGCCCAATGTATTTAACTACAAATCTTTGGTTTTTGTTGTTTTTGGAGTTCCGATTTTCAAGGTTTCTCAATACTCTGTCCTTGGGTTCCCTTTGCTTCCCCCTCCACTGCTTCGGAGGAGAATGGTTCCACCTCAGAATCCCTAGACTTCCCATGGTGTCCACTTAGTCTTAGATGAGACCAATTCCAAAAGCTTTCTTTGGTACTTTGATGACTGTTCTATCTCAGTGCAGAACACAACTCATCCAAATGTTTCCATCCTATGTGATTCTGGTTCATGTCCTCCTATAGAACCTTCACAGGGTGCTAAGGACCTTTATAACTACGGTTCTTTGTGTTACTTGACTGCTATTGATGTCTTCTGGGTTCTTTGGCTTTCTTCAAGTCCTAACTAAAATCCTACCTTCTACATAAAGTCTTTCTTAATTCTTTTTTAATCTCATTAGGTACTGATTCTAGTACCCTTCCCTCTGTTAATTAACTCCATTTAGCTTGTTTATACATTACTTTTCTCCGTTTTTAGTTTGTGAACTCTTTAAGAAGAGGAACTCTTTTTTTGTACCTCCAGTGGTTAGCCCAGTGTTGACATACAGTAGGCACTTATTAAATGATTATTCATTGGCTGACTGCCTGATAGTTCTCCACCAGTCATACTTAGTTTTCACTACACAGCCATCCCACTTTCTTGTTTTCCCTTTATGCATCTCTCTCATGATATCTTTATGCTACTTTTCCTGCACAACTCTGCATTGCTAATATATTGTAGCCTGCTCACACCCACCACATGCCTTTTCCCTGCCCTTTTGGTGAATTTAATTCCTCAGAGACCATAGCGTTCCATGACTCATAGCCAGAGAGCATCATTAGAGAAATGTTGATGTTAAAAGTCATTAAGCTGTTTATAGCCCTTTACCCAACAATCCCATGACTAGGCATATAACCCTGAGAAGGTCAAAGACAGAGAGGTTCTGTGTACACCAAAATATTTGCAGATTTATTTGTGTGAGTGCATGTGTGTGAGTGCATGTGTGTGTGTGTATGTGTATTAGCATGCTAGCAAAAAGTTAGAACAAAGCAGTGGTAATGGCCGAACACATCGTGACGTACAAACATGGCATAATATGAGTATACTGTAAGAAATTACAGATACAATCAATTCAGAAAAATACAGGAAGACTTACATGAATTGAGGCTAGGCAAAGAAAACAGAACCAAAAACCATCGGCACTCCAATAATGTAAACTAACGAAGCATCAAAACATAACTTCCCTCAGGTCAATGACAGTGACTGATCTTTGTCCCAGAGAATGGATGATGAAACTCATTTCCCATATCTTGGTGGAAAGCTAGAGGACTATGGAAGCATGATAATTTATTGAATGTCAGACACCATTATTCTGTTTATTGGTTTTGCCTTATTATTTTTCTTTGTTATACAGGAGGAGTAAATGGTTTTTAAAAATTTTTTTCTTAATTTTATTTTTGTTTTCAGTTCCGCATTCTCTGCTTCCCACTACAGCTGCCCCCCACATTCAGAAAGCCAGATACATGATGCTCATTATACACATACATTCATGTAAAACATATTTCCACATTAGTCATATTCCAAAGAAAAGTAAGAAAAATAAAGAAAGCAAAAATATGCTTTGATCTGCACTTTGAGTCTCTCTGGAGGTGGATAGCATTATGAGTCATTTGGAATTGTGGTAGGTCATTGTATCAATCGGACTGATTAAATCTTTCATGGGTGAATTTCCTTATAGTATTGCTATTACTGTGTAGATGGTTCTCATGGTTTTACTTATTTCACTTTGCATCAGTTCGAATAGATCTTCCCAGGTTTTTCTGAAGCCATCTCTTTCATAATGTTTTTTATAGCACAATGGTATTCTATCATATTCATACACCATAACTTATTTATCCATTCCCCTAGTTGATGGGTATAGGTGTGTATCATAGGGGGAGGGGAGTGTATTCTTAGGAAATTGTTCTGTTTGATGCCTAAAGGCATCAAAATAGTTTATGAAAGAAAACTGATGATAAAAATATGGGACTTTTTTTTTTGGTGAGACGTTCAGAGTCAATCAATCAATCAATAAACATTTTATACTGTGCCAGGCACAGTATAAAAAGAGGCAAAAAGCAGCCCTTGCCTTTAAGGAACTTACGGTCTAATGAGGGAGACAACATACAAACAAATATACAAAGCAATCAATAAAGAGGAAATGATTAATAGGGAAGGCACTGGAATTAAGAAGGATGGGGGAAGGCTTTCAGTAAAAGAAGGGATTTTGGTTGGGTCTTAAAGGAAGCTAGGGAGCCCATTAGGTGGAGTGGAGGGGGAAGAGCATTTCAGGTATAGAGGACAACCAGAGAAAATGCCCAGGTCCAAGTGATGTCATGGAAAAAGTGGAAAAGCTAGGAGGCTAGTGTCACTGATCAAAGAGTTCATGTTGGGGACTGGGAAGGCAGGAAGGGTCTAGGTTAGGAAAGGCTTTGGATACCAAAGAGGATATTTTATATTTGATTCTGAAAACAATAGAGAGCAAATGGAGTTTACTGAGTAGGGGGAGTCGTTACAGACACCAACCTATTCATGAACAATCATGATTAGGGAATTTAATGGTCAAATATAAACACATACATACACTTAACAAACTGTTAAATAACTACCTCGTTGACTTCCTCCTATTGCTTTCTTATCTATAATTATATTTATCTTCCTTTGTTCTTTTTGCTTTCAAAAAGAAAAGATATAAAAGGGAAAGGGCCTGTGAAATTCTGAAATGAGCTCCAAATTTGGCTCTTGATAGTTGAGAGGACACATGGTATTGTGGGAAAAACTAAATATAAATACTAGTCTTAAGAGTTAGAAGATATGGGTTTTAGTTATTGATTTTCCATTTATTTTGTAGTTGTGTGTTATAAGACAAAATACTTAACCTTTCAGTTTCAGTTTCTTCCTTTATCAGATACATATAATAATACTTTTTGTTCAGTCTTATTCAGCCATGTCTAACTCTTCATGACCCCATTTAGGGTTTTCTTGGCAAAGATACAGGAGTGGTTTGCCATTTCCTTCTCCAGCTCATTTTATAGATGAGGAAACTGAGGCAAATGGGGTTAAATCACTTGCCCAGGGTCACACAGCTAGTAAGTGTCTTGTGGCCAGATTTGATGAGTCTTCTTGACTCCAAGTCCAGTACACTATCCACTGCTCCACCTAACTGTCATATAATGACATTTAAACTTCTTAATTTACAAAATTGTTGTGAGGAAAAGGTTTTGGTAAGCTATTCAATACTACATTAAAAGTATCTGTGGTTACTGAGGTAATACATTTGTCATTTTTAAACTGAGATAGTGGGGAAAGGCTTATCAATTTTAAACCCCAAGTCTGTTGGTCTTTTAAGATCCGTGTGAGTCAAGGGATGGCCCCTTTAATAAAAAAAAAAAAAGTCAAACTGGGAGGGGAAGATCCTCAGGGTTGCTGGCCACAAGAGCAACAGTTACTGTTTATATTCACTGGGAGCCAGGAGGGCCCCCAAAATAACTATTAAGTGGTGCTTAGGCAGGGACTCATTGCCCAATGCATGAGATCCAGAGTAAACTCCACATTAACTTGGTAGCTTTCAACGAACACAATTTACCTTCCTTTGGGCAGAACACCCTCAAGTAAGGGGAGAGGAGAGGGGCAAGGAGGATGAACTGAGTTGTCCAAAACTTATAGGTTGTGTTTTTGTCTTTAATTCTCTAACCATAACATCAGAGAGATGATGACACTTCTTAAAGAGAAGATTCGTTCACTGAATGGGCATTGCCTTACTCAAAGTGAAAGTATGAAAAAGATCTTAGTCTAAAAAGGTCATGGATCTCCCACTGCATCCTGGCCCATCTCTAGTCCTCCTGATCAATATCTGGCCCCTGGACCCAGAAGCTCTGGAGGAGAAAGCAAGGTTGGTGACTTTACACAGCCCTCCTTCATTCAAATCAAAGTCAATTGCAAGTCATGTCATCATCTCCCCGATGTCATGGTCTTCTTCTAGATCGAAGGACAAACACACACACAATTCCATGAAGGAGTATCAATAACTTTCATGATGCAGTTGTTCTGTACGTTAAGATGAGATAGAAGCAGATAGATAGATGGTCTTGCCCTAGAAAGAGCCCACCTACTGACTTTTACTCCTTGTAGGGGCTCAAAAGTCATATTATTAATAAATGCAGAAAATAAAAGTAGCAATTTTTTTCATCTATTTTCAAGTGTTTCAAACAGCAATTCCTTTATAATCCAAATAAGTCACTCCAGGACTGCCTTAGCCTAGTGGATAAAATGTGGCTATCAGAATAAGGAGAGACCTGGGTTCCAACCTTGCCTCTGATTAGCTATGAGCAAATCATTTAACCCTTTAGCCTGAGATTCCTTATCTGTAAAATGGGCTTTAAAAATGCCTGTAGTACCTCCCTCAAAGTTTTTTTTTTGAGATTTCAAATGAGATTATGCATTGAAAAGTACTCTGTGTGCCTTAAAGTGGGCTATTCTTTTCCCTAGTAAGTTTCTTAATTAGCAACCACCCTTAAGCATCGACATGTCAAGTAATAATTTTAGAAAAGCCAGAAAAGAAATGAATGAAGGGGTGATACAGAATAATGGTTGCAATGGTTGTTTAGTTTTGACTAGACCTTTGCATTTTTCGGTTTAAGAACTGTTTAGGAGAGACTTCTCTCTACCTATACATTTATACACAATAACAATACGAAACTGTCATGGGACTTACAGTCTTTGAAAGTGGCCTGGGGCACTGAGAGGTCATGTGACTTACCCAGTGTAATAAAACCAGCATGTGCCAAAGGAAGGGTATGAATCCAAGTCTCCCTTACTCTAAGACCATTTGCTATAAAGGTCTAGAAAAAACAACACAGAAGTCTGAACATCATGAAGCAGTATAACGAACACTAGAGAGGAGTTAGAAGACCAATTCTTGAGGTCCCAATGCTGCTTCTCTATGTATTTTGTTGTGGTGAACATGAGTGAATCATTTCTTTCTGTGTCTCAGTTTCCTCACCTGTAAAATGATGAAACTAGATTAAACGACCTCTGTGATCCCTTCCAATTCTAAATCTGTGAGCCTAGTAGACCATGGGATCAGTTTCAATGATGTGAGAGAAACAAAGGGTACAGAGAAGGATCAGAGATACCACCCTGGTTACCAGTCTTGATGAGAAAATAGAAGGTAGTGCAAATGAAATGTTCTGAGTGGGCAGGAGAGTCACGCAATTTGTACCAAGGGTTCTGTTGCAATCTCCCCACCTTTGCAAAAGCTGATGCTTGAACCAGAAGGGCCACATATAGAACTGTGATGTCCTGGGCCTGCACCCCTCAACAGATGGCACTATAAATCTGTAGTATTCCACAGGAGAAAGACTAATGGGAATCAGCTGAGAAACCTCTGAGCCTGCCATACGGAGATGAATAAATAGAGACTGCAACATTCATCCCGAGGCAATTCTTCCTCCCGTTCTTGAATATCACACTTCAGAAATCATCTTCTTCTGAAAACTTCCAGGCAGCAGGGGACACTCACATATACTATTCTCCCCCTACTGAGTGAAATGGAAATTGAAGCAGCTACCTGAGATCGACATAGAGAAAGCATTTGGAAGTGATGCCTTTGCCTTTTTACCTGGATCTTGGCCTCTCTCCCCTGTCCTTGCTTGATCCCTTACCAGAGAATCCATCTCACGCTGTCTTAGAGATCCTGAACACAAAGGTTACTTGTGTGACCATAAGCAGACCTTTCTATTTCTCTTTATCTCAGATTGTTTGCCTAAAAAAATGAGGGGGTTGGACTAGATGCCTCTAAAATCCCTCTTCCAGCTTTAAATCTCTTATCCTCCTCTTCCTCATTCAGGTGCATTTATTAAATTTATATTTTATAGTATATTTATTAATTATTATATATATATTATGTAATATTTATATCACCATGCATTTATTTACTCCCAAACATTTATTGAATGCTAGGTATAATGTATATTCAATATACATATCTACCATGCTCAATGAAAACCATCACCATATTCAATATGACAATGATCTGTAGTCTCATCAATGTGAGTATTCCTTTCATTAGTGTAGATTGTGACCCATTTATATCTTCTCATTCTGCATGATTCTTGTTCATTTTTTATTGTTGTTCAGTCGTTTCAGTTGTATCCAACTCTTGGTGATCCCATTTGGTTTTTTTTTTTCACAGATAATGGAGTGGTTTGCCATTTCCTTCTCCAGCTCATTTTAAAGATGAGGAAGCTGAGTCAAACAAGGTTAAATGATTTATTCAGGATCACTCCACTAGTAAGTGTATGAGGCCAGATTTGAACTCAGGAAGATGAATCTTTCTGACTCTACCTTGGCACTCTATCCACTGTGTCACCTAGTTGCCCGTTTCTTGTCCATATAATCCCATAAATCTTCCATAGAACATCTATTCAAAATGAGTGAGGCCTTTTAATAGATCTTTTTTCTTTTTCATATGAAAAGCAATATAGTGCCATGGACCTGGAGTCAGGAAAGATGTGAGTTTGAATCAAATCCTTGCTAGCTCTGTGACCCTGGGCAAGTCATTTGACTTTTCTCATCCTTAGTACCCTCATCTGTAAACTGGTAGATAATAATCCTTGTAGGTGGCACAGTGAAGACAGCACTAGGCCTGGAGTGAGGGGAACTTTTGTTTAAATCTGACTTCAAACACTTATCTGTGTGACCCTGGGCAAGTCACTTAACCTCTCCCTGCCTTAGTTTCCTCAATTGCTATTGCTTTTTTTTTTTTGTTCTCAGAGGCCCATGACAGAAGGAGGGTGATGGCATGACTTGCAAGTGAATTGAATTTAAGTGAGGGAGGGCTGTGTAAAGTCACCAGCCTCACTTTCTCCTCCAGAGCCATCTGGGTCCAGTGGCCAGATATCAATCAGCACAACTGGAGATGGACCTGTTCTTCCACTGTAAAATGGGACTAATCACAGCATCTGCTTTTCAGAGCTGTTATGAGAATCAAATGAGTTAATATAAAGTATTTAGCACCGTGACTAGCACACAGTAGGTGCTGTATAAATGCTTATTCCTTTCCCCTTCCCTATGTACCATACAGGATTATTCTGAAGCACACATAAAATAACATGAGTGTAACAAGATTTTGATTATAAATTTGTCCAAATGCTTCAGTTCCTGGGGTTGTCACCCATATGGGAGATACCAGGGACCTGCTTCTAGGAGAAGAATTCTGCAATCCCCTGGCACATCACTTGTGGGGCAGCTAGAACTGGCTACCTCTTTAAATCTACTTGTCTGAAGCACAATGACAATATTCTTGGTAGTGTCCAGGGGTGAAGGTCTCCCTTCACCTGAGAAATGTGCTTGGGATTTTGACCTTGTTTCATTTGTCCATTTCAGTTTTAAGTACATGGAGTAGTTGCCAGGCCTAGGTCCTCCATCATGGTGAGCCAGGATTTCAGTCTGGATGTGACCAGCAGGGAGGCCCTGAGAAACCAGGATACCTGGACATAAGCCCAGGGGATCTTTGGACCTGCAGTTTAGTGGGACTGATGCTATACAGAGACTAGGTTAAACTGAACTTCAGTCTCTGAGGAGATTTTGGAGTATTATGCCTCAAAGAAGATGTGTGTATATTTGTTGCTAAATTGTTAAGGATTTGGGGTACTGGGAGCTCTATAATTGGCGAAATACAATTACTGAGTCTTGAGCCAGTGGCAGAGGTTAGGCACTCTCCAGTCCTCAAAGGGTGCCAAAGAACCCTTGGGGAAGGGTGGAAATATAACTCACCTGGCCTTCAGGCTGTAGGAGCCCAGAGTAGACACTGTTACATAAGCAAAGTGCTTTGTAAAGAGCAGTTGCTGTAATCCATCTATGGATATCAGAGTAGCACCTGCCACTGCCTGCTATCCCTCCTTGACCAGCTTACTTCCTTTTCTGTTCATACATTTCCCAGGTGAGATTTCTCAGACACACTGATAGAATACTTCCTCGTGGCCAAAGGCTTCCTATCCTTTATTTCATTGCATATTCACAACAACCCTTTGAAGAAGAATAGTTTCTTTATGTTAATGGCCTTAAGATCTTCATCATCCCAGGTACCCACAGTGCAGCCCATGCATCTCTCTTCATCCTAAGTTATTTTTTTCCAAGCATACTCAGAATTCTGAGAGTTAAATTAATGTTTGTAAATGGTCTAGAAACTGTGATTTGTTTTTTGGCATCCTTTAACATGTTTTCTGAGACTTCTGCAGAAAAAGAAATGGGATACATAGGACTGAGGAATCTTGAGGCATTCTATCAGCAGCTATGTTAGAGCCAACTTGAGCCTGCTCATGAGTCAATTGTTAAATTTTAAGTATGGGCTTTTATTCCTCAAAACTCAGCAAACTCCAAAAATCAGTATTTGGTTGATTGTTTTGTTGATTATTTAGACTTAAGATTATGAAAAAAAATGTTAACAATGCAGAAAATATTCCCCAGGGAACTGGTTGTAAACCTTTTTATTGGGCAACCTGGCAAAAATTCCATCATCTAGAAGGCAACTTTGCTCTTTTGTTTAAACTAATCTTTAGTCAGTAGGCATATTCTAGAGTCACTGTCATAATCACAGTTTTTTCAGCTTGGTAGAGCCTGACATAAGTGGTTAAATGTGAGGACTCAGAGTAACCCGAAAGTCAGCTCAGTGATCAATGTCAGTACAGAAAAAAAAGTCTCTATTGGAGAGCCACAGTAATCTATGGCTAACTCTAAGCTACTTAACAATTTCATCAATGAGTTGGATAAAAATGTAGATGGAACATCATCAAATTTTTACAGAAGCCACAAAGTTGCTAATGCACTGAATAAGAAAGTCAGAATCCAAGATGATATTGGCAGGCTAGAACATAAAGCTGATTATAATAAGTAAAATTCAATAGAGATAAATGTAAAGTCTTACTATTGGGTTTGCAAAGTCAATTTCATATATACAGGATATTGGAGGCATAGTTGGATATAATTTTGTCTGAAGAGGATCCAGGTTTTACTGAACTATAAGCTCAGGATGAGTTAGCAGTGTGATATCACAGTAAAAAAAAAAGTCAAGGCAGTCTTGGGTTACATTAAGAATAAAATAATGTGCATAGCTTCCAGGAATAAGTAGATGTTGGGCCCTCTATTCTGTGTCTTGGTCAGGCCCCTTATGGCGCATTGTCTATATAGTTCTGGGCACCACATTTTAAGAATGACACTAATAAGCTGGAGTCTATCCAGAGGAGGGAAGTTATGATGGCAAAGGGCCTTGAGTCCAAGTCATAGGAGGATTGGATGCAGGAACACGGGCCTTTTAGCTGTGAGACAAGAAGACCTACGAAGGACTTCCTGATTATCTGTGAATTCCTTTGAAAAGGTTGTCATATGGGAATGGATTTGTTTTCTTTTTCCCCTAGAAGGTAGAATCAGGAACAATGGGTTGAAACTGCAGAGGCAAACAGGTTTGATATTGGGAAAAACTTGCTCAAAAATTAGAACTGTCCCTGTGTGGTATGGGCTGTCTCAGGAGGTAGAAGTAGTGCTTTACATCTTCTTGGAGATTATTATAGAGTCATAACTCTAAAACTGGAAGGAACCTCAGAGGAAATATAATTCAGTCTTCTCATTTTACAGATATGGAAACTGAGGCAAAGGGAGGTCAAGTGACTTGTCTAAGATCAGACAGGTAATAAATGGGCAGAGGAAGGATTTGAAACCCAGTCCTCTTTCCACTCTACTGTAATGGACTAGAAGCAGAGTTTAGATGAAGATTTGTCAGGCATAGGGGCAGCTAGGTGGTGCAGTGGATAAAACACTGACCCTGAAGTCAATAGGATCTGAGTTCAAATCTGGCCTCAGATACTTACTAGTTATGTGACCCTGGACAAGTCACTTAACCCTTATTGCCTCCAAAAAAAAAAAAGATTTATCAGGCATATTAGAATGGGAATTTCTTTGGGATGTGGGTTGGATTAGATGGCGGTTCCTTTCAATTTTTAAATCCTGTGATTCTATCGGCTGGTGGCTTTGCCTTGGAAAGTCCAGTCACCTCTCTATGCTACAATGAGCTGTTCACGTCAGTCAGTAGGTAGTGCAAGCATCTTCATTTCCATTTGATAGAAAACTGGGAAAGTGAAGTTTAGAGAAATTAAATGACTTGTGAAGATCACTCAACTAACAAAGCAGAATGAGAACTAGAACACAGGTTTTCTAGCTCCCAGTCCATTTTTCCCAAGTTTTTAGCCTTTTTTTTGAAAACAAAACAGGATTCAAGAAAGAAATAGGGCTTCTTTCCATTTAACCGAATAAAGATAGGTTCAAGGACTGCTATTGCATTGTAAGAGGGACTTCCCAGTTCAGGAAACCTTTTCTATGAAGGTTATCAGTAACTTCTCTATGAAGTACAGCTTTAGGGGTTTGACGGAGCCCACTGAGAGACTGAGGGAGTTGCTTATGTCTGAGGCAGGCTCTGTATTTGCTACACTTTAACACAGTGAGTATAAACCATTATTATATACAGGACACTTGCATGAGTATGTACATTTTAGATGTTCAGAAACATGGATTGGAGCAGAATGAAAAAGGCTTCTAATACTGTTCTATATTCACTATAATCCTAGAGTTTGAGGGAAAGTGTGGGAAGCCAAAAGCTATCTGGACTACCCCATTGCAGCAAACATCCAGCCTTGCGAAATGCCACCCCGGATCTGGAACATTCCTGGGTTATCTTAACTGTTACCGCCCCTCCTTGCTTCTGCCCTCTGGAAACCCCCTACTTCCTCTTGTACGACTATAATTACTGCTACTCCGCCCTTCAATAAACGAGACTTGATCAGAAAGCCTGTCTTGTCTCCATTCTCTGAGTCTCCTGTCCCCTGCCCCCTCTTTTCGTTCTCCAGGTCCCCGTTCTTGTCCCTCGGGCCGGGACAGGAAAGGATGGTATAGTATCAATTCAATTTAATAAACATCTATTAAGCATCTATTACACATCAGGCACTGTACTAAAGTTCTGGGGATACAAAACGAGACAAAGGACAATCCTTGCCTTCAAGGAACTCACAGTCTAATGAGAGAGAAACACGTAAGCAAACATGAACATAGCAAGCTATGTAGAGGACAAATACGAAATAATTAAAAGAGGGAAAGCACTGGGATTAAGAAGGGTTAGGGAAAGCTTCCTGGAGAAGGTGAGTTTGGACTTGAAGGAAGCCAAGGAGGTCAGTAGTTGAGATTGACAAGGGAGAGTGTTACCAGGCATGAGGGATAGCCAGAGAAAATGCCTAGAGCAGAGAGATGGACAACGGAACAGCCAGAAGACGATATTCTGTGTTGGAATTTGAGACAAAGTTTGATGCATTCCAACAAATACTAGATGAGAAATCAGTATAATTTTTTGCTGTTGTTGGACTTCTAGATCAGTTATTACGTGACCCTGAAGACATGATTTTATTTCTCTGGTCCTCAGTTTCTTCATCTGTAGAATGGAGAGGTGGTCTGTTGTGGTGCTTAAGTCCCTTTCTTTATTGCAACTTAGAATATCACTCAGTAAAAGGTTTTGTTCTGTACGTTTGTTAAAGGCTAGGAGGGGAGAGGCATCAGTAGGCACATAGAGGACAGTGTCTATATGGAGCAAATGGGTTTCTGAATTTGAGCCATTTCCTATATGGACTTACAGTATACAGAATATACCTAGTCATGATCTCTTCACAACCAGTAATGCACTGCCTGTGGAGTCAGATTACTGTTGTTTCAGGAGAGGGGAAAAACAAATTTTCTAACCTTTTAGTCTATCACTGGCCTTATAGTACATGTTAGATCCTGTTTACCCAAGTTCTTGGGTACCCAAAAGAACTTGGGTAAAGGAAGGCAAAACATAGGAACTAGATGGAATTCTACATTTACATTTGAAATTGACATTTATTCTAAAATGGCATTACTCTTGTCAATAAAGGAGTAATATAGTGACCTCTCTTTCTCATACTGCAGTCCATGAATTCACCTTTCTATTGTTTGGTTTTAAGAATTATTTTTTCCCATTACACAAAAAACAATTTTTAGCGTTTGTTTTTTAGAATTTTGTGTTCCCAATTCTCTCCCTCCTCTTCTATCTCATTGAGAAGGCACGCAATTTGATATAAGTTATATATGTGCAGTCTTTCAAAATGTATTTCCATACTAGTCATATTGTGAAAGAAAACACAGAAAAAAAATAAGAAAAATAAAGAAAGTTTTAAAAGAATGCTTCGATCTGTACTCAGACTCTATCAGTTCTTTCTCTGCAGGTAGAAGGCATTTTTCATCTTAAGTCCTTCAGAGTTATCTGATCACTGTATTGCTGAAAATAGCTAAGTCTTTCCCAGTTGATCATCATAAAATATTGTTGTTACTATATATAGTGTTTTCTTGGTTTTCCTCACTTCACTTTGTATCAGTTCATGTAAATCTTTTCAAGGTTTATTGGAAAGCATTCTGCTCATCATTTCTTATAATACAATGAAATTCTATCCCAATCATATATCACAATTTGTTCAGCCATTTCCCAGTTGGTAGACATCACCTTTATTTCCAATTCTTTGCCACCAAAAAAGCTACTATGAATATTTTTGTACATATATGTCCTTTTCCTTTTTTAAAATCTCCTTGGGATACAGACATGGTAGCAGTCATCGTCATCACAGCAGTAGTATAGCTGACCAAGGGTATGCACAGTTTTATCGTCCTTCGGGCAGTGTTCCAAATTCTTCTCCGGAATATTTGGATCAGTTCACAACTCTAACAGCAGGGCATTTGTGTGCCTATTTTCCCACATCACCTCCAACATTTGTCATTTTCCTTTCCTGCCATATTAACCAATCAGAGAGGTGTGAGGTGGTACTTAAGAGTTGTTTTAATTTGCATTTTCTAATCAACAGAGATTTAGAGCATTTTTATATGATTATAAATAACTTTGATTTCTTCATCTTAAAACTGCCTGTTCATATACTTTGACCATTTATTAATTGGGAAATGACTTATTTTTTTAAATAAATTTAACTCAGTTCTCTATACATTTGAGAAATGAGACCATTTTCCGAGAAACTTTGTTTTCCTCTCCCTATTATCCTCCACTCCAGTTTTTGTAGCAGCTTTCTATTTTTTTAATTCATTCTATTTTCCACGTCCATTTTATGGGTGAGTTCATTACATTCACATTTATAATTATGATCACTAACTGTATCCCTTCCATCCTATTTTCCCCTTGTTTGTCCTTCTCTCTCCTTTCACCCTATGCCTCCTCAAAAGTGTTTTGCTTTTGACCACCACATCTCCCAATTCACCTTCCATTTTATCACTCTTGCCATCTTCTTTTATCTCCCTCCTCTCCATGAGTGTGCCACTAATGGAGAAAAGGGATATTTTCATAGAACCAATTTATTTTTTCCCTTCCCCATCTCCATTTGATGTTGATAAAAACATACCATTGGTCATTTAATTTAAAAAAATACACATTATGCTTGTGCACATACACCAGTTACTTTATGTACAATAAAGAATGGGGGAAGGGAATCAAAGAAGAGAGAAAACTATACTGCAGTAGTCAGAATGTGGATGAACTAAATCTTGGTTT
>CM053769.1:379200549-379247641 GCA_028658325.1 Potorous gilbertii | reverse complement strand
CATGTTATGCAAAACATATAATAAAAACCACAGGGCTCATAGGAAAATGGCATTAGGAGTATAACGTTCAAAAACTTCATCAGTGTGACATAAGAAAGAAAGGAACTTAATAAAAATAGTGGCATAGTTTCATACATGTTAAATGGTTAAGAAATACAAAAATACTATAGTGAATAATGGCAATGTCAGAGGCCTTGGGCTGCTGTTCGGCCTATACCCTAGTTCTCATAGGGCCTGACTGGTAAAGTCTCCCACAAATTGGGTAGGCCACTCCATTAGACTTTGGGGGTGTCATGGGAAAGGTGAGTGAAGGAGTATGGACCAGTCTTCTTCCCCTCCCCTCCCCTTATTACACCAGAAGATGTACAATAAATGATGACATTTTACCTTGGGGAATAAACAAAAGAGACAAAACAAAACCTTGTTTGCCAGTAGACATAGGCCTCAGAAGGGTTACAGCTTGTGAGTTTTTTGTGCAGTTTTCTACATTCTTGCTGTTTCTTACAAAAAAAATTGTGCTTAAAAAACTCGAGTTTCATGGCGTACTTAAACTGTTCCCTAATATATCAGAGTTAGAATAAATTCTTGATTTCCAAACAATCATTGTAGCCAAACTGACTGTCCTTACTTTAAAACTTAGAGTGCTGAATCAAAAGCAGGACTGGAACCCAGGTCTTTCTGATGCTGAGGCCCTCTCTCCAGGCATGACATCACACTGCCTCCCAGAGAGGTACCGTTCATGAGTTCAAGAATGAATGTTTGTTGTTGAGGCAGCTCATCTACATTCTCCCAGAGGCAGAGAGCTCCTTGAACTCATTCTTCTAACTCACAGGCTCTTCTTGCTTCATCACACCGGCTCTCTAAAGAGGCTTACAAAATATTTTACTCCTCATTTCCACAGCTTTCTTTCCATCTTTCCCCAAGTTCTGTTCTTCCCTAATGTTAATTGGAATAGACATTATAGAAAGAAAAGACTGAATGAATCATGTACTACCTGGCCCTTGCTTCCCCCTTCTAATGCTCCCACTTCTAATGATGAATCTTCTCTCCTTGAAGCCCATTGAGAAAGCAGGATGAGGCTCCCTCCTCAATTCCCTCAAACCTTTCTTTGTTGGCACTGGGAGAGTGCAACAACGAGTGGGGACTTGAGAAAGGTCCAAGAGCAGCAGCTGCATCGATCAGAGATATCAAAGCGGCTCCAGAAACCCGGAGAGAGCAAACAATATTTAATCAGAGTGAGATTCATGGGTCTCAACAGGCCAGGGTTACCATACGAAAAACAAATCTCATGGTCCAGAAGCTCCTGGAGCCTGTGTGACTAACTGGCTTTCTTCGACCCAGCTGATAGCATCTTTCTTTCTCTTTGAAGCTTTCTCCATTTTGTCTTCAGTCCTTCTGAGAAGAGGCTCCCCTTGGGCTCATCACCTTCTACTTTCCTGGATTTCATAAACAAAGATACAGCTCAGGCAGCCCAGAAGAAAAACTATACTCCAGAGTAATGACAAGTGATTAGCCCTGTTGTGTGAATGAGAGCAGTGTAGGGGAACACTTTTCTCCTTCCCTTCCCTTCCCTTTCTCTCTTTATATCTGTCTGTCTTTTTTTTCCTTCCATATGGAGGTTGATAGAGAGTGGTGGTGGGGAAAACCTATTGTTTGAGGAGAATAAGTTTACTCTACAGATTTCCTTTTGATGGGAAGATCTCAGGTTCTGAAAACTAGGGAACCAGATGAATCATGAAGGTGAGAGCCCTTGGAGGGAACTGCAGAAGGCCTGCTTTTAAATCTGGCAAAAAAAACTGGATTTTGGAGGGAATTCCATTCTTATCTCTCTCCTAACTCCTCCTATCCCCCATTTTTTAAAATTCTGGAATTTCATGGGATAATGTTGCTAGCACCAAAGGGGCCATCATCAGAAGGTATGACCTCAGTGGGAAAGTGCTGATATGCATACCTAATAATCACCTAGTGTTTACTGTGACTACTAAATGGCCTCATGGAAAAAGGCACACTGATCTCTGAACAAGAGACCTGAGTAGTGGAGAGAGAAATAGCCTATTCTTGGGGGCAAGCCCCCTTTCTCCTTATATCCCTCTTGCTCTCTCCCTGGAATATCATGGAGAATCTCTTAAAGTAGGAGTTCTTAACTGGAGTTCTATGAACTTAGTTCTATGAACTATGAACTTGTATTCTTTTGTTTTGTATCTTGATAACTGTTTTAGTATCTTTGATTTCATTTGTACTTTATTTTAATTTTTAATTTATTTTAAATTTTAATCTAATTTTAATTTTTAATTTAATCTTTAAATTTTTAAATTTTATATTATTTTTTATTTATTTATATTTTATCTCATGTATTTTATTTTAAGCATTTTAAAAATATTATTCTGAGAAAGTGTCCATAAGCTTCACAGACTACCAAGGGTATCCATGATAAAAAAACAAAACAAGAATATACAACACCAAAAAATGCTAAGAATCACTGTCTTAGAATTTGCATCCACCTATCCTAGGCCCTTATGGTGGCAGAGGGACTTGGTTGAATTAAATATATGTGATGGTTTGGGCTGGTTCTTGGCAATATTATGATGCAAATGGAACTTTGGTATCCTCCACTTTTTCTTTTGCTCCATTTCAACCCTCCCTCACTCAAAACAAAGTCATTTCTCTGATGGCATGGTCTTCTTCGGCAACAAAGGACGAACACACACCCTCTTTC
This sequence comes from Potorous gilbertii, assembly GCA_028658325.1. Taxonomy (NCBI): domain Eukaryota; kingdom Metazoa; phylum Chordata; class Mammalia; order Diprotodontia; family Potoroidae; genus Potorous; species Potorous gilbertii. The sequence goes on along the minus strand of CM053769.1, from coordinate 379,244,925 downwards.
AGCGATATATCCCATGCCCATACTTTCCCCTCAGAACTTAGTTATCTACTTTATTTTTCCCTGAGGCTTATATTCTCATTCATACAACATATAGCCCCTACTAAATACCAGATATTTGTTATGGTTTCTGTAGGATACAAACAAGTTATATAAGCTATAGTTCTTGCCCTCCAGAAGCTTATAATTTACTTGTGTAGTTGTAGTTTGTCTTTCATTCTCAAAGAGAACCATGGCATCAGGGAGGTGATACCATGACTTTCAAGTGAACTGGATTTCAGTGAGCAAGGGCTGTGCAGACATCAGTCTCACTTTCTCCTCCAGACCCCCTGGGGTCTAGTGGCCAGATATTGATCAGGACAACTGGAGATGGCCCAGCTACAATTTACGAGAGAAAGAGCATAGGATCATAGATTGAGAACAGGAAAAGACTTTAAAAATAATCAAAATTCAACCCTCATTATTCACAGATTAGAAAAATGAGTCCATGGTCACCCAGGCAGGAAGTACAGGTTTTCTGACTTTCTTTTGCATCCATTATACCATGCCTCTTCTCATAAATATAGTTACATAATATATACGTTATATAGAAAATGCTATATTATTAAACCATGGAAATAAGAATAAGGCCTGGAATAGATCTGTGATTTCACTGATACAGTGAACTCCTGAATAAGGAAAATCCTTCTACAAATGCAAGCCAGTCCCTTCTTTTTAGCTTCTACTCTTATAGCCTTGTTTAGGCCACTGATAGGTTAAATGACCTTGGGGCACACAAGCAGTATATGTCAGAGACAGGATTCTATCTCAGCTCTTCCTGGCTGCTTTAGGACCAGCTTTCTAATAACTCTGTCATGTATTATGCATATATATCCATATATGTATGCACATGTGTGCACATACATGAATATATACATTATGCACACGTGTGTGTATACATACATACAGAACAGTTGTCTTTTGGGTGCTTTCCCCTCCCCTACCTTTGACATATGTAAGTGTATGTAAGTCAGCATTCCTGGCCACCAGTTGGTAGCTTGGGAGGTGCTGAGGCAGGCTTATGGTCATGCATGATGGCTTGGGTTCCCTAATGGACTGTCGAATCTCCATGAATATACTAATGGGGTTACCTACTTCCCATCTGTCTGTGGTCCTTCTGGCTTCAAAGTATAAAGATAACTTTCCAGGATATCTGGAGGATTATGTGGGGGGGCCTCAACCCCTCTATCCCCTCAAGCTGTCCTGCCTAGATAAGCCTCTAGTTGGAATGTGGTCTCTTCTTTTTTGTGTCTCCTTTCCTTAGTATAGAGTCTTGTGCAAACTCAAAAGGTCACTGAAATGGGGGTAACTCCAACCCGACTGCCATGGTGTGGTTTCTGTGGCAGCAGCAGAGGAAGTAGAGTGGTAGCAAGGAAAGATTGTGTATTTGAAGATGAGAAGTCACCAGAAAGTGAATCCCACTTAGTATTTGACTCTATTGTGCTCAAGATGCTATATAAAAGAGCTAATTAGAAGCCTTATGAAAATTATTTCTCCCCTCAAATGGGCTTGAATATTAGCCTTCCCTGTGAATGTCTGGCTTTGGGTGATGGTACTGAATCTTTAAAAGCCTCAGGAGATAAACAGAGAAAGATGCGATTTTCACTCTACTCTTCCTACTTCCCCAATATTTGGAAATTCAATAAATATTTAGATACCTACCATGCCTAGGCACTGTGCTAGGGACCTGTGATTCAAAGACGAAAAGAAAGACAACCTCTCCTCTTGTTTTGTAGCTTTGTCTTTCTGGGTCCTTGTACATTCCCTAAAATGCAGTAGCTGTCATTGCTTTACTCCCTGGTGCCCAATTCTGAGGTTAAGCCACATGCCCAGAAAGTGCCACATGGCCCTAGCTACCCCCAAATACCCTTCTTTAGTCAGCTGTTTTAAGCCACATGACTTGTTCTCTGCTGGTTGGACAGCCTAACAACAATCTGTAATCTGAATGAGGGAGCTCCTCTGCTGTGTGCAGGATCCCCCTCCTCCCTATGGTTGGTGTGTGTCAAGTCTACAGTGATACTGCCCCTCCACCTCTTTCTTCATGTGTTTACAGAGAATTTTTCCTGTTGGTTTAGTTTGATTAGTATTCTCCAAGGAGGGAGCAGAGAGAGCCTTCTGGATCCTGTCCAACCTACCATAAACATCTTGGTAGAGCCCACTGGGGCTTCTTGGAGACAAGGAGAGAGAGCACAGAAGGTACCCTTTGCCCTCACTAAAAATCTTTAGATACTGCTCTCAATTAAGCAGAGCAATAGATTAAAAGAAAAGAAATTCATCCTGATGAAAAACACAGCACCTTCTCAGCAGAATGAGTACCTATTTCTGGGCACAGTACCAGATTGCTACTAGGACATTCTATTAAGGCATTAGATAGCATTCACAAATCCTCTATATCACGAGTGCCATTGTTCTGACCCCTATTCTTCAAATGCTGGGAAGTGGATAAGAGGAAGAGTATGTAAGAACACCAGTACTCAGAAGCTGTGCAAATAGGGGGCAATGGCAACAGTGACCAGCCTGTCTTAGCAGATGTACCATAGTGCCAACCTTTGCTCTATTACCCAGTAAATCTCCTCTGCTCCTAGCTAAAGCCTGCATCCTAGGATCTTAGGACTGGATCAAAAGAGAGATTGGAGATCATCTACTTTAACCCCTCTCAGTCTATAGAAAAGAAAACCGAGGCTTAGACAGATAAATGAACCAGTTCAAGACTATGTAAGTAATAAGATAGAATTTGAACCATGTTGTCTGCCTGAGAGAATATAAGGTCCATGAATTTAAGGAATATCTCATTTTCATCTTTACATCTCTACACTTAGGACAGTTCTTGGACTATAGTAAGTGCTTAATAAATGCTTGTGGATAGATTTATTTCCTCCCCTGTACCACAGAGCTTCCATGAAACTCCTGCATAGAGAACAACTTTTTCCCCCTCAATAAAAATATACCTGACTGTGCAAAAAGGAAGGCCATGGATACTCCATCATTAGCTCATTTTAAAAAATGATATGAATGAATCAATATTATAGCAGATTGTTAATTCTATAGGAGAAGTGTTCATGTACATGAGACAAGCAATGTGGCAAGAGGAAGTCAACAGGTGCTCAGAAGAGTTAATGTCCTTGGTGCCCAAGAGCTGACTCAAAACGCTAATGACCATCTGATTGGCAGTCAGAATACCAAGTAAATCCTGGTTCTGTAACTCACTACCTGCGTGACCTAGAGCAAGGCACTTTGCCCTGCTGGGCCTCAGGTTCCTCATCCATAAGAGAAAGAGATTGGCCTAGATGATCTCTAAGATTCCTTCAATTTCTAAATCAATGATCCTATGATTGATCTGTCTCAGGTAACTCACAGAGCAGTATACTATGTATTGCCAGTGTGTACTGGTCCAAGAATGTCATGGCAGATTTTCAGGAGGGCCTAGTGGGGTTAATTAATGTTATTATTGCAGAATAACTTGGGTCAGGCCACTGTTATGTGGAAGTATGCCTGAGTGGTATACATCTGTGGGGATGTTGTACTAAATGGAACATCTTGCTATTTGGATGACATTTTTGATGGAAAATGGGGTAATTTTCTCTTCTTACCGTAGACTCCATGGGTATCTTCACTTTTGAATTGGTTGTCCCTTATTGGGTTGAAATATAGGTTCAATGGAGGGTTCTGTTGTCCAAACAAAAGTACGGAATTAGTTTTTCTAATTTGATGAAGACCCAAATCAACATGAAAATAACCAAATGACAAGTTTTGAAGGAGAATAAGCAATTATTAATCCATACTCTCTTTAGAGGAATGTCTCAGATGCTATTTAAAAAAAAAATGTTTTAAGCATTTATTTTCCTGTATTTTCATTTGTGAATTGAAGAAGTTTTGTCTTATTCTTCCTCTTTTCATCTTTCCTTCTAACTCCCCTCCAAAAAGGGGGTAAGGAAGATAAAATAGACCAATTTGATGGCAAAAATACCCTATTTTTTTGGTTTAAAATTGAGAATTTAGACACATTAAGGTAGCAGAGGAATTATGCAGGAAAAATGTTATGGAGGGGAGTAATCAAAGAAGCAAGGACAGCTAGGTGGTGCAGTGGATAGAGCACTGGGCTTGGAATCCAGAAGACTTTTCCTTATGAGTTCAAATCCTGCCTAAAACACTTCCTAGCTCTGTGACTCTGGGCAAGTCACTTAACCCTGATTGCCTCAGTTCCTGGATTGTAAAGTGAGACCACTCCAGTGTCTTTGCCAAGAAAACCCCATATCCTGTCTCAAAGAGTCAGACATAATTGAAATAATTCAATAGCAATGAATCAAAGAAATATGATTAGAAAAGAAAGTGAGACAATTATGTAGTAAAAGCAAAGGATGAAGACGTCACAAGTCCAGCTGATATCATCTAGACATCAAGAGTACAGAAGGAAAGTTTTGGGCAGATCCCTTCTGCTAAGCTTATATACTTAATAGGAAGTCATTGAGGAGTCACAAAGGATGAGCAGGCTTAGAAGAGTTGTGATATGCATCATTATCTGGAATTCTCAGTGAGATCAGAGATCCATTGGAGTAAGATAGCTAAACTGATTTGACTGTGTGTGTGCGAGGCTTTGTTTAGAATTCCATCTTTGCTACCTTACTGGCTAGGAGCTAGAACCAGCTGAAACCAGCAAAGTCACGTTGGATGGCTCTAGGAAATGGATAACTAAATAGGAATCAAGTACTAAATGCTTAACCTAAAGTACCTACACAGTGTATGTCAGCACATGCTCATATTTCTTGTGGCTGGGGAGGCTGAAACTGGTAAACTGCTTGAGTTCAGGATTTCTGAGCTGCCGTACAGTTAAACCTGCTTGGGTGTCCCCACTAAGTCCTGCACCAAAATGGTGAAGCTGCAGAAGTGAAGGGTCTAAGGAGGCTGCCGAAGGAGAGCAAACTGACTCAGATTAGAAAAACAGAGCAGGTTAAAGCTTCCGTGTTGATCCCTTTGGGGATCAGGTCTATGAATGGCCTCTGCACTTCTAGCCTGATAAGAGATAGGAAGACACAGTCTCCCCCAGAATGTAAATAAACAAAACCTGAAGCACCTTTGAGCTAATTTATCAGGTCTCACAAGGTATTCAGAAGTCCACAAAAGACTGATAACATGATCTTTTCCACTGGATATAGCCATAGAAATTTATTTTTCTTTTATTTTTGCATAGATGAGTGTGAAGTCATTTTGACCTGAATACTTGTATCCTTGATTCCTTGTAGATAGTGGATGAAAGGGAAAATGAGGAAGCTTAGGGGGAGATGGGAAAAAAGGAAGTACCAGATAACTCTGTCCAGAGAAGGAAAGAGAACAAAGGCAGAGAACAAAAGAATTGCATGGCCAAGTGGGGCTTTGTCTTTAAGAACTGGAAAATGTGTGTGAACCTGCCAGTGTGGAGAGAGGAGAGAGGATTGAGAGAGAGAAAGAGGAGAGAGAGAGAGAGAGAGAGAGAGAGAGAGAGAGAGAGAGAGAGAGAGAGAGAGAGAGAGAGAGAGAGAAGGTATGTGTGTATATCTATGTGTGTGTGTGAGTGTGTATGTGTGTTTTCCCCATTTCCTACCTCATTTGCAACCTGCAGGAGCAATTTCCCTAAATTAGCACCTACTGTTAATTGGCAGGAAGTAAAGAAGAAATAGAAATACAGGTTCATTATTGTATGCTTTAGGAAAAAAAAAAGCTTTTCTTTCAAAAGGGGATCCATGAACAGGAACGCTTAATACCTGTGTGGAACTGAGACTGTGAGGATCTGTAAAGATTTCGTAAATAGAACTCTCTTGGTCTGGGCATCAGCCTTTCCATTATCCTCCGGAGTACTCACCCATCCAGGGTAAGGACCAAATAGGGCCAAGTGAATGGTAAAAAAATGGCAGTTTAATTTATTTTGCTATTTATGGTTTCTTTTCCTGGGCATAGCTGACAGTAATAATTCCTTACATTTTGCATAAATTTTCATAGGTTGCAAAGTGTTTCCTATCCAAGATCTCATTTCATCCTTAGCAAAACCACGTAAGGTAAGAGTGATAATCCTAGCTAATACTTATCTATATAAACTTTAAAGTTTGCGAAGTGGTTTACATAGATTATTTCAAATGAACTTTGCAGTAGTCCCTTGAGATTGTTTACACAGTGTTCCTTCCTCTGAGTCTTATAGGATCATTGATTTAAAGCTAAAAGGGACTTTTCAGAGCTTTTCTGGTCCATCTCCCTCATTTTATAGATGATGCCCAAAGAAGTCATGTAGCTAACTCAAGGTCACACAGTGACAAAATTAGAATTTGAACTCAGGTCTTTGGACTCCAAATATAAAACCCTTTCCACTAAACTATGCTGCTTCTCTCTGCTTCTTCTGTGTGCAGTTCAGATTGGTATATATATTAGGACAAAACATAATAAAAACATAGACTTTTAGATCCAAAAGTGCTCTTATAAAAAAGCATAATGTCAGAGCTAAATAAGGTCTTGGAGGTGCTTTAATCCTTCTGGTTCCTGAGAACCAATACCTTCTTTAATATTCCTAAGAAGCAGTCATGTCTGGGTCTTGTCTATGCCCATAGAATTATGTGGCAATTTGTGGGTCTCAATCGTGGAATTACAAGGGACATGCACATAGGAAATTACTAGAGGCAACCTTTTAGTGCTGGTTGGCCTTGATGTTGGCAGGAAACACTTCTATTTTATTCCTATTCTTCCTTTTCTCCCTTCTTCATTCTATATCTTTATTATTCACATTTTATTAAGCCAAGGTGTTATAAAGATTGTCTACCAAAAGAGCCTCAGAAATCATGGGATAAATAGAAAACAAAATGAGATTTTATGAAATAGTACAGTCAATGAGCTAATGAAGATTTGCTTTTGTTGATTCAAGGATGCCCTTCGCTGATGCTGTTTGTTACACATCTATGCCTGCTTATCTTGTGGGATTCTTATCCATATTCTGCAAAGAGATTACCTAAAGGGCAGACCTTTTTTTGCTTTTGCTGATTGCCAAAGTACATGGGCTAATGATTATCCAGTACTGAAGACTAATCCAAGGTTCACTGTCTACTGGAGCACACACGTCTGATAGGGAAAAGTCAGGCTGAGAACTTGTCCAAATTCTGCTGTCAGGGGACTACTGAATGTTAGGGGAAGCCAATACGAATGCATTGTTTTCCTCTGAATGGAATTTAACCCTCAAAAAGGGATATCCCTTTCTCCATTTCCATTAAATGGAAAACAGACAATGTGCCACAAAGATACTCAAATTCCTCCCCAAAATATTCAACTGATAATCTGCTAAATTAAGTCCTTTTTTTCATTTTCATTTTTTTCATTGGAGTGAAGGAAAGCAACTGCAGATTGTTCAATTTCACGTGCATACCAAAGACCTTAATTATGAACAGCTCAATGCTGTGTTGGCAAAGGGAGAATCCTGAATCCTTCTAATAGGCAAAAGTACAGGCATCCGGAGCTGATCATTGTCAACAATGCTGCAGGAAGAGTTCCCTGCCTCCCCCCTATTGTTGAGGCTCATTATTAAATTACATGATTTTCATTTTTTCCATCCCTAACCTTACCACTTTAAACGCTCCATCCTTTGTAATCAAATACGATTATTGAGCTTCATTTAGGAGTAACAATAGCAGTTTTGTGGAATGGAAAAGAAAAGGAAGAAAATATAGAGGAGAGATCTAATTTACTAGAACACATCTTAAGAAACTGGAAGAAGATAAATCTGTCTCCAGAAATACATACTATTGCACAGGACCTAGTGTGGGCTCATAGAGTTATTGTGTTTGCAGGAACATTTCTGGGAAAAGGAATATTTATTGGAAAGAATGAGCATGAATTGGAGGCCATGTCTACAGGGAAACACTGACCAGTGAATTCCTGTCAACAAGATGTTTTGGTGGGGAGGACCTATCTATAAGATAGCAATAAAAAATATTTTCCACTGCAAAAATGCTGACAAAGTTGTGGTTGGTGATGATTTCTCCCTGGCTTCTGGTTAAATTCTTGAGTCTAGGGACATTTAAGTTTGAGTAATTAAAGGTATTCAGCTTTACACAAGGTACTCAGGTTTTTTTTGGAAAGTAAAACTTGCATGCCCCTCACTAATTAAATAAGAGTACCAATGGTGTGGGGTGAAGTGACTTGTCCAGGGTCACACAGTTAGTAAGTATGTAAGACAGAATCTGAACTGGGGTCTTTTTCATTCAAGGTTCAGCACTCTCTCTCTTAAACCACCAAACTGCCTATCAATTAAAGAATTGATAGATGAATTCTGGGACATACAATCCTTCTTTAGAGATGAGAAAACTAAGAGAAAAAGATGGTAAGTGACTTGCCTAAGGTTACATAGCTAACTAGTGTTTTAGGTCTGAACTTAGATTTTTCCGCTTCTAAATCCAGAACTCTATTATTTCCTTTGCAAACTGTCTCACTTTTCAAATGCCCAAATTCTCTCTTTTTAACACACACACACACACACACACACACATACACACATACACACAAATGTGTTGTACATTTTTTAAAAATCACTAACTGTAATAATTTTTTCTCTCTCCAGATGTTTCAGGATTATTGTTTAAACATTGAAATTTTACCATATCTGTGTTTTTGGCAGTAAAGGGAACTCCCAGGGAGAAAATTTCCTCTACCATAACAAATCTGCAGCTGCTCTGCAATTTATAATCTTGGGGAGTTATCCTTGACACTGAGAGGTTAAATGACTTTGCCAGGGTCACATAGTTAATATGTGATGGTGCTAGGCTTTGCACCCTGGGCTTTGTGAGCAGTGGTTAACTCACAACACACTACCCTGAGTTGTCTCCAGTTATTGAAAGATGCAGATGCAAAAGTAGAGGAGCTTTTACTTGGCGCAAAAACCAAGCTCTTTTTAAAAAATTGTTCCAGTGATTAGAGATGCCTATGGACACTATACATTAGAATAATGAAAATGGCAGGATACTCACAAGATAGTGAAAAGACATATGGTGCTTATAAGCAGGCTTGCAGCCCATTACTAAAGATGACCTTCTAGTATTTATTATTGTCTAGTACAATTATTAAGAGATATCATTAAGTACATAGATTAACTGGAAAAGGGGCCAGTCATGTGATAAAAGTCAAGCATAACAGAGGGACAGCTTAAATATTATTGCATTGGTGTCCATGAAATATTAAAATAACAAGAATAAGGTCTATTGGCTGTTTTAAAACTCCGGGGAAGGGTAGTCTTATCTCAGCTCCCACATACATTACTATCAAGTTGAGTCCACAGAACTTGAAGTTGACTCTATCTCCCCTTCAGGGTTCTAAGAGCAATCCTAAAGGGTTATGGAGGTCTTTTCTAATGCTGTTGGCTCAATCCATATTCTCCCCATGTGTTTACTCTAATATCCATCAACCAGTTATGTCTTCAGGTATCATCTGCCTGGTGCCAGCTAATATCTCTTCAATATTGATTAACACTCCACTACCATTTAACCAATTGACATCAATTATCTTTTTGCAAAGGGGTACGTACTGAGAAGATAGAGTAAGAGTGGTACAAAAACATTTTCCCTAAAACCCTAGGAAACGCTCTACCTTATATATTACCTTGAACCCTGGGGAGAGTGGGCTCAAACTTAAAAAGAGGACTACATGGCATTTGACTCACTAAGTTCACTTTCAAAAGTCAAAACTAATGAAAGAATTACTCTGTCTTGGGTGTGATCAATCCACTGCTAACTTGGGTCAGGCAAGTCACTCTTTAGGACCTCCAAGCTACCTCACATGGCTCAGCTGCAAGTAGATTTCAGCATAAACTCTACTTCCTTGACTCTTGGTGCTCTCTTGAATTTTTAAAGCTCACCAAGGTGCAGCCTGGACTGCTCTATGTCTAGTTGTACTTTACCTGATGAAGGGAAAGGTAGACCCAACAGGGGCAGAAGCAATAGTAGGCCTTAGTTGGGTAGAGAGATAATGGCCCAAGGTCTCTCCTCATACTCAGATGCTTATACTTTGTCTTTCTTTCATCACCACCAGCTAAACTAGACTGAGTCACCCTTGTGACAGTTTTTTTGTATACACTCTCAGTTCTGGCTTAGCTGTCAATCAAGTAAATGGAGTGGAATAGAATGCTTGCATATTCTCCAACATGGAGGATTACATCAGACTGAGCCATGACTCCTGAGGGCTCCTTCTGACTGGTCCTTCATTATATTCTCCATTTGTTTCCCCAACCATCATAACATTTAAAATTTCTACAATGTTTTCCTGTTCATACAGCATTTTTGTTTGTCATTAGAAATTAAATACTTTTGTGACCCAGGTAGAGTAGATATTATTACACCTATTACAAAGATGAGAATCAAAGAAGTTGTGACTTGCCTAAGGTCCCACAACTATTAAATAAAAGATGCAGGACTTGAATTGTCTTAGAAACCCAAGTGTTCTTGCCATAGGACCACACTGCCAGTGTTGTTATTGAAATGACCATGAATATAAGAGCTCCGTGCACTTACCCTTCCTGACTTTTCTTATAGGTTCTCCCATATTCCCTCTTTTACTTGCCTTGCAGAACTGTAGAAGTGTAGCTATTTTCTTTTCAATCTGCCTAGTTACACTCATTTTTTTAAAAAAATACTTTTCTAAAGGACCAGTGCATCACATTTTTTCTTTTGTTTAGTATAATAAATGTTCTTGTTGCTTATTAACCTTCAGAATAGGTAGCCCCTGTCGTTAGGGCTTATGGTCTGTAAGAGACAGCATAAAACAAGACATATTCTCCTCCATGCACATTTGAAATGAAATGTAACAGAAGGAAAAATAAAATAAATACTTTAAATGGTTTATGTTGGGAAATGGTATATGGGCAATAGCAGTGCATCAATGGGCTTTGGGCAGAGACTTTGATAATGAAGGTTAAATGAGGGAATGGTACAGAAAAAATTCACTGTCCATAAAAATAAATCTCGGGTATGAGTCTGAATGAAATGAATGAGCTTGTAGGAGCCTGGAGCAGCCACGGTGACCTCAGTCTCAGGTTGGTAATAGCCAGACTTGCTGGAACCACACATTTCCATCTCAGCAGGGTTCACTTAGTTTCCTATTGAAGGTACATTGAGTTCCTGGGCCCTTGGGGGGCTGGGGTGTCTCTTCAACTATGCCACTGAAAAAAATAAAGCCCAACATTTTCTCTAGAATTTTCTCTCTACCAGGCTTGGCCTAGTTACCTTGTAACATTCATATTCCTGGGATAGTCTTCCCAGGCTAAACGTGGGACACCATCATCCTCTCAAAAAGTCAGCCCTCAGTAAAGGGGCAGTGCTAGCTGCTTGTGATCCCCTGTGGTGGGAGTGACTTTGTCAATGATGGGTCACCGTTCACTTAGTGCCGGCCTTCTATGTAGCTAGAATGAACAGGTATGTTTTGAAGGTGGGAAGCACATACCTCCCAGAAATAACTCCCCCTTTGACCAAAGTGACAGAAATCCTGTCCTTAAAAGTTGAATTAAATCTTTACCAATTCAATAATTACAAATATTTTTAAATGTGCCTACTATGTGTCAGGCACTCTATTAAGTACTGGGGAAGAAGAGATTAAAACTCAACATAACGGGGCCTGTCTCGAGGAGTTTATATTCCTGCTAAAGTGAGGGGTGAGGTACTACAGCTGTATACCGGGCTTCTTAATCTGTGTCTAGGGGTAGATTACATAGAGGGTAGGGGATAGGGTGGGTTGTAAATTTGGATGGGGTGGAGAGGTTTTTTTTTTTCACTAATTTTGAGCTGAAATTTGGCATTTCCTTCAATTATTTCCAAACATGATTTTGAGAAGGGTCTATAGACATCATCGGACTGCCTAATTTACGAATCCCTTCATGGACACAAACAAGGAAATTCAAGGTGAATTGAGGAGGAAAAGAGAATTGTCAGATGAAGGGGAACAGGAAAACCAGTTAGAGGAAGGGGCATCCGAGCTGAGCCTTGAAAGAAGGTTAAGATTCTGAGAGGCAAAAATGAGGAGTGATAACATTCCAGGCTTGGAAGTCTGTGGAAAACCAAAAACCATAGAGGCAGGAGATAGAATGTTGAATCTGGGTAGAAGCTGGCAGTCCATTTTGAGTGGAACATAGAAATACCTATAGAAAAGTAAAAATGAGACCAGAAGTGTGGGCTCATAGCAAAATGAGGAATTTATATTTGAGCCTAGGATCAATAGGGAGCTATGGAAAGTTTTTACTTCGGAAATGATATGGACAAACCTATGCTATAGGAAAAATATTTTGGGAGTTGAGTGGAGGAAGAATTGAAGACAGGTGAACAGAGGCAGTGAGACAAATTAGGAGACTTTTACAATAGATGAGAAGTGATGGGAACCTGAACTAGTAGTGGTGAGTAGAGAGGAAGGGAAAATCACAGGACATGTTGGAGGGCTGGAATTGACAGGCTTACCAACTGATATCATATCTGGGGCTGAGGGGGAGGGAAGAAGGAGGAATGAAGTCTGAAACCTGAGTGACTCGGAGGATGACAATATGACCCTCACCAAAGACAGGGAAGTTTATTATCCATGGTTAAAATGCAAACAAATGTAGTGGGGTCACAGCTTAAACTCTTATGTCATTCATGGCTTAGGGAAAATTTCTTTGATAGACTAGTTCTAGCCTGGCAGCTAGCAGAAAGGAGAAGTTAACAAAAAGGATATAGCTCACTGGTGCAATGGAGAGAACACTGGCCCTGCAGTCAGGAGACCTGAGTTCCAACTAGACACTTAGACACTTCCTAACTGTGTGACCCTGGGCAAGTCACCTGATTGCCTCCAAAATAATAAATAAAATAAAATAAAGCAGAAGTTGATAGGAGAAAATGGGTCCTTCCACAATGTGTTCAGAGTTGAGTGTTACCTAGGTTTTTCAAATTGGGCCCTCTGGCAGCATGGTACTGATTTTGAATGTCCCACAGAGCTTTTCAGTGGGCTATTCCTTCATTTCTCCCTCTCCTTTCTCTCAAGCCATGGGACTCTAACCATCAATTGGCAAGGGAGGCTGATTTACTGGCCAGGGGTTAGGAATGTTTAATGGGGGAATTCCATATTTGTCTCTCAAGGCCAAGGGTTATTTTTGAAAAAAGTGAATTTAAAAGGATTTAAATGAACAAAACTCCACTTTTTTCTCTCACTGCTTCCCCCCACCTTGGGGGCAAAAAAGGAAAAGAAAAGCAAATATGAAACAAATATGCACATTCAAATAAAATGAACTCAAGCCAGGAATTCTTACTTTTGTGTATGTTGTGGACCCCTTTGGTCATCTGATGAAGCCTATAGACAGACCACTTCTAATAAGAATGTTTTTAAATAATTGAAAGAAATGTTTAATTTCAGTTACAGGTTAGTGAAAATAAAGTTGTAAGGTTTTGGGTTTTTTTTTTCCATTTATATTTATGAACCTGCTCAACTCTATCTATGGACCCTAGGTTAAGAACCCTTAATTTAGGCCTTATGCTTAGTCAACCTACCAGGACTGGGGCAAAACAAGTAATTTTGGGAATGGAGAAAGAACTCTTATTTTCTTTTTCTTTTTGTATTCTGTTGGCATGGCCAGTGTAAAGGAAAGGTAAAGTGTAAAGGAAGTGGATGGTTTTGATAATAATGTAACACAATATATTTCTCCAGAAGCCATATTTAATGAAGAGGTCAAGAGAAATCAAGTTAATTATCAAATGAGGTACCCCTTGCTGATGACTCATGGTATCTGAATATGATAAAGTTTAAGAGTTTAAAAGAGTAACCCTTTCACTATCATAGAGTACATAGGACTTGAATTTTTCTTATAGAAAACCACTGGGTCTTCTGACTGGATTTCTATTGGCTTTGATGATTAGTTGCCTATTTTAGTAGTTCATTGTCTCAGCTCCTAGTCGGCCCTCCCTCTAAATGGGAGTCACTATGTCATAGCTGCATAAAATATTCATTGAGATAGTGCCTTTAATGGACTTGCTTGGAATTAAGTCAAGTATATTGAGCGGAGCACAGATCTGAGGAATATCAGAGCATTATCTGAACAAGCCCTATAAGGTAAAGAGGTATCACCTAGCAATCCCTTAGCCAAGAGACACAGTCCCATACCCTGACAGGTTGCAGGGAAAGAATGCTAAGGGTTGATGGGTCTATTCAGAGCTAAGCCTGTTTCCTTTAACATATAGTCTAGGGTTTTTGAAACATTTCTTGTTAACTCCACCCTCTGAAATACAGTAAAAATCTTTTAAGATCTGTTTTGAGAGACAATGCTAACATCCCACTTCTGGATCATTTAGTTTGTGGGACTACCAATGTTTCTAGAAACAATAACACCTTTCATTTACATAATGTCTAAAAATGATATATATACATATATAAAGTAATATATATGATATAAATGATATATAAAAATATATCATATATATAAGTGATACAGAAAAATGTTTAAAAATGAAAGAACATTGAAGTTAGAGGAGTGACTTGAGTTCAATTATAGTTCAATTAAATTCAATAAGCATTTATTAAGTGCTTACTATATACTAGGAAGTGCTGGCGATAAGAAATAAATAAGAAAATGAATACTAACCAAATTAGAAAAAGCGCAGTTCCTGCCCTCTAATGAGGAGAAGACAACACACAAAAAAAAGGAAACTGAAAAGGGGCAAGAAGGAGGGTCCCCTAAAGGCTACTCAGCTCTAAGGCCTGATGTTTCTCAGAAACCAAGTAGAGCTAATGATGAGATAAGGAGTGTCACCAGCAAGTTCTGAGTCTTCCATAAAGGAGGATTTGGGGAGGAGTTTACTCCAGCCCTCCAATCAGAGAGGAGAGGCAACCAAGGGAGTTAAGAAAACACTAAATATCAAAAATTGAATCAGTCTGTATGGTGATGAGATTTCAAGTGACCAGCTTATCCTGGAGGAGTCATGATGTTCAGTAAAGAGAAACCATTCAGAGCTGCTCAGAGGAAATGGAGAGTGGTTCTGCCCCTTACAACCTATGAGCTTTGGGAGAGTCACTTAAATTCTCATGCCTTGAGGTTCCTCACCTATGAGTTGGACGAGATGGTTTTCAAAATCCCTCTCAGGTCTGCACTCCGTTACCCTAGTCCAAATATTTCTTGAGGAGTTTTTATGCATGTTGAATTTCATACACACACACAAACATACACGCATACACAAACACACAGACAAATTCCTATAAAGATGGAAGATATCATAGTCCCCATTTTAGAGATGAAAAATAGAGGGACAGATGATGGTTATCTAAGGTCACTTGACTCCCCATTTAGTATTGGTCTCTTGGCTCTGAGTTAAGGAGTATCTTTGTTAGACTTTTACCAATGGCATTTTCAAATTTACACGATAGTGTCAATGTTATATTTAGATTGTGCCATGTCCCAGTAATAGCAGGTAGACATCTTTTCTATCTAAAATATGGTTTCCCAGTCCCTTTCATGTCCTGTTCAGTATTCCTTCCAGCGTTTTACAGGTTTGTGGCAGTTAAAAAATAGTAGCAGAATTCTCTGCCCTGACCTTAATACATGGATTAGGTCAGCCTCCTCTGCGCTCTTTCTTTCCTATTTTGTGCCACATGGTACTGGGGTGTAGAGTCAAAGAACAGGGTTTCAAATCCTGCCTCAGATACTGACTGTGGAGCTTTAGGTAAGTTATTTAGCTTATCAGGATCTCCCTTCTCTTCATCCGTAAAATAAAGAGATTGAACTAGATGACCTCTGGATCTTTGATCCATCCCCTTCCATTTGCACTGAGTGTTGTATATCTGTTATAGACACCACACATACCTGCTGTGTGATATTGGGGATGCTGCATTATTTTCTCCATATTCTAATTGGGAAAACACTATGCATTTGGTAAAAGAAAGAGAATGATTCTCCTTGCCTAGAATAGTATGGAAGAAATTTACCTATTAGCTTTCTTGGCCTTTTGTCCTCTGGGGCCGGGTGTGGCTGGGGTTTTATTTTCACAATTATTCCACTGAAGTAACAAGCAATTATTGAAAAATCTCTAGGATAATGCTGCAGCTGTTTTATGGGTCGGGGCTCAGTGAAACTGTGGAGATGTAATGACCACCTGGGAATGGACGCTGCGCTGCCTGGCAGAGGATGTTACTGTTTCCTTGGTGCCTAAGTCCTCAGAGAGACTGTATACTCATCAAGATACTGATTAATCAGGGTATTGCCAGGGGCGCTCTCTCTAGCCCTGCAAACAAGGATTTTTTTCTCTTAAAATAAAATCTATCAAGATTTAATCACACTGCATAATCTCTAGGTCCCAACCTTGAACATTTGCATGTGCATTTTCCTTTGTCTCCCAGCCCAGGGGGCAGAACCTCCATGGAAGCTATGATCCCTTTAGGGTTTTATTTGAGTGGAAGAACCAAAGATTCCTTTTCTGTCTCCTGCTGGAACTGTCCTGAAATTTAGGATATCAGCTGCTGGAAAAGAGGGAGTTACTTTCGTTGGGGAGAGAAGGATAGATGTGCAATCGGGGTGTCCCACACTCGGAAGGAAGCAGTATCAGGCCAGAGTCCTGGTCCATCCATGAAAAGGGGGCTATCCCACTCGGCCAATGGAACATCTTTTCTTCTGGGAGCCCCCTTCTGGCCCTTCTCCAGGGAGAGTGCATTGGCGTATGTGCTATTCCAAGACCATTATCCTGCCTAGAAAGCAGATGGGCCCCTTCCTTTTGTCCCTTTCTCCATCTGTAGTCCTAACCGGACTCTGCAACCAAATTTATGCCAGCAAGGACAGGGTGGATAGATGTAGCTGACTGTGTAATTGAGAAACAACACGGACACTTATGGCCTTGGTATTAATTAATGGAATTTGATGTTTATTGCTGTCATGTCAACTAATCATTCCTTGCACAAAATTAATTAAATTTTCAGTGGGGGTTGGGAAGCTCTCCAAACAAAGCCCAAGACTTGCTAGAAGGCCTTTGGGATCAGGGGCTGGGAGCTGGACCTTTGGTTTAAGAATGAGTCATGTCCAGAACCACAGACTTATATTCCAGTCCAGTGATTGGAGAGAAATGTGAAGAAGTACTTTTCATGACTGTATCTTGACCCCCAAATCTTCTCCTTTTCCTAGTCTATCCTTACTCTGTTTTTCTAATAATTTATCTCCCTTCCCCTGCAATTCTGAGATTGGTTCTACTAATATGAGATGTGGGGTGGGCTATACATTAAGCATTTATCATGAAAAAAATCTCCCTGGGAGATCTACTTAGGATAAGGTGAACAGATGGCCTATATTAGGCAGGACAGGCCTTGATTTAAACTTCCTGTCTGTCCTGATGTGTTCCCCTTTCCCCACCAATGTCTCACATTGCCACATTTTATCCTTTATTTATTGGACCCACGTCATTTCTCTCTTTGTCTCTGTCTGCCATTGTCTCTGTTTTTCTGTCTCTGTCCCACCTTCATTCCCTATTTCCTTCCCTTTCTTTCTTCAACCTTTCATGGACAAATAAGAAATTACATCTTTATTTATGAACCACAAGCTTCATAGTTATAATTTCTAGGGGAATTTTGTAGTTTGCCTTATTTTCCTGTCATAATTGCTTCTATATCTGGATCCACTGATATCTTATTTCTCAAATTAGAGATTAATCGAATTCACCATCTGTGTCCTTTCTTCTTGTATCTGAAATCTGGTAACCTAGGAGGGATAACTTAGAAACTTTGTGGAAAGCAACCTTCTGATCAGATTGTCAGTCTCTACACAAAACCAACAACTGGTGGTAAGTCTAGTGAAACAGATCAGCCAAACTGGTTGCTGAGTGTCAGTGAATTAATTGAAACAAACAACCTGTGTAAGGTTGTTGTGATTGTAAGAGAATCTCTTTAGAATATAAGCTAGGAAATGAATTGTTTGTTCATTCTGAACATGCAGACAGGATAATACAGCAAATACTATTTTTGTCCTTATTATTCAGTATTCAAATGCTTAGATGGATCTATGATCTCAGCAATATATGTGTTCCCTACAAATCATAGCCTATCCATGTCTGCCTGTCTGGTACAAGTCTTTCTTGAGAATTCCCATTAGTTTGCCACAGGAGGTTCTAGGAACCTTCCTTGCTTTCTCCTGGAATCCCAAGGGTACCACTAATGGAACATAGAACCTTCCATTGGTTTTCCCACATTTGTGCTATGAGGCTGAGTCATTTCATTCAGTGACAAATTTACCTGACAACATTTTATCTGGCTCTTTATAGCTCCTTGTCTGTTATATGTTGCAGTCTGCTCACACTCACCATGAACTTGTCCATTGTCCTCTCTATGTGATGCATTTTTTTTTAGTAAAAGAGGTATGCTTCATTAAAAAAGTTGTAATACTCTATCCCAATGGATACTTCCTCCTGCCACACACATCATTATTAGATTTAACATTGATATGTGATGCTCTTTTAAAAGAATTTTAGAGACTGTAGTATTTTAAGACTTGCAATTACACACTAACAACTGTAGAACATTGGTATTTAGGATCTGTATCTATCTGGAGAGAAGGAGAGGAGAGGAGAAGGAGAAAGAGAAGGAGGAGGGAGGGAGAGACGGGGAGAGAGAGAGAGAGATTTTATATAACCTACACACACACACACACACACACACACTCATTTGATTCTGACAATAACACTGTGAAATAGATACTTTTATTACTCCATTTTTACAGATGAGAAAATTGAGTCTGAGAAAAGTTAAATGACTTGCCTAGGGTCATATAATTAGTGTTGTTTTCCTTAACATGGTGTCATTATTGAACAGGTTAGTCTCTCCATAAAGCAACTCTTGAATGCCAGGAGTAGATGATTCTTGTTTCTTTTAACCAACTTGCTCCACTTGTAACTCTATTCTATTAGATAGTTGTAGGTGGGATGAAGAAACCTCCTTTTTCTTTCAAAATTCTGCTAGAAGCTCTCCAAGAACTGGCTGTTTAGATTAACTCCTTAGAGAATATGTGTCTGTGCAGCAGGTTGGCTTTTTAAGACTACCAGGCATGTGGCTTATCCTTCAGTCAGGCAATGGCTGGTAACCCTATAATTCCATCAAATCAATGAAGAAACTTCTTCATACTTCCTAAAGGAGCAACAAAGTGTAAACACTTCTTAACACTTCCTTTACAAGCTGTGAGTGGGTCATTCCTATTTTCTCCCCATTTTCTCTCCATTTTTAATCAATGGATAGGTCATCAAGGTGTGAGCCACTCAAGGTCTCACATACTTTACAAGGTGTAAAATGATCTGCTCAAAATATGAAAGGGGCAGGCACTTTACAAGGTGCAAATTTGACTACTTTAACACCTCATTGTCTATGTTATCTGTCTCTTGCATCCTTTGATTTCCTCATTGTGGGCTAGGAAAACTCCCACTATGTACCATTCAGTAGTCTTTAATATTTTTGATATATATATGGGAGAGTCACTTCGTGGGTAAAGAACATTTAAGACAGCATTTTGATCTTCCAAATCAGATTAAAAAAAATCAACAAACAAAATCATTAGGATTTTATATTCTCTTAATCTTTCATCCAATTTATAATGGCAAAGATGTGTACTATATAATACCAGTTGCAAAAACCTGCCCCTTTCTTCCCAATATCTTCATTGAGGAGAACTTTGATATGTGTGTAGCTGATTTTTATTAAAAACCAAAGTAATTATCCATTTTTTTCTTTCTCCTGTATATGGGCATGCATATAAGCACACATATGAGAGTGCATGGGGTAGTGATATTGTAAAAGGATGAAGGATTTTTCAGCATTTTTGATACATCCCCATCTTCAGACGCTGTTAATTGATTCTTCAATACTCTTATTTTTGTCACCTTCACCATAGATTTCCTTTTTGTCTGTGTGATTCAATACAATTGTTTTCCCTGTCTTTATTCTCTTTAGTGCCATTTCTATCTTCTCTGTAAGCACAACTATAACTGTGAGGTTAGAGTCCAGTAGTGGTTTCTCTATTGTCCTTGATGGTGAATATGATCAGGGATAAAAACCTTTGCAGGTCTTTTCCATTTTCTTCTATTTGCTGTGTCCCTTTCCTTTTTAAAATTTATTATTAATTGCCCTTCAATTGACTTTGTTTAACTGAATCTCTTTCCAAACTAAATCAACCAACCAAAAATCCATCTTACTCTCTCTGTTCTACAAGATGATACGGGTAATAATTTGCTATCACCTTTCTTTGTAAGATTTTATAAATAAGTTTATATTCTAAACTAGTACTACCTTTGGTTCCTGCACCTATTTACTTGGCATGTAAGTTAAGTAAGTATATTTGTTGACTCAGATGCTTTTTCGAATCTTTGGTTATCTTTGTCATGGAAATCAATTGTTATTGGGTAAACTTCTATATGAGATTATTATGGTTTGTGTCTACATATCCTGATTTCCATCCATATCTCATTTTTATAAACAATAACTTATTTGAATGGGTCAAAATTGAATTGTTTCCATTATATGCCATATATTTTTCCTACTTTCGCTCTTTCTTCTGTGTACTCATTTTGATATCTGCTCTCACAACTCAGTGATCTAACTGTACACAGACAGCTAATTGAGAAATGACTCATATATCAGTAATGAATTGCTTCCCATTTGTTAAAATACAACCCATTTCATTTTTTGGTGAGGTTATTCACAATATCTAACACCTTAATGATTCTTTTTCTTGGAGGAACTACTCATGATATAAATGGAAGAAGTTTCTCTTCAGCTTACAAGTTTTAGCACCCTTCATTCTTTTTACTGGTTCCATTGTCTAATATATTTCTCTCCATCATCACCTTTGCATTGAAGTCACCATATTATCAATGAAACTTTAATTAGATCTAGAGTCAGAAGAGATCCCAGAGGTCAAATAATCAAACTTGATTTTACAGAAAAGGAAACTGAGATCCAAGAAGTAAAGTTAGCTCTTCATAGAACTTTTCCACCTCCAGGGAAAAAAACTTGCAATTATTTTATTGGTTATCTTTACAAATAGTTATCAGAAGCATTAAAATGCAAGATGACCAAATATTCCATGAAGTGCTGTTTCTTCTTGTCTTTGGCCATATGACTAAGCTAGCTCTGCCAACTATTTTTTTTTTTTTTGCTTCTCTAAGGAGAACCTATGAGCCAGCCTTCCATTTCTCTGTAACTTTTTTTTTTCCTCCTGGATTTCATTTATAGCAAGAATGACAAGATTGCTAAGTATCCATTCCTCTAATAGTATATGCATCCACTGATTGTTGGGCAACATCATTACAGAAACAATAGGATGTTATCCGGGATTGAGGGCCACTTTGTATTTTCCTTCATTTCATGAGTTACCATGGTTCAATAATTCATCATGAAGTATACTGGCTATTGATAAAGAGCCTCCATCTTTAGCTTATCTCATTCTACGGAAAAAAGACACTGTTGTCCAAACCCTACTCAAAACATTCCCAGCAAGGTGGAACCTGACACAATTTGTACTCCACTCTCATAGCCTCCAAGAACCCAGCCTCACCTCTGCCTAAAGGTTGGGACTTTGTCATTTAATGAATTGAACTGAATAGAATGGACATTTAAATGTGTGCTTTAAAACAACTTTATGGGCAATAAACTGAAAGACTGATGTGTAGAACTGGAAATGGGTGAGATATGCAAAGAAAATAAATCCCCTTCTGACTGTATATTCTCACCTGAAAGAGCTTTTTAAAAAAATTAGCTTTGTACTAGCAAGGCAGAAGTTTGGGCAGGATGGGAACACAACAAGAAGCCATGTTGCTTGAAATAACTTTCCTCTGCTCAGAAAATCAAAAGGAAGGAAGGAAGGAAGGAAAAGGAAAGAAGAAGAAGGAAGGAATTAAGGAAGGAGGAAAGAAAGAAAGAAAAAGAAAGAAAGATGAAGGCCCAACCAGAAACAAGAAGAAGCTTAGTCTTCTGAGGAGTAACATGTCCATTTGCCATGGAACCAACAGAGAAAAACTGTAGAGAGACTGCATGCTCCTGTTAGAAGTTAGCTTGCTTCTGTCTCTGGAAGCTCTGCTCTTTCTCCTCCATCTACAAAGAACTAGCGCTGATTTGATGGTAGTATAGATAGGACCTGTTTACAATTCCAGAATTCTAGAATGATAGGGATTGTATTAGTGAGGAACCTGAGACCTGTAGATATAAAATAATTTGCCTGAGTCCCCACAAATGCTGAAAAAAGGTGCCCTTTTCTCAATCTCTTCACATAACAGTAGTGCAGTAGAGAGAGTACTTCATTTAGAAATGGAAGACCTAGGTTAGAATCCTTGCTTTGTCTCTTGTTCTTCCTATAATCTGTAATCCAGCCAAACCATGTTATTTCCTCCATCTCCCATCTCTAGTGCCTTCACATTGACTGCCCTTCACTCCTGGAATCAGAAATGCATGTTTACCTTGGCTCCACCTTCAAAAGTTATCAGTTTCTTCAGCATTCTACTTCATAATGCTTTCTACATGAAGTCTTTCCTGACAGTCCCAGCTCCTGGTGTCCCCCTAGGCTCCACTACCCCCAATAACTTCCATTTATTTTATATATATTTATGTAACTCATGTTTCAAGTCTAGAGCATTTGTATAAGACTCTTCTTTGGTGGAGACCATGATGACTTGATACTGTGCAGGACTACGTGAAGGGCAGAGTTAGTGTGAGAGCTTTCAAGATGACAGACATTTTTTTTCTTGCTTTGACAGAGGACTCACATGGTTCCAGATTCCCTCCAGGGAGATCAGCCCCCCCGACCCCCCCAGAGAGAGAATAGACTTTGTAAGGCAGACATGTAGGCTGCTCTACATCAGGATATTCTACATGTCCCCAATTTTTAGTTTGCCTCCCTAGAGGCTTTGAGGAATTTCCCCTGGGGCGGGTTTAGGGATTTTTTAAATTTGAGTTATGATATCTCATTCCCAGTGGAAGAGCTGAATCATTCTGTGTATTATCTGGTATATTCTAATCTGCATATCTTCTCTGATATGTTTATGCTTAAATGTTTGCTTTTTTGCCATTTGTTATGGTCTTTTATGTAAGTAGTGTTTAGTGGAAAGGAACCAAACCTTGAGATATAAACTTAGGGTATCCCTTTTCCCTTTGAGGGATAGAAGTCAGGAAAGTGTCCCAAAGCTAAAAAAAAATTTCCTACCTTAACAATATTTGAGGGGCAGTGGAGAAGGTGGGTATAATTCTATTTTGGTACTTCTTTCTTTCAGAGGAGAACAGAGGGACAATCTTTAGATGTCTTTTCGTGCTCCTCCTGGCAGGAATAAAATTTTCTTTGAAACAGAGAAGGCAAGATTCCAGAGACATAACTATTGATGTCTCCCTACAAGCTCCATTTAGACAACTTGTATGAATCTATACATCTTATACAGGCAACATATCTTACATTTGTTTAAGTACATATTATTCTCTCCAATAATAGGTAAGCATCATGAAGTCAGAGACTATTTAATTTTTGTCTTTGTATCCCAGAGCCTAGCACCATACCTGGTACATTATAGGTGCTTATAACATAACATAACGTAACATAGTGTAGCATAGTGTAGCATAACATAACAAACGTAACATAACATGACATGGTATAATATAATGTAATAAATATAGCATAACAATATAAAAATATTATAATAAAGGATTGCTGACTTATATTACCTTGAAAAAGTCATTTAACTTTTCTAGGTCTCAGTTTCTTCATTTGTTAAATTGGGGTTAACCTAAATCAATGCTTCTTAAACTGTAGGTCACAACTCCATATGGGGTCAAGAAAAATTTGGCAACAGTAAAATGTTTCTGAATGCTCAATGATCAAAAATTAATTTGAAATCAAACATAATGAATCTAAGGTGTTTCTAGAAGTGCTTGCCTGTATTGTGTTACATAGCTTCACTGCAGCTTTGGTTATGAACACAAAGCATGTGCACTTTGAACTGCAATTTAAGTCATGCAATTCCAACACCAACACTACCAAAATCACTAAAATGGGGAATGGACAAACTTTAAGAAGCCCTGATTTAAATGACCTCTAAGGTTCCTTCCAGCCTGAAATCTATGACTCTCTAGACTTGTTCTGGGCTACACTATCATTTATACCCTTTATCTAGAATGGTGAATACTAACTGGAGCCTATGCGTGGGTCTGGAGATTGGTGTATAGTGACAAAGACCAGGTCAGGGAGATCTGTGCATAAGGGGAGTGTTGGAGGTAAAAAATGATCCCTGATATTTGAACAGTGGTTCTTCCAAAGAAATAAGAAAGGAACAAGCATTTATTAGGCATCTACTATGTTCCAGGCATTGTGCTACTTTACAAATATTATCTCATATGATCCTTATAAAAACTTTGGGAAGTAGATACTTTTGTCATCCCCATTTTACAGTTGAGGATAACTGAGGCACACTGAAGTTAAGATTCTTGCCCAAAGTCATAGAGTTAATAGGTTTCTGAAGTCAAATTTAACCTTGGGCCTTTTTGATTTAGACCTACCACTCTATCCACTACCCTACCTAGCTGCCTCTATCTATAAGTTTGTTCCCAAACTTACTTGATCTACCAGCCCTTTTTAAAAAATTACTCAGCACCCCCATAAAAATCTATTTCCTTTAACTCTTTAAGATTTAAAAAATATTGTATCATTTCAAAAAATACCAAGCCCCTGGTTCATCCCAATGCCCCACAGGGAGCCTTATTACCGCTTTGGGAACTTATGTATTTAGGTGAAAAAAGAAGATATGACACCCTGGGACTTAAGTGTGTATGTATTAAGGAGCCAAATAGTAGAGATAATACTAGAGGAGGCAATATGAGGCAGTGGAAAAAAGTTTTGGGTTGGGGATAGAAGTCTTGAGTAACTATGCCATTTATCCCATGTGAGACTTGATGTAAACCATTTAACTGCCCCTCCCCACCAGGGTTTCACGTCTGAAAAATGCAGGATTTGGGCTAGATGACCTCTAAGTTCCCTTTCAGCTCTCAATGTATGGTCTTATAGGCAAAGGAACTGGGAAGGAAAAAGAAATTACAGAAAGGAATATGAATCTTAGTTTAGTCAAGTAATCACTATCATCCAGACAAAGAAAGGGCAACCCAAATGGTGTTCAGTAAGTGGTACTTAAAACAAAACAGTCAGTCATGTTTCCACAGCAGAGGGCTTCTGATAGAAATGAAGTGTTTCAGAAAGCTCAGTACCTCATCATAGTTTATTTTCAGTCAGCATGTACTTATTCATATTTTTGATCCAGCTCTTGTAAAAATTTTATATTTATATCCATATCTATATCGGTACCTTTATCTGTATCTATACCCATATCTACATTTTATCTATCATATACATCAATATATATACCTTTATGTGTATCCATAGTCATATATCATCTGTGGTATTATCACTTATATCTATACAATATACATCGGTATCGGTATCTGTGCCTACAAATTGATATCTATCTATATTTCATTTATATGTATACCATATGAATCTATATCTATATCTGTACTTATACCTTTATCTATATCTGTATCTATATCTTTATCATTTATATCTATACATATACATCTGTATCTGTGCCTATACCTGTATCTGTATTTATATACATATCTATATTTCATCTATATCTATACCATGTAGATATATATCTGTACCTGTACTTATACCTTTACCCCATCTCTATCCACATATCATCTGTATCTATATAGTTTATATCTATATAATAAACATTGATATATGTATCTTTACCTATACCTTTACCTTTATATGTATCCATATCCATATATCATCTATATCTATATCATATACATCTGTATCTGTGTCTATACTTTTATCTGTATCTATATCTATGTCAATGTATCATCTGTATCTATACACAAATAGATACTATACATATACACACAACCTGTATATACTAGCCTATATATATGTATCTATAACTGTCCCTAACCCTTCTTCAGTCTCTATAGCTGTAGCTATTTCTAACCAATAGCCCAGCAGCCGGTCGTTCTGGAAGGAAAACTAAACTCTCAAACAAAAGCTCCGTCTTACTGAACAGAACAGACAGAGGGAGCAAGTTTGAAGAGAGGTTTCCTGTACTCAGATACACGGGATCATTTGCACTCAATACAAAATGCCTTCAAGAGCAAAGTCTGTGACTGTCTGGTTCCAGAACCGGTTAACCTGTGGGGATATTTAGTAGATGAATTCTGTTCCACGATCTCTTCTTTACTATTCCCTGTGACAACGTTGTGGCAGCTGCTGCTCCCAGTCCCCTCCAGACAGAGAGCCAATCTCACAGTACCAAGGGAGACAATAAAAAAAATGCAAATGACCGAACACTGATTAATTTCACCAGCTGTTCTTCCTCCTCCCTAGTCAAAGGGTTGACCACTTGAGCTGCAAGGCAGCTGGACAGACTGAGGCTTTTCATAGGAAGAGTCCTCTAGAACTAAAGACCTTTTTCCAGGTCAAGTCCTTTGAAGGAGCCAGCAGAGTGGTTGGGGGCTTAGATGAAAAGAAGGATGGGGGGGGTGGGGGCTCTCGGGTCTATTCCTGGGTTTATGATTGGGCTTGCAGCAGAGTGCATGACCCCTTTAGATTTTAGTTTGTCTGCCTGACACAGCTTTCCAACAGACAGAAGGTTGTGAAAAAAGCTGAATGGAGGGTACCAGATATAATAACTTGCATTTAAAATTTTTAAAGTGCTTTTTTATGGTAATCTTATAAGGAGGTCATTCTGATATTATTTTCTCTCATTTTACAGATGAAAAAACTGAAATTTAGAGAGCAAGAAGGGATGAATTCTAATACAATATCCATAGACAGTTTCAGAACCAAGTTGAATTCAACATTTCTTGCAGTATTTGGTATGTCTATAAGGCATCATGGCATAGCTGGATAGAAAGTGGACCTTAAAAAGTATGTGTGTGTGTGTGTGTGTGTGTGCGGGGGGAGAGGGTGCAGCTAGGTAGCTCAGACATTTACTACCTGTGTGACCCTGGGCAAGTCATTGAACCCTGACTGAAGAGAGAGAGAGAGAGAGAGAGAGAGAGAGACAGAGAGACACAGAGAGAGAAACAGAGAGAGAGACAGAGACAGAGAGAGAGACCATCTACAATGAGGAAGACCTGGGTTCTAGCCTGTCTCTTGTACTGGCTGCATGTTCCAGGGCAATTCTCTAAACCTCTCAGAGTCCCAAGAAAACTCTCTAAAGTCTTTGTTGGACAACAATGACTGAAAGAAATGGGAGCTCATGTCCTATCTTGAGAACAGCAAGCACCCCAATGGAGTCTCCTGACTCCAAATCCAGTGTTCTTTCCACTCTATCAGTGGTGGCAAATTCAAATAGAAATAGTAAGGGGAGGGTGTGGTAATCTCTATATAAAGATCCCTGGGGGCCACAAATTGCCTTAGTCTTAAAATGTAACCTTATCTGTGTTTTATTGTATTTTTATTTGTTTTATTAAACATTTCCCAATTACATTTTAATCTGGTTCTGCATATGCTGGAGGGCCATGTGTTTGCCATCTTTGTACTATACCACGCTACTCCAGTCCTTAAGAACCCTACAAAGGATTGCATTGTATTTATTTGGTTTTCTTTTATTGTTTTCTGAATTCCGGCGTCAGGCTATGACTAGTAGAATAAAAATAGTCAGAAGAGTAGCCTGATTTGAGAGAGAACCAGGCATCTGAAGGTCCAAGCAAATTTGTGAAAGGAGATCAAGACATGGTTTACTGTGGCCAAGGGCAAACTGGAGGTCTTCGGTATAGGAAATGAGCAAAATCAGGTGGAATGAAGCATATAGGAGAAGTCATGGCAGCAGTAGAAGTTGTTTGGAGGTATAGCATTAGAATGCCAAATATAAAGTAAGCCTGATTCTAGAAAGAGGTTGTTTGCCCCCTACTCCTCTCTTTCTTTGAAAAATTAATTTTATTTTTAATTTATGGAATAAAACAAGCTGCTCCTCTTTAAGTTTTAAAAAATTAATCTCTTATTTTTACAACACTTGCATTTTCAAATATATCATTTCCCCTTCCTTGCAAAGTTATCTCTTATAATGAAGAATGAAAAGAGAGAGAAAATTTTAGTTTTGTGTAACACCCAACATATCAATTGATTCTGAAAGTGTTTTTGCTGTGGTCTCTCACTTCTGAGAAGAAAGTAGGGAATTATATTTACTCAATTTCTTTCCAGGGCCAAGCTTCTCAATTATTAAAATAACACAGTGTCCCATTTCTTTTTCTTGCTTTTTTCCCCCCACTTACATTGCTCTAATCGTTTTGTGTATTATTTTCCTGATTATGGTTTACTTGGCATTAATTCATGTAAGTCTTTGTCTGCCCTGCTATCTTTCCTATTGACTGCCAAAGTAAGAAGTATTCTCAGGCCCTAGATCTTTGGGTGAGGGAGGGGAAGTTAGCTGGGGTGGAGTCAGGAAGAGAGCATGGAGCAGTTACTGGAGAGGGGAGGCCAATCTTGAGGCCTGCTTAGAAATGGGGGTGTCATGGCCGTTACTAGAATTAGAGGCTAAATAGGTATGAATTGAAAAATCATGTAGATGTGAGAAAAGATGAAAATGCCCATTAAATGGGGAAACCCTGGGGAACGTGAGCATTTTAAAGAATTTATGGGATGGTTCTATACATGCTGAGGCTGATAGACTTCAACCACCTGAGAAACTCAATTATCTCTCTAAAAGCCTTGCCTGGGGAGGACTCCAGGATGCTGTGATGAGGTAGGAAGCAGTCATAAAAATGGGCAAAACAAGTGTTTATCCAGGCACCCACCCCACCTTTGAAGGGCCAGTACATCGACTTGGTTTTTCCAGGTCTCTTACTAACCTCCTCTCCTCCCTGTTCCTTTAACACTGCTTGCAGTCCAGACCATGCTCTGCAGCTTCATAAATGATTAATGTCCATTTTCCCTCTTTCCATCGCACCCCCCTTTCCCCATCTTAAATGCGGCTGCACCACTGAGCACCTAACCCTGACAAAAAAAAATACAGCCTTGTCACCATCTTGTGGCAAGCTGGATCTCCCAGCATTAAATCACCACCAAGGGTCATGGCAGCTTTGGGGTTTTTATCCCGTTTACAAATCAATAAAAGCCCCATGTTATCTGGAGCAGGAGCGCTTGTGGGGAGGCTGCAGTAGCAAGTCATCTGCTGCTTCTTCATCTGTATGCAGACATATAGGTGTCCATATGGAAGCATGGGTTCTTTCTTAATCCAGACTCAGGGGTCAATGGGATAGATAGGGAGGTAGCCTGGGAGAGGTGAAGGAATGCTGGATTTAGAGACAAGGATTTGTATGACTCTAGGAAAGTTATTTCACATCTCAAGAGTTTCAGTTTCCTCATCCTTGAAACAGAATGACGATAAATTAGAGATAAGAAGAATAACAGCCAGTATTTATACAGCTCTTTAAGGTATGCAAAGAGCTTAATGAATATAATCTCATTTTTATTTTCACAATGACTTTAGGATATGAGTGCTATTATTAACCCCATTTTACAGATGAAGAAACAGAGGCACAGAACAGTTAAGTACCTTGCTGAGGATGACAAGATGTCTGAGGTCAGATTTAAATTCAGGTCTTCCTGACTCCGGAACCAGTGCTCTGTGCACTGTGCCATCTAGTTGTCAGTATAGTATAATAATACAATATAGCAAGTATAAGCATGTTTATTCTGCTTCATAGGGTTGTAGTTAAAAAAGCAATTTATGCCCTGAAAACTTCATAGAAGTGCAAGCTGCTGTTAGAGTTGAATCCTCCCCAATCAGTGCAACTCATACTTTTTGAGTACGCACAGTTTGTCCAACATGGAGGCTATACACGAGTGAGGGTGGCCTGTGGATTGGCTGCCTACATCTTTAAAACTGAAAAACTGACCCTTTTGCTCCTGTTCCTGCATCTCCCCCTCCCCTTTCTTTCAACCATCTTTTGGCTGATCTCTTTTCATTCTCTCATGGATGTCACAAACTGAACAAAAGATCTTACAATTTTATACCATGTTAAACCTCTTTCTCCAAGAGATTTCACATTAACCATCTCATTTCATTCATACGTGAACTTTACTGGGAAGGTAGGGCAGGTGGCTTTGTTTGTTTCTTTATTTTAATTTTTGGTCCAGACTTAGCATTCTAATAGTGAAGGCAAATCCCTAAGTGGAAATTTCCTTCACTTGTGTAGATCAACAACTCATCTCTAATCTATAGACTTGGAGACTTGAGGAATTGAGAGATTAAGTCATCTACCCAGTGTCAGACAATTAATATGCGTTAGAAACATGGACTTGGGGCTTCCAGAATCTATTCACAGGTGCTATTCATGATACAGGTGTACCTTGTTTTATTGTTCTTTGCTTTACTGCACTTTGGATATCTATCTATCTAGATATATATAATCTAGATAGATAGATAGACAGATATATAGATAAAGATATAGATATAGAAATTTTTTGCAAATTGAAGATTTATGGCAACCCTGTATTGAGCAAGTCTACTGCTGTCATTTTTTCCAAAAGCACATGCTCACATCATGTCACATTTTGTTAATTCTCATAATTCAAACTTTTGAATTATTATATCTGTTATGGTGATTTTTGATGTTATTGTTTTAATTGTTTTGAGGTGCCATAAACCAAGCCCATATAAGACTGTGAATTAAATTGATAAATGTGATGTGTTTTCTTAATGCTCCATTAATCAGCTGTTCCCTCTGTCTGTCTGTCTGTCTCTTTCTCTCCTGCTCCCTTCCTTGGGCTACCCTATTTCTTGGGACACAACAATATTGACTTTAGACCAATTAATAACCCTACAATGGCTTCTAAGTGTTCAAGTGAAAGGAAGAGTCAATCAATCCACAAACATGATTGTTGTCTTATTTTTAAGAATTAGCCCAGCTACCCCAACCTTCTACCCACCCTGATCAGTCAAAAGTCATCAACAATGAGGCAAGACCCTCCATCAGAAAAAAAAAATCTGAACTGAGGGCTCAGAGGATGGTCAGCATTTACTTTTAGCAATAAAATAATTTTAAATGAAGATATGTATATTTTTAAAAAGACAAATTACTATTGCACAGTTGATAGTCACTAAAGTATAGTGTAAACATGACTTTTATATGCACTATATGATGCACTTTATTGTGACACTTGATTGCGGTGGTCTAGAACTGAACCCACAGCATCTCCAAAGTATACTTATGCTATGTTGCCTTTCTTGAGTATTATTATGCCTGTATTATGCATGAATAAATGCAGACCCAGAGGAGTAAAGGATTTAGCCAAGTTCATATAATGTTTCAAAGGATCATAGGTCTCATGCTTCTAATGCTAAGACTTTTTTCACTTTTGCATCACATTATAAAACCTATCTCTATAGAAGAGACAGAATGGCATGGTGCTTTGGTGTTGGAGGATTTGTATTCAAATCCCACCTCTAGTGCTGCCTCTCTTTATGTCTTGAGTGAGTCACAACATCTCTGGAATGTCCTCATTTTGAAATAAGAGGGTCAGACTAGATAATGTCTATTGTCCCTTTAATCCCAAATCTAGGTTTCTATGACTATTCTTTCAATAATTGTCGTGATGTGTCCAAAAACTGGTGAGATTTGGTAATTTACTCATACTTATTTCAAAGTCTTCATGCCCTATCCTTTTAGGGTACCCCAAAGTATATGGTACTTTTATCCTTTCCTAAAATGAACTTACCTTTGACCTATAGATGCTGCTAATATACTTGGCCTCATTATAATATTCCTTTTTGTGCATTAGTATCCTGGGGCAGCTAGGTAGTACAGTGGATAGAGTACTTGACCTGGAGTCAGGAAGTACTGAGTTCAAATCCAGCCTTAGACATTTAGTAGCTATGTGATCCTGGGTAAATCACCTAAGCCTATTTGCCTCAGTTTCTTCATCCATAAAATGAGCCAAGAAGGAAATGACAAACCACTCCAATATCTGTGCCAAAAAAACTCCCAAAAAGCATAACAAGGAATCAGACATGCCTGAAAACAACTAAATAAACAACAATACAGATATTCTCAGTGTCACCCAAGGGTATTTAGTTAATGAATAGTCAGAAGGACTTCCTGACAAAGAATATTCCCTTTCTAAGTTTACTCCCTAATATAGGCTCAGAGAACTACACTATATGGTCTATTCTGCTATTGATTTTGGCTTTGGTTTCATTCTTTTACTCTGTGGCCCACAGGCATTACAGTGAATTGGAAAGCATACTGGGTTTGGAGTTAAGGGACCTTTGTTCTAATTTCAGTTCTGCTACAGGGTAACCTCAGATAGCTCTCTTGCCATCTTTGGGCCTTGGTATCCCTACCTGTAAAATGAAGGGATTGGTCTGGATGATGTGGAGGTAGGGCCCTGTTAACTCTGAAATTCTCTAGTCTCTGGTCTAAGGGCTCTTTCAGCACTACCACTCTATGATCTATGCAGGTACGGGCGCCCGTCAATGTCATCTGTTTTCCCTTGTCAGCGCTTAATGGGCAGGCATGATGTCTGAACACTTCTCTTTGACAGTGCCTAGCACAGTAACCCCATGTGAAATCTGGCACTTAATAAGTGCTTTTTTGATGACAAGTGATGGAAAGGATAGTGCACGGTATGCAGAGAAGAGAGGCTGTTTTTGTTCCTAGCTGGGATGTGGAAGAAGGAAAAAAGAAATCAACGTATCTGGGTTTTTCTATTTTGTGTGTTCATTCAACAAGCCTTTATTGTGCACCCATGATGTGTAAGGCTCTGAGTTAGCTGCTGTGGAGGGCTCAAAGAGAGGTGTGCATAGTGTTACAGTGGAAAGAAAACTGAATTTGGATTCAATTGACCTACGTTTGAGACCTGGTTTTATCACTTTTTAGCTTTTTGACTTACTAGTGAGTCCCAATCTCTCTGAGCAGCAAGTCACTATTTGTAACGTGGCAATAATAACACTTCCACTATAAATACCCCCAAAGGATTCTTATGAAGATCAAAAGAGACCCTGGATTAGAAAAAGCTTTGTTGAGTGTCATATAAACGTAAGAACCTGGGATGTCCTCATTGTCAGTGGTCCCTCTGTTAGATTGCCATTGGTGGCATAGTAGATCGATTGATGGGTCTGGAGTCATGAAAACGAGTCTTCCTAAGTTCAAATCTGGCCTCAGACACTTACTAGCTGAGCAACGCTGGGTCAACTACTTAATCCTGTTTCCCTCAGTTTCCTCATCTGTAAAATGAGCTGAAGAACGACATGGTGCCCCACTCCAATATCTTTGCCAAGAAAAACTTACACGAGGTCACAAAGAGTCAGTCATGGCTGCAAACCACTGAATGAGAACTATGAAGTAAGCACAATCCCAAAATTCATAACCCGGACCCTACTCTGATGACAGTGCTCTCCAGACTAAGCCAAGTCTGTCTTCAGATGACAGCCACAACCTTCGTCATTAAGAACTATAGCAATAGCAATAAAATCTTGACGATGGCAACAGACACTCGCCTTTTAGAGATCATTGTCACTAAGAAGCATCATGACTCAGGAAAATAGGGATATTGTACGGTGCCCTCACGGAGTCTATAGTTTTCTTAGGGAGGTAAGACATTGGCAAAACTCATTACCATGGAGGTCATTGGTGATTTTATATATCACTTACATGCAAAACTGGCTACCATGTAGGCTATTTGTGGTTTTATATATCAAACATTTACATAGCTTTTTGAGATTTACAAAACATATTCCTCATAGAAGCCCTATGAGTTCAGTTGTATAGGTATGATTCCCAATTTCCTCAGTAACATATGGCCGCAAACCACTGAATTGTGCGTATATAAACCAAATACAATCTTGAGTGCTTTTCTCTAAATTTCTTTCACTTGTAACTTTAAGAATATAACAATTAGCCTTCTGTCCAGGTTACTCCTCTTTCATCTCCTCATCCTCCAAATGAAAAAGGTCCTCAGCTCCCTTGCAAGTATTCAGGCTAGCAGAACATTAACCAAAAGGTAGATTTTATTTAACTTGACAGAATCAATACAAAGGACTTGTTCCTGAGCCCATGAGCTCTGAGTCCAAGCCCATACTTCTTCCCTTTCTGGTGGGTCTCAACTTTCTCCAAGAACCTGTGCAATTCTCTTAATCACTGTGGCTCTCACAGATTGGCCAATAATAGATTCCTACCCAAGCCTTACTTGCTTATTGGGCTTTAATGCCTCAGAGTATAAATAGTAAGTGTAAGTATTCTGGTCAGGAACTCTGAGGGTCTTTCTCTCCCAAACTGATTCTTTTGTGAAGGCAGACAGGCCATCTTTTGCCTCAATTCTTACCTAGCCTATAACTACCAAATGGGTATTGTCCTGGACAAACTGAGACATGAGAAAGACCTTAGCTTAAAAAGGACAAGGTCTCCCGCTGTATCAGGGGTCATTAGCAAGTGTCTCGACCTATGTCTTGCCTCTGGACCCTGATGACCCTGGAGGAGAAAGTGAAGCTGATGATTTTGCACAACTCTGCCTCACTTAAAACCAATTCACTTGCAAACCAAGACATCACCTTCCATGATGGCACTGGTCCTCTTCAAGACGGAAGAAGGAACAGTAGCAACAGTGCAGTTCTCTAGGTTTATAATGCTATTCTGAGTGGGTGTTCTCCATAGCTAGGGTTCTACTCAAGGTTCTACTCAAACAATTGATTGCTCTGATGAGCTCTACTTTCCAGAAGAGCCCATGTGGTCACTCCATAATTATAATTCTGCCTTGAGTTTGAAGTCCCCAAATGGAAAGAATTTGTGGTACCCCTTCCCCCTCCTCTGCACCTATTCAATTCACAAAACTCATGAGGACAGTGAAGACCATGGTCCAGGTTTATTTCTTCTCCCCATGGCTTTGTTCCTTGTTACTCCTCAGTTGTGGCTCACACAGTTCCATGGCTTGAACTAGGTCCTTAGACTGACCTAGAAATTCCTCTGTCATTCTGTCTCTGTTCAGTATCTGTTCTTCCTTACCTGAGGTTTGTGGGTATGTGGTGCCCTAGAAAGGTCATTGCTCAACCTCCTCCAGGGAATCAAACCCATGTCTTTTGCATGTAGCTCCTCTCCCTTCAATACAACCTCATTTTCTGGCTCTCTAGCTTTTTAAGTCTCTGTGTTGTCTCCCTTTAATAATAATTACTTCTGTAGTACATTTGTATAGGTTTTAAGGTTTATAGCATACTTTATATACATTATTTCATTTACATAAAGAATCTGAATCCCATTTGCCCAAGATCACACAGCTAGTATGAGTCTGAGGCAGGACTTAAACCCAAGCCTTCCTGATATTAAATCCAGGGCTTTTCACACTCTGCCAGGCCATCTTTCCTTCTCGATCAGCCACTGCTCCTTCCCTACAAGGAGCTATCAGTGGACTATCCATTGCTGTAGTAAAGCACAACTGGCAGAAACTTAAAATCATCAATCATCTGTATTAGCCTCAATACTACATTGTGATGCCTGATCCACTGTTGCTCACAGCTTTCTTGTGAGGAGGTTACCAGGAAATCAAGTTTTTATCAGGGGAAGATGGGACAATTCTGTCTAGACCAGTAGATGAGTTGCAAGGCCTGACCAGGCATCCAATGCTCATGTACCCAGAGGAAACCAAAAGCAATGCTAGATGCCAAAGAAGGAGCTCCAGAGATTCATTTACAAAGGCAACCAAGACCCCAATATATTCTCTAAGCAGTTGCCAAAGTGCTGTTCCTAAAGCCCCATGTCACTCCCCAGTTGAATAAACACCAGTGGCTCTTTATTACCATTTGGAGCTAATACAAACTCTTCTTTTTGTCCTTTAAAATTGTTCACATTGTGTCTCCATCCTACCTTTTCAGACTTATTATATATTACTCTCCATGGTGCACTCAATGATAAAGTTTCTAGTTACACATGCTATTGCACCTCCAGTCTTCTTGCTTTCCATAGTCTCTCTTCCTGGAATGCCTCTTTCTTTACTTCTGTTTCTTTAATGCATTGCTTCCTTCCAAACTCAACTCCAGTCCTTCTAAGGGCAAGTAAAGTAGGATCTTTTGCTGTTTTTGTTTTAGTATAATGAAGGGCCTCTGATTGAAGAAAATCTTCCCCACCCATAAGAAAGTTTTGGAAAGATTTGTTGGAAGGCCCACACCTTTTGATAATGAGGCATTGGTTCTTTAGGGTTGTGATGCCCTCTGGCTCTATAAAGTATATAAAGACTCTGAAGTGCAGTTTTACTTTGGGTTTTAGATGAAGCTTTGTGTGCCAGATGAGACTCTGGGAAGCTACTAAGTAGTTCCCCGGCTTTGAAAACCCAGATGTTGGTGCTTCCCTCTGGTAACTATGTATGTTTGTACATAATGGTCAGACAATTAGAAGCATATCTGGTGATTTTGATTTCTCTGAAGTTCAGGGTGCTGACTTTTCCCTTTGAATTAAATGAATGATACATGCACTTGATTAAAGTGATTGTTGACCCCTCAAAAGCTGCCTTTCCTTTCAGAAAAGCAGATCAAAGAATCTGTGATAGCAGACCCCTCTGTGTATGTTGGGGTGCTTACTGTTACAGTGCCACTTGGCATTTCTTTACAAATATGTAGCATATCGATTAACACTGGTACCCTCACTGAGTCCATGTGTCTGATGGTCAAATACCACATATAGTATGTGAGGTGTTCCAAGGGAAGAGTCAACAGTAATGCCTTTATTGTCATGTGTTTTCATCATATTGTGATATATTAGAAAAAGCCAAATGGCGTAGTGGATGGAGTACTAGAATTGGAACTGAGAACATCTGTGTTTGAATTCTGCCTCACTTGCTAACCAGCTGTGTGACTCTGAATAGATCATTTAATCTTTCTCTACCTTAGTTTCCTATTCTGCAAAACAGGATAATTATAGCATCTAGCTCACAGGATTGTTGACAGGGTCATATGAGATAACATATAGAAAGTGTCTTGCAAAATTATCTATCTTTGTTGCTATCTTTATTATGCTAACCTTATTATATATTTTTATTGCAGTTTATATGAGTCCTGTTAAGTGAATTTATGTTATCTAATTTTCACTAAATGAACCTGCACAAACTGGACAAATAGCTTCAAAATTATCCCTGCAAAAAAAACCACAGACCGAAAATAATAGTAGTACTTTAAGCACAACCAAACAGCCAGAAAGCTGACACTTCTTCCCCCCGCCCCAGTACAGTCTCTTCATCAACTGCAGTAGAAGGTAAAGACAATGATGAAATGATAATAGCTGACAAGACATCAGACAAAAATATGTGAAATTACCAAGATCATTTAAAGTGTGGAATTATACTCACTCTCATCAATGAGGAGCCTTACTGTAGGCATATATTGTGTCTTGAGATATTAACTAATGATAATATGAAAGCCAGTATGATTGGAAAGAATTTTAAAAATAAGCTTTTGTGACCAAAAATGATGTGTGTCGCCTCTAAAATCCCTTATACCTGCACATTTGAAAAATTTAGAAGTAGAATTTTCTTGCCTGTTTAAAAAGTCTTGCAATTGATGGGATTTGGTAGGTGTGGAGCCCATTCGTGTGTGTGCATGTGCGTGTACATGTATGTGTGTATGTGTGTGTGTGTGTGTGTATTTGATACCTGATGATTAGTTTGCAACAACTGATAGATGTCAGAGAAAATGGAAATTACTTGAATTTCAAAAAAAACCCAAACATCCCCTTACATATTGGGTGGAGGAAATTGAAAAATGAGTGTCATTATTTAGTAAGCATGATCAATGAGACAGTATGTCCATCTGGATCTACATATCTTTGTCAGGTATCTTTTTCATTTGTAACAGATATTAAAACCAAATATTTAAATAAACAAGATTAAAAGCAGATCTCTGAATCACTGTTAGAGAGTATGAAACCAAGATTCAAAAAATAATGAAGCATCTTCAATTCCATTGTTCTCACAAATAACAACAAAAAACACAAAGCCACATATCTTTTTTTTTTTCTGGTTGGGACCCAGGTTTTTTAAATCCCAGTCCCACCATTCTTTCTATCACTCCACCATTGGAGACACTCTTACCCAATCTGTGTCTCCTACCCTAAACCTGTGACTTGCTTCTATCTTATTTTAAAGCATATGCCTGCCATTAGAACAGTGACTCATTGCAACACCTTGTTTCCACCCACATCAGTTCCAGATGTATTTTGCAAATTGCATTTGCTTGTAATTTAAAGACACACTAGGTCAGCGCTGCCCTGCCAGTAAGAACTGGCTTCTCCCTTGCCTCATATATCATTGACACATTTGCCAGCCCTGTCTAGGTTCCTGGATCTTTGCTATAGGTGATAGCTGTTGATGATATAAGGCACATACAACCTGATTTTCAGAGAGCCGACTAAGCTTGCAGGGAAGTCAATAAGAAAAATCTTATTTTTGACCTCACAGATTAGGTTCATTTGATTTGGAAGCTATTGTTGGTGAAAGAAATATGGGACGTGAGGATGTCATCCTCAAGTTCTTTCTCTGATTATCACCACCCTTATGAGTCAGTTTTCTCACTTTCAACCTCTCCTCCTCCCCCAACCCTTCCTCATTTCAACAGCATCTGTATGAGGAATTAAAGTAGAGAACCATGATGCTCAGGTTCTCTGGGTGACCCCTTCCCCTCGCTGTTCTCAGTAGAAGGGTTGAAACATCTGTGTATATGTTCCCATTTTTTCATAGGACCCAGTCCACTGACTTCAGAAGCCTTAGGGGATGAACCTTGGCTGGTTACTACTGCCTATGGGGATTCATAAAGCTAAAGTCACTTCCTTTTTTTCTGAAACTCAGTTTCTCCATCTGTAAAATGAGTGTTTTGGATTATTTGATTTCAAAGATCCTTTCCAGTGAATCCAAAGTATACCTGAAACAAGAATTTTTAAGATATTAAGCTTAGGGACGTGTAAGAACAAATTTCTGTCCCAAAAAGCTTTACTTGATGGACTCTTGGTAAAGTGGTAATGGAAAATAATAAACAATTTCTAGCTACCTTGAGATTGGCTTGAGAGAGGATAAGCTCACACCATTATAAAATTTTAAAAAAGGAATCTTAAAATCTTCCAGTCTGTCCACATCTGCTTTCTTTTAACCTCCCTTCATACAAAAAAGATACTGAGATAGAGAGAATTTTATTCTCCCACCCTATCTCTGACCCCCATGATTTTATCCAGTCATAAAGTTTAATGGCAGAAGAGTTAGGACATGGGAATCTTGATAATAGCAAATGCCATTCATGCAGTATTTAAGGTTTTCAAAATTACATAAATATATTATCTAATTTTTACATATTCCTCCTATATAATATTCTATCTCCTACTTCTGTGCCTTGTCCAGGCTATTCTCCAAATCTGAAGCCCTCCTTCCTCAATTCTGCCTCTTAGGGTCTTATTTCCTTCAAAGCTCAAATGCCACCTTCTACATGTCTCCTTTTCCCAATTTCCCTAGGTCAGAGGTCAGTAAAATGCAGTCTAGCTGTCATGCCTGCTGCTTGTTTTTGTACACCTAGGAGCCAGAAATGGTTTTTATATTTTAAGATAAAATTTTATTGTATTTTAAAATGTAAAAACATTCTTAGGTCATAAGTTGATACAAAATAGGTGAAGGACTGAATTTGACCCTGGGATAGTCATTTGTCCACTTCTGCCCTTCATGTAAGTAAAACAAAAATTATCATGTGTTTATTTTGTTTCTTTTTTTAAAGAAAATGAAATTATTCCATCAAGTTAGATTTATTATGATAAATCAACATTGAGAGTGATAGAAAATAAACCACATGGGAATGATGCCCTTAAGCTGGCATTGCTTTAGGCAGTCTTAAATTTGTCAGCAAATTGGCTCCTTGGCTCCTACTAAGGGCTGATCTTTAGGAGAGTCTGAACATGTCTCTGTGGCTCTGCCAGTGACCCTGTTATTTTTACAGTTTACAGTGACCATAAGTAGTGAGCTTGGTTTTGTCTAGGGTCCTTTCACAAAAAAAAAACCCAACAACAACAAAAAAAACTCCTATGGTCAGGGACAGTCATTCCCACAAATATTACATTCCACTGGACAGATGGTCATGGGCCCAACTTTTGTTCCTGGCATGGGGGGATAAGGAGGGAAGAGAGACCTGGCAGCCTCTCTGAGTGACATATTTTGTATTCCATAGATGAGGGAGGTTCTGATAGCATTATAAAACAGAAAACTTCTATCAGTTTAATCCAGATATATGCCAATTATAGGCACAGGGACTTTAATTTGCTGCAAAATAACCTTGAGTGACAGGTAGAATCATTTCCTCTAGTCTCACAGCAAAACATGTACAAATACCTAAATGAGTTCTGATTTGTCTTCCTCTTCCTGATATATTTTTAAAAATTTGTTTTTGAGTCAATCTGGGTTAAATGACTTTCCCAGGGCCACACAACTAGTAAATTTCTGAAGCTGAATTTGAACTTGAGTCCTCCTGACTCTAGAGGTGGTACTCTATCCATTTTGTCACCTAGTTGGCCTTGTTTTCCTCTTCCTGAGGTACTTGGTAGAGATTACCAGTGCCCATTAAGATTACCTACTCACCTCCACCTCCCAGTAGTATCTGCTGGAGCTGAAGACCTGATGACCAAGGACAAAACAATGAGATTTTTCAGTATTGTTACATTAATTTGGACAGTTTTCCTTCCTTCTTTCTTTCCTTTTGTGTGTGTGTGTATGTGTGTGTATGTGGCAATTAAGTGACTTGCCCAGGGTCATTCAGCTAGCGAGTATCAAGTGTCTGAGGTCACATTTGAACTCAGGTCTTCCTGGCTCTAGGTCTGATGCTCTATCCACTGCACCACCTAGCTTCTCCTTTGTGGCTGAGCTTCTTACAGATGGCAGCCAGCTTTAACAGGTACACACTGAGGCCAGAAAAGTCCTGGGAGACTTCCCTGCATTCAGGGCAAGAGAAATGTGTGACCCCAGCCTCCTTGCTCCTGGTCAGACAAAACTCCAAAAGTTCTCTCCACGATTATGGGTGATGAACTTTAAGAAGAAAGTCAGAAAATTTCTGCAAGTGGTCTCCTGCTAGTATGACAGCATCCACATTCCTTTCCTTGCATCTTTTCTTCAGTGTGGCTCTGCCTGACTTAGAGCCAAGGGCTCTCTCCTCAGGCAGTGGCTCCTTCCTCTGGAGATATAAGTCCTTCCATGGCCCCTGGTTTGTTCCAACATCTTGAGTACGGAAGCTCAGCATGCTTTCTTCTATTTTGTTTCTACGTCTGTGTGCACATGTCGTTTCTGCCGATTGAATATAAGCTCCTTGAGGACAGGGACTGTTTCATTTCTGTCTTTGTGTCCCCATCCATTGAATATTTTATTGTTAAATGACTAATATATTTCCATATTAGTTTTACATAATTACACATGTATAACCTATATCTGATTGCTTATGGTCTCAGGGAGGAGAAAGGGAGGGATAGAATTTGGAACTTAAAACTTAAAGAAAAATATTAAAATTATTTTAACAGAATTAGGAAAAGTAGAATGTGTAAACAAATTTTGCTGTTATTGAATCATTTCAGTCATATCTGATTCTTTGTGACCTCATTTGAGTTTTTTTGGCAAAGATATTGGAGTGTTGCTTTTTTTCTTCTCCAGCTCATTTTACAGATAAGGAGACTGAGGCAAACAGAGTTAAATGACTTGCTCATGGTTCTCCAGCTAGGAAGTATCTGAGGCTGAATTTGAACTCAGGTTCTCCTGGAGGGGCAGCACACTATCCACTATGCCACCTAGCTTTCCCACTGTAGAACATAGTAGGCTGCTAATAAAAGCTTTTTGATTGATTGACTTAATATGTAAAACAGACCAGGGCATGGGGGAACTGACAAAGGTCTTACAGATATTATGATGCCCATCTTACCGATGAGGAAACTATCTCAGAGAAGTCAAGCATCTTTAAGTGACAGAACTAGAAGTATGATATTCCTGATTCTGTGTGCATCATTCTATCCCCTAGACCAGAATGTCTCTGAATTTGCAGTCCCCTGCTCTTCGGAAATTATGGTAGTATCCGACTCTGTGGGTTGTGAGATAATGAGGGATTAAAAGGGTGCGTGTAGAAACCCTGTCAAAGAGGATATTAGAGAATATGATAAATACAGTCTATTTTGGAGGATTTACTCATTACTTTACTGCTGATCATAAAGAAAGTGCTAACTTTCCATGTCCCTCCTCCAATTAGCTACAATAGAGCAAAGTTAGGTAGGCTTCCCTGGAACATTGGCCAATTGAACAACTCCTCTTTCCCAGATACAAGCTTACTTGGCTCTTTGGTTCCTGTACCCATCAGATGAGTCAAGAAGTAGAAAAAAGAAAATGAAGTGACACAATTAGGGAGATATTTGCTCTATATAAGAGGAGAGATATTGGTAAAAGTCAAAACTCTGGTGGACCATAGAGAAATTGACTATTCAAATTTAAATAAAAAGCTATTTCTCGAGAGCTTGTAGGATCATGTCTTATACTGACAGTTATCCAAACAGTATAAATGAAAGAGGATGTTTATTAGATATTTTGTCCTGTTATTGTATACTGCCAGGTTTGCAGTAGAGAGAACTACCATTGGGTTCCAGAGCTATAAGGCTTAGTGAGCTTCCAAAACTATTCCAGCCAATGGCCATAGAGGTCCTACTTTGGACAATGATGGAAGCAGACCTTGGCTTTTCTTTATTGCAGATTTTACATAATCTTCCAGTTTTTAATATCTCAAAGTCTTTATGTTTTCTCTATGTAAGTCAAGAAATTTTAGAACTCGAAAGACCTTAGAGACACATAGAACTTCTGAATGATTAAAGCTATCCCAAAATAGAATGGTCTGCCTTAGGCAATAGTGAGTTCCTTGTTGTGGAAGGTATTAAAAAAGTGGCTAAGCAACTGCTTAATGGGGAAGTCATAGAAAAGATTCATGTTTCAACCAGGAGTTGGCTGTTGTTGTTCAGTCGGGTATAACTCTTTATGACTTCATTTATGCTTTTCTTGGTAAAGATACTGGAGTAGTTTGCCATTTCCTTCTCCAGATCATTTTTCAGATGAGGAAACCAAGGCAAACAGAGTAAAATGACTTGTTAGTAAGTGTCTGAGGTCAGATTGGAACTCAGGTCCTACCTTAGTTCTACAAGTTCTGAAAGAGTTGAAGTGAAGTGGGGCTGTACTCTAGACACAAGGACCTTTTGTCCAAAGGTGTGGAGACAGGAGATGTAATATCACATATGGGGAACAAACAGCAGACCAATTTGACTGAAATGAAAAATGCCCAAAGGGGAGTAATAGGAAATAACATTGAAAAAGTGGAAGTGGACTGGGAGATGCTAAAGTCCATTTTAATGCTAAAGTCCTATTACACAGGTTATATTCCCAGGCAAAATTGTGAGGCACTTTGGTAGTGTCATAGATAGAGTGCTGTACTTGAAGACAGGAATAGATGAATTCAGATCCTGTCTCAAATACTTACCAGCATATGATCCTGAGCAAGTGTCTCGACATCATCACTATTATCCCCCAAATAAGGATCTCTTAGTGTCGTGAGGATAGCACAAGGAAGTATATATAAAACACATTGCAAACAATAAAACACTATATAAATGTCACTTATTTTAATTGTCCTGTATTCTGGTTCCTGCTCACCAAGGAGGATTTTGCTCTGACATTGAATATGGTTCCCTATACATGGTGGGCACATGACTATTAATACTGTGTTTGAAAGTAATTGATCATGTCGTGGATGGTCAGACACCTCACCACATCCTTAGACTCATTCTTTAATATGGCAGAAGAGAAACAGGCAAAGATGAGGGAACCACATTTT
The DNA here is from genome assembly GCA_028658325.1 of Potorous gilbertii. Taxonomy (NCBI): domain Eukaryota; kingdom Metazoa; phylum Chordata; class Mammalia; order Diprotodontia; family Potoroidae; genus Potorous; species Potorous gilbertii. The sequence continues at coordinate 379,201,030 of CM053769.1, read as the reverse complement.
GTTAGCACTGGAGAAGTCACTTGGATACATAGATACTACAGTCTGAGAGACTGATGTGGATCAGCAAACCCACGTGGTCCTCAGAAAGGAGGCAATCACATGACCCACTGCCTCCCCCACCAAATGGCAAAAGACCGATCATCAATCAATGAGCATTTATTAAGTATCCAGGTTCTGCTCTAAGGACTGGAGATACAAAGACAAAAGTGTTTTAGTTCCTGTTTAGTCCCTACTCTCAAAAGAGCTTACATTTTAGCCAGAGATCAAAATGTATACCAAAAATAAAAGATCTTGACAAAATAGATACAAGGCAATTTTGGGAGGAAGGATCTGGAATGGCTTCATATAGAAGATGATAGTTGAACTGAACCATCAAGGAGAACCAGGAATTCTGAGAAGGAGGAGTGAGGATGAAATGTATTCTAAATGGAGGATGGCCCAAACAAAGGCCAGGCAGTAGGAGATGAGAAACACTAGGAAG
>CM053769.1:379160780-379200049 GCA_028658325.1 Potorous gilbertii | reverse complement strand
CTTTACGTTAGATTTTGGAGCTACTGGGGAATATCAGAGTTTATTGAGTTGTATTTGTCCTTTGTTCTCAAAGAGGACCATGACATCAAGATGACATGACTTGGAGTTGACTTTGGGTTGAGTGATGGAGGGCTGTGCAAGGTCAACAACTTCACTTTCTTCTCCTGAGTCATTTGGGTCCAGTGGCCTGATATTCATGAGGATGACTGGATATGACCCCAGATGCAATGTGAGACCCTGGCCATTTTAGACTAAGGTCTTACCACATTCTCACTTTAAATGAGATTCACCCATTCAATGAATAGACTTCTTTAAGTAGTTATTCAAGGGATGGCCCCTTTTAAAAAAAATCAAACTGTGAGGGGAAGACTCTCAGGGTTCCTGGGTAAAAGAGAAACATATGTTTTGCACATAGACAGGATATGATTTGACAATTTATGGGAAATGTGGAGTGAGAATAAGGAGACATGTATAATACTGAGATGGATAACCATGATGATTGGAAGGATGGTATGCCTTTTATTTAAAAAAGGAGAAGTTCAGGACAATGATGGGTTTGAGTAAGAAGTTGGTGAGTTCTGTTTTTGACATGTTCAGTCTGAGATGTCCCTGGATGTCCAGTCCAAAATGCCTAATAGTCAATTAGTAATGCAAGAATAGATTTCAGGAAAGGAGATTTGGGCGTCATTTACATCGAATTGGTAATTAAGCCCATGAGAGCTGTTGAGAACAACTAGAGAAGGAGTCAATAGAAAGAAGAGAAGAGGGTGCGGTACAGAGCTTGGAGGGTCATCCACAGTAAGGGGGCAGCACAGGAACTCTGAGGAGTTTCTGGGAAGCCTAGAGTTTCAGGAATGGGAGCTGACAGCAATGGAATGACAGGAGTGGCATGATAGAGGAGCAAGCAGGAGGAATTCCTGTACCAAGAATCATGAAAGGGGAGTTGTTAGACAATGCTGTGTTACCAAGGGCAGTTAACAGAGGATGATGTAGAAAAACATGGCATAGGTCCTGTGGGATCAGGAGTGCTAAAGCCCAAAATGATCTGGCAAAGAACAACAAAAGAGGAGAGGGTTTTTTAAAATGACATTTTGGGGAATGGAGAGGGATACAATAGGAAAGGAAAGGATAGACTAGGAAAAACATGGGTTAACTCAGGATAGCAGAGAATGGCATAGAATTAGATAGGATAGGATAGGACTGCTTCTGAGGGTGCTTGATGATGCTGGCTGACCAAAGACAACAGGCAGTGATAACTCTACTTTTAAAAATTTATTTTATTTTTAATTTATGGAATAAAAGAAGAATTTCCATAATGTAGTACAATAAAAAAGATTATTGAACATGAAAGTGCAAATCTACTGCGCACAATTTACTATTCCTTTCAAATACACAGCAACATGTAAAGTTCTTTTTTTCCTTTTTTTCTCTCCCTCCCCAGAGATGGTTATCATTAACACAAATTATACACACACATATGTATATACACACATATTAAATATTATATGTGCATATGTTGCAATACATACATATATGTAATTATTTTATACATACTTGTATTTGTCAGTTCTTTCTCTGGATGCAGATAGCATCTCTCTTCATATGTCCTTTATAGTTAATTAATTTGGGTATTTATAACAAACAAAATAACTCAGTTTTTATTTTGCTTCTGATTTTTATGCTCATTATTTGTTGTTATTTTCATAATGGGAGTGGACTCCCCAGGAGGGCCAATCCTGGGAGCATGATCAATATTCTCTCACCAGGTCCACTCCAAGCAACCATATGGAAGCTTCATGTGAGCTTACTTCCAGCCTTGTTCATTCCAGGATTTGTACTGTCTGATGAAGAAAAAATGTTCTTTAATTGACTTCAATAGCCATAAGAATGGAAGACTCAGTGGAATGAGTGGAACTAGCATATTCAAAAGAGTCGATCAATCTCTCTGTCTCTTTCTCTCTCTCTCTTCCCCCTGTCTCTGTTTCTCTCTGTCTCTCTCTATGTGTCTTTCTCTCTCCCCTTCTCCCTTCCATCATTGGTATCTCTGTCTCTTTTTGTCTTGGACTTTCCCCACTCCTCTTTTCTCATTCCCTCCCTTTCCTCCATTGGCTTTGGAACTTTGAAGCACAAAGACTACTTTTAGCTGCCCATCTGAATGCCAGGTAAGGGAAGGATGACTGCACTATATCTTCACCTGACTAGTGGTAGACATGAATACATGGTTGCCTTTATCTCTTTATCTGAGTAAGTACAAACTGGGAAAGCATAATTAACAATTTTCCTGAAGGAAGCTCTGGAACAAGGTTGGAGGGGAGCAGAGGTGGTGGAGAGGGGTGGTTAGAGAACTGCTAAAACAATATAAATCAACACTGTGACATGGAAGCCAAAAAACCAACTGAATTATTAGATTGCCCTATAAGAGGCATAGCTTCCAGGAACAGAAAGACGTTTGTCTTGCTTTACTCTTTCTGGCCAGAACACATCTAGAGTAATATATCCAGCTCTTGACACTAAAGTTTACAAATCAATTGAAAAGTATTAAGAGCCTACTGTGTGCCAGGCAGATGGTGCAGTGGATAGAGAGCTGGGCTAGAGTCAGGAAGATTCCTTTCCTGAGTTCAAATCTGGTTTCAGATCCTTACTAGCTGGGTGACCCTGGGAAGGTCACTTAACCCTGTTTACCTCAGTTTCCTTATCTGTAAAATTAGCTGGAGAAGGAAATGGCCCATAACCTCAGTGTCATTACTAATGACCCCCAAGTGGGGTCATGATGAGTTGGACACTAAAACAACTAAATATGTGTCAGGCACCATGCTAAGTTCTAAGACTACAAAGAGCAAAGAAATAAGAGAAACAACCTCTGCTTTCAAAGAGCCCACACTCTATTGGGAGAGACAACATGTACTTAAAGTACATTTATTCTATGAATAATAAATATAAGGCAGTTGAAATTAGGGTAGCTAGTGAGGGAGAGAAAGTACAGCTGGGAGATCAGAAAAGGCACTGCATAGGAGATGGTACTTTAACTGTCTTAAACAGAGGTAGGGATTTAGTGAGGCAGAAGTGAGAAGGGAGTACATTCAAGGGGAGGTTAGCCCATGCAAAGGCAGCCAGACAGGATGTGGAGTGCTGAGCATGAGGAACATAGAGGCAACTATAAACTGGGGAAGGGCAACCAGAATAGTGAGAGGACTTGATCCCACGCCATTTGAAAGAGCTTAGGTTATTATTTCGTTTTGACAAGAGAAGACTTTGGGGGAAATGATAGCTATCTTCAAGTATTTGAAGTCTCATCATGTGGAAGAAGTAAAAGCAATGGGTGGAAGTTAGAAAAAGGCAATTTTAAGTTCCATGTCAGCAAAAAATTCCTAACATTTTATGCTATAAAGAAGAGGAGTGGGCTCCCTCAGGAGATCAGCAGGACTCTTTTTGACTGGAGAGTTTTTTGTTTATTTTCATTTTAATTAATGCTGGTATGCTCTAGTGGAAATTCTGTTTGGGGCATTACTTGGACAATATGGCGTTGGAAATCCCTTCCAGCTCTGGAATTCGGTGAGTCTGTGATTCTGCTTGGTTTTTGTTTGCTTTCCTTTCCTATTGTCAGGATCCTTCAATCATGGTAGTAGTATAAGTCTGGAATTGTGTGTGCGTGCACGTGTGTGTGTGTGTGTGTGTGTGTGTGTGTGTGTGTGTGGGCACACGTGCGTCCATGCATACTCACACAACCTCATGTGCATTTCTTAGGTAGTGCTGCTAGAGGTGAGGATGGCTGTTAACTCGGACATTACTATGTGTCTAAAGGACTAAATTCGTCCCTAGGAAAGAATTTCCCCATAAAGGGAAGGAGAGTTGTTTTGTATCCTGATGGACTCTACTATGGATTCTTTCTGCTTTTGCAATTTTTCTGTCATTAAATAAAACCTGTCCATATAAATAGATGATAAATAGGTAAATAGGTAGATACATAGGTAGATAGATACATACACCGATAGATATTATTATTTTTGTTTGTCTTTCATTCTCAAAGAGGACCATGACATCAGGGAGGTGATGCCATGACATCAAAGTGAGGAGGGCTGTACAAAGCAACCAGTCCCACTTTCTCCTCCTGAGTCATCTGGGTCCAATGGCCAGATAGTGATCAGGATGACTGAAGATAGCCCTGGATATAGTGGGATAGATAGATAAGTAGATGGCTATGGATGGATGGATAGGTAGAGAGATAAAACATTTATTAAGCACTTGCTATGTGACTAGCCCTGGGCTAAGCACTGAGGTTTCAGACACAAGCAATCAAGCCCTTCAGAAAGCTTATATTCTAATATAGGAAGACAGCACATAAAGGAAAGTGGATGGGGCTATGGGAGAGTCAGATTGTGGTCTGTAGCATGGTATGGAGGTGGCTTGGAATTATCATGGGATCCTATTTCCAGACAAAGTAAGGAGGAAGCTCATCATATCCCTGTGTCTCAGGAGTGGAGTTCAAGAATGGAAGGGAAGGAGGGAATGGGGAAGATGTTGAAGATTACTAGAGCACAGTCAGCATGATGAAGAGAGACTGGGAAGTAATATGTTGATTGAATGAGTGCCCATATGGAATATGAAGTTCTTTTTTTACTTTTTAATGTAGAAAAACATGTACAAGCTATAATCTGATGTTTCCAGGGGGAAGGCTTGGGTGAGACAAAAGTAGATATATCTTGATGTTCCAAGGGGAAATTCTACTTAGGTGTATGAACCAAAGAGTGTGAGTTGTGAGAAGTTCTCAAGATAGAACCTGGCCCGTAAAAACATAGAATTGCTATTTTGTGCCACTGGCTAGATTAGGATCTAGGAGATCTATGATCTTATTTTGGCAATGGGAGAAGTGAGGTCTGAAAATGCCAAATAACTCAATGCAGCAAGAATTAGCTATTAGTTCCTTATACTCCTCTGCTGATCCAACTGTAGATGCAAGATACCCTTGTATATGAAGTATGAATTAGCATTGTAAAGGAATATGAACCCACCTCACTCATGGGACATGCTTTAATATTTGGAGACTGGCCTGAGAGAATTAAGAGTTAAGTCATGTGCTTAGATCACGGACAGACTTAATGGCACCCTGTCTTTTTTTTCTTTTTTCTATCAGCTTACTCCTTACATTCTTAAGCTGAAAATCTTTCTTGCTCAGGCTTACCACTCCAAGAGTTATGGGTTTATAGATAAGTTCCTCATCTCAAGGTCATAAGAGCAGTCCCCATCTGATTGCAATATATGATAAATTTACAAGGTCAGGCACCAATTGAGCTAACTCCTCCCCTCATCCTTTCTTTTTTTCTTCTCCTTCACTATCTCCATTAACTGTAATGCTTAAATATTCCAAAGTGCAAATCTGGGAACAAAGGCAATAGATAACCCTTTGTTTTTTCACTAATTAAAATCATGGAAAATACAATGTAAGGTAGACAGGCAGGAAAACAAATAATAACTCCAAAAAAACAGACTTCTTAAGTTATAAAAGCCCAGAAACTGAACTCTCGTGCATGTTGCCTACCCTCCACTGATATAGGAGTTCATCACTGGTGGGGAGATCTGAAAACTATTGCATGTCTAGGGGAGAAATTGGAAGCAATTGTTTTCCAGCACCCTTTTGCTTTAAGTATAGAATCAGGTTGATTGTGTAGTATTGCTCAATAAACCACTTGGAAGTTTTGTGTATAGTCAATATTTTGTTATCTTTGATGTAAAAACATGACAGACAAAAATCACCCACCAATAAGATAATTGATGCTAAAGGGTAGGGAAATGAGCAGAAGAGCTTTTTGTAAAATTGTAATCAGGGTGGAGTATGCTGTCATTCATGTGTCTGCAAATATACCATTCCCCTGTGGTTCTATTATAATTAATCAATAACTAGTTTTTATATAAGGGTGGGAGAATTGTCTATTTGCTAACAGTTCTTAGCCTATATCTAGATCATGCCAAACAACTGTTCACATCAATAAAATATTCAAATTCTTTGGTATCTTATTGACTAAGCAATCTATCAACTGACTTTTCTTCACTTTTTTACCTGGTTCATAGCATCATACAAATAGAATTGGATGGGGTTTTAGAGGTCATAAATACATTTTTCAGATATGGAAACTAAGGCAGAGAATAGTTAAGTGATTTGCCCAGCGGAGCTTGAATTTGAATCCAGGTCATTTGATTCCAGAACCAGCATTCTTTCTACCACACCACACTGCTTATCTTGGTTGTCATGGAGCTGTGCATATGTCACTCAAATGAACTAATCCAACTAATTATTGCAAGGCTAACCTTCTTGTCTGCTATAGGGAATCTATTTTGTTGATTGCAAGGAAGGGTTTTTCAAGGTGGCCACAGCCATCTTGACTGGCTTTACTCTAGGGTAGTTGCTACCTTTATAAAGGATGACAAATTGAGGAACAGCTCTGGCTACACAAATAGAAGTTGCTAAAATGCAACCTTCTACCTCTCATATCCTATTACCTTCCTAATGAATCTCACAGGAATCCCCCGGTAAGTGATTCTGTCCCTGCAAATTTTTTCTTCAAAGGAGAAAAACCATGACCCAAGCAAACAGTACTCCTAAATTATTGACACATTAAAATTTAAAATGTTAATTAACAGAGCCTCTTATCTGAGAGCAGCTGATTTACCACTATTCGCCAAACTCGCTGATTCGAGATTCTCTCCTGAGGTAGATCTTTTATTTGACCTGAATTGCTTGGAAGTTTTCCCTGATGGGTTTTGGATTTAGAATCAAAGGAGCCTCCTAAGGTACCAGAGAGGGAAAGTTTCAGAATGCTACGCACAATGAACCAAATAATTTTCCTTTAAAAATTGGGAGAAAAAACACATACAAAATAAGAGTTGAACATGCTAAGGATAGATCCCTCTGTACTCAAATTATTTCTATCCAATGAATTTAAAACACTCAATTAGACCATAAGCTACTCAAAGGTCAGTGTTTGTATGGTTTAACAATAAAAATGCTTTCTAGGATATAGAGGTCAAATTTGAGGATATCAAGAAACAAAGGCAGGGGTGCATTCCATTTCTATCAAGCTTCAGAGTTTATTGGTAGTATGGAACCCGCTATTCATGCTTAACTTTTCTGTATGTCCTTTGTCAGTCTGGTGAAGCCTATGGATCCCTTATCAGAATAATGTTTTAAGATGCATAATATAAAATACATAGGATTATAAAGGAAACCAACTGTATTGAATTTCAGCTATCAAAATATTAATAGTTCATAGGCCCTTCCCCCCATCAAGAACCCCTGTGTTGGGGAAACACTTACTTATACACTCCACTCCTCACAAACCCTCCTCCTCATTTCTCAGCCCCCTATATTGCCCTTCCCCAACTGCTACCATCTCACCATTTCCTCCTTTAAACCAATCTCTGATGAAGAGGACAACCCCTTTTTATTTACCCATAAATATACCTATAACTCTCCTATCCTCAAAAAAACTTACTAGATCCTATCGTTCCAGCTAACAATTCTCCTTGAGCTCTCCTCCTTTTCTCATCCAAACTCCTTGAAAAAGTTGTGCCCTGATTTCTTCATTCATTCCCTTCTAAACTTTCTTTAGTCTGGTTTCCAGCCTTATCATTCAGCTAAACTACTCTCCTAAAAAGTTATCCATAATCTGCTACCCTCTGAATTGGATGACCTTTCCTCGGTCTTTATTCCTTGACCTCTCTGCTGCATTTTATAATACTGACTGACCACCCCTTTCTCTCCTTTCTGAGTTTAGAGGACACTCTTCTCTGTGGTTTCCCCTACTATCTTCCCAATAACTCCTCCTCATTCTACTCACTGAACTCTAACTCATTGACTCCGTTCTTGCCCCTCCAATCAAATATTACTCCATTACTTGAAATTTAAAGTCCTTTGGAACCTGGCACCTTCCTACTTTTCTTGTCTGGTTCACTCTTCACATTCTGTATTCTAGCTCTCTGGGTTGGCTTGCTGTTTGGCACCTGGGGTGACTTTGCCCAGTTGTTCCCCATTCCTGTAATGTACTCTGCCATGGAACCCTTGGTGTCCTCCAAAATTCAGTGGACTAGACCCTCTGATGTGAGGGCTACTAAGCCCTTTTCAGGATTTCTTATCCACCTTTGGTGTCACCTTTCCTCAACTCTTACCTGTGAGTCCAAGAAGCTGTAGCATGTGCAGTGGTCATACCCTGGTAAAACCATCTTGGAAGATAAGATAAACTAGGCTGAGGGTAACTGACAGGCCTCATATCCATCGGTGAGTTAGGGGGAGGTCTACCCCAAACATGTGAAGACTTCTCCCAGGAGAATAAGAGGACAAGAATAACTTGTGTCAACAACTATGAAGATGGCTAAAGTAGGCTATGTGGAGTGCCTAGAGTCTGGGTATACATCAAATATATCAAGGTCATCCATTGCATCTTGGGCCATCACCAGTCATCCTGACTTTTGTCTTACTGATGGACTTTGATAACTCTGGAAGAGAGAATGAGACTGATGATTTTGTGCAACTCTGCCTCATTTAAATCCAATTCATGGGCAAGTCAAGACCTTGTGATGTCATTGATCCTCTTAGAAATGAAGGACAAACAACAGTACAGAGAGAGTATATAGGATATGTATACTCTCCATCTCAGTAGCATCCCTGTGTGTCTGGTACAAGGAAATTAATGAGAAATAAAGCCAATACCTGCATAGAAGAATATCAGGGAACCGATCTGGTCCAGACAAATGTCTGGTTCTAGATGTCCCTCAGATATTATTGTGCTGTGGGGTTTTATACTTAGGTAGGCAAAAGGAATTAAGGTCCAATAGTGGATCAACAAACCCAGGCTACCTTTTAATACTCCAGTCATGACTAGTTTTGATAATACAAAACACAGAAGTTTGTGATATTCTTTTGCATTCAAGGTCTATCCTCATGGCATTTGTTAATCATTTTATCCTTTGCTATCTGCATGTCCCTCCTCCTCCTCCAGATGAAAGGGCTGATCTAACCCGAATGAAGTTGCACTGTCTCATTTGATCCAATCCTCTGAGGTAGATAAGAGTTTTACTTCAGCTTGATACTGTAATTGTCTGTTCTTCGTGTTAGAGCATCCATGACATCAAGGCATTATGTCTTGACTTGCTTGTGAACCGTATTTAAGGGAGGCACAGTTGGACAAAGTCACCTTTGTGGCTGCTGGAACAAACTGTTGTCATCCTCCCATTCTGCCAGGGAAAGTCTTCATACGCTTGGGGTAGACATCCTTATAACTCACCAATGGGTTTGAGGTTTGGCTGTTACCCTCAACCTGGCCCATCTGCTGGGACAGTTTCCTGGGGTATGGCTGTTACCTATGCTACAGCTTCTTGGAGCTACAGGTGAGATTTGGATGAATCAGGTGGATACCAAAGGTGTATAAGCAGCCCTGAAAAGAGCTTGGCAGGCTCTCAAACCAGATGTACCAGTCTTCCTTGAACACCTCAAACACCCCTACTTCAAAATAACAACTGTAATAGTAGCCAGAACTTATAAGACTGCTTTAAAATTTGCAAAATGTTTTATAAATATTATTTCATTTGGTGATCCTCATAACAATCCTGTTATATAGGTGCTCTTTTTATCCCCAAAGCTTAAGGAGGTTAAGTGACTGGTGTAGGGTTACATAATGAAGTGTCTGAGGCAAAATTCATACTCAGTTCCACCTGTAACACTCTATCCACTGTGTCACCTGAATGCTTCTGATGTCTGATGACATCCATTTGGCCATTTCCTTCACCAACCTATCTAGCAGCCTTCTACGTCTTAGCACATGATCTTATGAGTTGCTATGGGTGAAAAAAAAATCATCTCCTGATGTCCAGCTATCTGATGGTGACATTCAATGAATTTAGCAAAGTTGGTTGTCTGATGACAGATATAAAGTCCAGTGCTGGAGTTATACTTGAAACCTTTCCAAACTGTCTGAACTCATATTTCTCTAATATAGCAATTCTCAAAATGTGGTCCAAGAATCCTTCTTCATCTTCATCTTCAAAGTCAAAACTGTGTTAATAATAATAGTAAGACATTTTCATGTCTAGTATGACAAATATCAATAGATATAACCCGCATAAACAAAAGCTCTTTGGGATCTTCAGTAAATTTTGAGAAAGTAAAGGTACCTTGAGAGTAATATGTTTGAGAAACACTGATCTAATATATATCCACTGAAAACTTTTGGTCACTTCCATTCTATCATGTGACACTGAAGTAGGACTTTGGACTTCATAACTACCTCTCTCAGAATCTCTAGCTTCCTCCATGGATCAGCTCACATGCCCCTTCCAACATGAGGCCTTCCATGATTCCCCTTCCTCCCCTAGTTATTAGGTCCTTCTCTATCGCAGTATTACTTGGCATTTATTCAGTATGTATTTTGTATGCATATATCTACATACATGTTACTGCCTCCAAAAGTAATGCAAACTCCTGAAAGATGCTTAATTAATACTTTTTGAATAAATGAATGTCAGTTATATTCCACATTTTACAAATGAGGAAACTAAATGTCAGAGGGGTTAAGATCATTCTCAAGGTCACACAACATGTAAATGATGGAATTGAGAACTCAAGTCTTCTGACAAAAGATCTAGCTCTCTTTCCACTGAACTATGTTGCTTCTCTCATAGAACTCTATTTTTAGTATCTTCTCTAGTGTTTATTAGAATTCTGGATACTCAGTGAAAAACAGACTAGGAAAAGTTGGGAAAAATCGAATAAGTTCCCAAGTAGCTCAAGTCCCAATTCTGGTACCACTTAATTATGTCAACAGAGGTAAGTTACTACTTCTCAGGGTTACTATCTGTAGAAGTGAGTAGGTAAAACTAGATTCTAAGTTCCCTTTCAAAACTATCAATGTATAATAATTCAATGATTCTCATGTTTTATATATAAGGCATGAAGCAGTAGAGAATGCAATAAGTCAACAGTAAGTAGTCAGTAAATATTTATTTAGTTTTTGCTGTGTCCCAGGCATAATGCCAAGTGCTACAAATACAAAAAAAAAGGGCAAGGACACCCCATGTACTTGAGGAACTTATATTCTAGTGGAAACTGGGTTCAAGAAGTGTGCATTTTAGTTTTTTCTGCCATTAAATAGCCATAAGTTAATTTAATTTCATTATCAATTTCAAATTCTCTCCTTCCCTCTTTACTTTCTCCTATGTATTGAGAGGACAAGAAAAAATGACCCATTACAAATATACACATGCAAAACAAATTTCCTCAATAAATAATGAATACCCATGCTAGGGAAAAGATAGATTTGGACCTGATCTGTGGCCTTGATGAAGGGCGGTTCTATAAGTTAAGAGGTAGCCCTTATGAAGAAACATGGGCATTTAGAGTTGCAATGCTGGAAGACTGCCAAGCCCCTGAATTCCTAATCAAGAGACTTTTACAGAAAAAGCATTTGGGGATCATTTGGCTATAATTATCCACATATCCTCCACTCAGCAAAATCCTGGTATGCCTTGTTTATCCTTATACCAATACTTCAGGAGATTCATTTAAAGTCAGCCCCACATGTAAAGTGGACACTTGTCAGTTATGTACCTGAAGGGTGTGCATATGTTGAGCAATGTCAGCTAAAAAGGAGCCTGACTTCTTGCATTTAAAATGAATATTGACCAAAAAAAAAGGTGCATGTGTGGGAGGTGCAAATCAAAAGCTAGGAAATGGCTGACTCAGACCAATGCCAACGCATATGGCGTGAAACAATGTCATTAACAGAGCCAGTCAAGGTTGGAATTATACAAGAGCTTCTTTCAGCAAAACCTAAGATGTTTGGGGAAAAAGCCTTGGAGATTCCTGTGAGACAAGGTCAGGAAGAATGGGAAGATTACCCTAGAAGCTATGTAGGGACTGGTTTTGGAAATGTTAAGGTTGGGAATCCCATTGAAAGAGAATGAGATTGGGTTTTTTTTGCAGACAGGAAAGGAGAAAATGATTCTGTTGAAGTTTACATTAACACTTAGTATTACAAGCAAAAGAGTTACCCAGCTCAGTTTAATAAGTAATGGGCTCATAGCCCAGAGTATTGTATGAACATTAGAGGTCTAGAAAGGAAATTGTGGGAATCTATTTTTAAGACTGATGAATGATACACTCTGGAGGCATCTTAAAATCCTAAAGTGTGGGAAAAGGGTTGAGAGTTTGAGGAGAGGATGCCTAAAGAATGATAACTTATATTTGTCCAGCACTTTATATTTTTCAAAGTGTTTTCACATCCATTTTTTCATTTCCCCTCATTTTTTCCCTTGGGAACTTGAACATTCTACTTTGAAATACTTATACACATACATACATATGTGTGTGTATATATTCCACATACATAAACCTGGAGGTGTCTATATATTTCTTATCCACATCAACACTTAGCATAGTACTTTTCTTCTCCCATAGTCAGAAGTAAATAAATCTTGTTGAATTGAAATTGTGTTTCACAACAACTCTGGGAGAGAGAGAAGTTATTATCACTCCCTTCTGAAAGATTAGGAAGCCACTGACCAAAGACATTGTGATTCCCCAACTGATACCAAGTTAGTTGCAGAATCTGGGCTAAAAACAAGTTTCCTATTGGCTAATGGAAAAAAAAACTTTTCCCTAGGCCACAGACCACTTTAGCCATTGACTTGTGAAAGAGAAAAGTATGACATCAAGGTAAAGAAAATTTAGTATTTTAAGTGTGAAGTCAGGGTGTCCCATTGTTTACATTCATGAAGGCTGAGTTTTTGTCTAAAATACTGTCAAAATGACCAGTAAATTCAGTTAAATTTAGACAAACCATTGATCGAGTCAGTCAAAAAATGCTTTTATTTTGGACTCATGTAACTATATATTTTTAACAGCTTGACTACTCAAGTCTTACAAGACTGAAAAGCCAATTTGTATATGCAAATATAGCCTTAATTAGGGGGAGGTGGAAAGGGAAACATCAACAAACTCAAAAGTCAAACTGACTGATTCTGTTTGACTGACACATTGACTATTCAGACAATTCAATTCAAACAGTCATTTTCATAAAGACTGAGCTTTAGAGGGAAGAGCTTAGGGCAGGGAGAGACAGGGAGAATGCACAACTTTAAAAGAGATGGTAAATGAATAATAAGTGACTTCGCAAATCTGTCAGAGGCAAACCTAAAAAGATGAGAAAGAATAAACGCCTGTTAATGGATGAGAATGGACTTGAAACTAATGATGACTCAGAAGAAGCAAAGAGGTTAAGGTTACTTCTGAATCTGTCTTTAACAAGAGAGGTATGAAGAAAATAAATTTGGTCAATTAGGAAGTAATGAAGACCTTGCAAAAATAGCTATTGACAAAAAGCAGGTAGGGGAATTCTTTAGCAATTTGAATATAGCACATACTAACGAATCAGCAGGTCAGGGTGATATGCTTCCTAGGAGATTAAAGAAGTTGATAACATACCTATTAAACCTCTGGCATTTGTTTATTTTTCTAAACAGAGCAGAGGCCTGGGACAGTTCCACAAACCTCATTGATGGAACATCTGTCTTCAGAATGGCAAAGAGACAGCCTCTTAGCTGCCATGCAGTTCAGGTATGGGTGATCTAAGCTAATGAGACTAACCCTCAAGTGGAAAATCTTGAAAAGCAAACACTGTAAAGGAAAGGCAAGGGACAGATAATGTAGACTGGCCAGAGAGCAAATCCTATTAAGGAAATTAAATAGAAATCTCCTATGTAAAGAGTGTAAGATTTGAAATCAGGATATCTGACTTTGAACACCAGTTTTTCCTTTTGATATCTCTTACATGTGTTAAAATTGCTTCCCACTCTGGGCCTCAGTCTACCCATCTTTACAATAAAGGGGTTGGCCAGGCCTCAAAGAACCTTTCTGAGCAATAACTTAGAGCAGGTAAGGGCATCATCCTTTAAGGGGAAAGAGAAAGAGCAGAGTTGGGTGGAGTAGAAGGTTCACTTCATCAGTCCAGAAGCTTCCTCTTTTAAAGAACCAATTCGATAAATGATAAATGCAATAAATTATAAATTATAGAATCTTTCTCTATTTGTTTTTCTGGCTCTTAGTATAGGAGTCAAGCAAAGTAGGTGCTTAATAAATGTTTAACCCAATTGCTAATTAGGGGCTAAATTCTGTTATTTGTATCCTGACGAAGGACTAAGAGAACCGTAGTCTCCCTTGGATTTCCTTGGGTCAAAGCCCTGATTGCCCCATCCTAGTAATGACTGACTACTTTCCAGCTCTAGACCTGAGATCCTGTGAGAAGATGAAAAATCCCACCAGGATACAGATCTTATTGTTATCAGACCTGTGGAATAACACTAAGATAACACTAGCTAGCAGTTATGTAGGGTTTTAAGGTTTTCATGGCACTTTACAAATATTTTGTCTCCACGACAACCAGAGGATGTATTGTTTCCATTTTTAGATGAGGAACCTGAGATAGATGGAACTTAAATGAATTGCCCATGGTCACAAAGTTTTTAAGTATCTGAGGCCTCCTAACTTCCTGGTTAAGGTCCAGGGCTCTATTCAGTGGGCCACCTACCTTTCTAGTATTTTAGTGCTCTACCCCATGAAACAAACCCCTTCCCTCTATAGGGGTTCAAAATCAAAAGGAAAAAAAATGTATACTTTTTTCTGGTATGGCCAGAAAGAAAACTTTGTTGGTCTGAAATCTTATGAAATTAAATACAACTAAATCTCAATACCACAGAATTTTTTTTCTCCCTTTTGTAAGGAATTCTAAATCTGTTATTCCATAATTTATCCCATAATTTTAAACATTTATTAGCTTGAAATAAGAACCAAATTCCGTAGATAGTCACTTCACCAATGTGTCTAGCACCTGGGCTGGGGTAAAAGGAAATAATTCCATTTGAAGAGTTAGGGAAGTATTACACATATTTATTTTAAACTCTTGGTTTCTGAACTGAATCATTAACCAGTCCACTAATGAAATGTCTTCAGGATGCCAAATTGAGGGCATGTGTTGCCAACCCTAATGAGGCCAAAGAAATAATT
Source organism: Potorous gilbertii (assembly GCA_028658325.1). Lineage (NCBI taxonomy): Eukaryota > Metazoa > Chordata > Mammalia > Diprotodontia > Potoroidae > Potorous > Potorous gilbertii. The sequence goes on along the minus strand of CM053769.1, from coordinate 379,185,003 downwards.
CTGGAGGTAGAAACTAACAAAATGAAACTCAAGTTAGGAAAAAATGCAAAGCTGTGTCCCTAGGGGAAAACGTCTGAACTGCAAATATTCAGTGGGTAGAGAAGTATTGGAAAGTAGTCCTACTGAGTAGGGAACAATATAAGCTGATGTCCAATGACAGTCTTTGTTGGAACTGAGTATCAAGAGCTATTATGTCAGAATTGGGACATTTTTTATCATCTCGTATCTGGAGTCTCATACTCTGGTTTGGGGCCATCTCAGAATCAGAACAATGTACCAACACTGGAATGAGTCCAGTGGAAAAATAACCTTTAATTAAAGGGATGAGGAACTGATTTACTAAAAAATTATTGAAGCAATTAATTTTATGGCTTTGTCACAAAAGGGAGGGGTCTCCTTGACATTCAATGGGGACTTTAATTTGCAATAATGAGTAATAGAGGAAGAAACTATGTAGACTGGATATAAACAAAAAAACAAAAAACAGTGCCCCTGTAAGGACTAGTAAATTGGTTTCTGTAGTGGTTAGATGCTTTTTAGATTATCAACAAAACTGGCATGGAAGATATCCCTGAGTCAGCCTCAGCTATTAAATGTGGATTGGGATGGGGTGTGGTGCCAGAGCAGTAGGATTATCAACGGTTAAGTAGTTAGTAAGCATTCATAAATCAAGTGTTATTTCAATTGAAAGACTGCCTATAAATGGAGAAGAAGAAAGAAGTTAAAATGACTGTTACAGATGAAACATTATTTGCTGCACATTGCTAAATTTTAGAGATAAGTTTGTGGGTAAATTATCCAATGGAATTCTTCACCACCATATTGCCTTTCATGTAAGAAATACTCAGTGGATGTTTGTTGAGTGAATCAGTGGTTTAGTTTCAAATCCAGCACTAAAATATAGGAATGGGACCCCCTAGCACTCCAAAAGACCGATCAAATTGCAAACTATTCCCTTTGTTTTCTCACTACGCTTTTACCAGAATCAAGAGGCTAAGATTCTTGCTTAGGGGCCTGATAAAAGAAGTTGTTTAACCAGCCTAATGAACCTTTGAGAATGGCTTCACCACAGACAACTTCCTTGAGAGGACTGGAAACTTCTATTCAGGTATGCTCAACAGCACTTCTCTGAGGAGTAGGGCATGTCCTAAGTCAGTCTGGTCATTGGATGGGGATGAGTTCATTTGGTAGGGTTGTGTGAAGTCACCTCTTTTGAAATAGTATATAAACAGGATTCGTTAGTTGTGGGTGTGGCTTTTCGATTCTTCTTCCTTTTTAGAAGGTAGAACAGAGCCTAGTAGGACTAAGGCCCTGGGGAAAAGAACCACTCCTATCATTTGAGGTATAGGTCTATGGAACCTACTTATTTTCTTGCCTACATGGACCTACATTTCTGGTCCCAGATTTGGAAAAAAAAAGTGCTGACACAAACTGTTAACCAGAGAGATGGCAGTTCTGTGAAGAAAGAAAACCAGATGGTCTGAGAATGGAAATATTTGAATTCAATTTTTCCGGAACAGTGCTGAGAGTTCTTGAACCTAGCACATTTCCCCCACACTCCTCAAGAAGTGGGGATTTCCTGGTTGATATTAGCTTCAGGATTGGTAAGCTAGCAACTACAAGTTTTAAAGTTCTGGGCTACAGTTTTCTAAAGAGAAAAAGGTTTTTGATTGACACAATTTTTTTTTTTGAGAAATAAAAGGATTACACACATAGCTGCTTAAACTGGAGAAGGAGAAGGGGTGGTGGTGGTTTAAGCCGCAATATGGAGGAGAAAACAAAAGACTTGAACTTTTCCCTGTGGTGTTATTATGAGTTGTTTAGACAGTATAGGTCAATGAGGAAGGAGATGACTCTTCTAACAATTCTACTTACATTTCCTTCCAGGGAGAGGCTAAGCCTCTTCAAGTACTACAATAGGCTTAAGTGACTGTATAGGTTTCTAGGGGTGAGAATGGGTTTTTTGGAATGGAAAGGGGTCACCTGTTCATCATTCTCAAAGGTGCTTCCCTCAGGAGGTATTCCAAACCACATGGCTGGATGCTTATCTGGTGCTATTGGGTGAAAGAAGGATTCACTATTGAAGGTTTGCTTCCTTAGCAACCTTGACTACTTTCCTTCTGAAGAAGTTAAAACCACAGGGTGGTGCTATGAGTCTATAAGATTTTAGGACCCTGGGGAAAGATGGGATTCACCAGAGAGGAAAGAGAATTGTCTTGATTGATTATAGGTTACTAAGATTCTTTTTTAATAATTGTCTCCACTTATATGTGAGGCTGTCCTATACTAAGAGATGTATTTGTTACCTTGAGTGCCTGTAGAGGATCTGAAGACTCTTACATACACCCTGTGATTCTACTCCTAGGATTTGTAGCATCTTTCTACAATAGTTTAGATTCATTTCTACCTTGGTGCCAAAAGATGAAGTATTGAATTGATAGACCCTGGTCCAACTTCAAGCTAAATTCTGAGATTTCCCAGATGAATCTCTGTATGGGGACAACCAAAGTCACAGGAGCTTTAATTTGGATAAGGGGGAATCTGCTGGGGGTGTTTGGCCTTAGGTTGTACTAATAATTGGGTTCACCCATTTTCTATTTCCCTATCATCCTTGTCTCCCATTAATGTGGGAGACCGTAAGTTGACTGACAATACATTTTATCAATAACTTTTATCAACTTTTTTTATTATAAAACAATATAAAAAAACTATGTTATTACATAAGGCTTGACTGATGAAATTATAATCTCCCAGTTCCTGGAATATTGTAATTGCTAAATAAATGCTTGTTGGTTGACTGACTGATCACCTCAGAGATCCAGTAATTGATATTTCCATGTGATTGGTTTAGCTACCTGCCTGGTTATGCTTCATTTCAGTCCAGGAACCTTTGTAGACATAAGACCAAACTCAGCATATGATTATTAGTCTTTCTCCTTTGCATCAATCCTGTGTTTTTTTTCCCCCTCAATAAACTCCTTTTCCTAACCAGCCTACGTGGTAGTCATTTTGATAACATGCCACAGGGATCTCTGAAAACCTTATTTTCTGTTGTGAATTGCTATGGCTTCTTCCATTGTTGCTTTATAAGCAAACTCCTAGGCTGTTTGGTGTGCTTCCAGCCTTCATGCATTTTTAATGATTTACAGGGAAAAGATAGTTTTTTCTCCTTTTAAAAAAATAATAAATTTAATGACTTAATACACATCAAGTGGAATTGTTGGTTTGTGGTGACGGTTTTATAATTCCAGGTTCAAGTTTTTTCTATTTAATTATGCACAATAACTCTCATGGAATATAATGCAATAACAAAAACATGCACTGATGCTGGCATAAGAGCCCGTTGTTTATTAGTATTGGTCCTGTGCTTTATGTTTGAAATAAAATATTTGGAACTAATGTTGGCCATGTTTCCTCCAAACTAGACAAAAAAAACTTCCTCTCTGAAAATATGGAGCTACAATCTTTGGTGCGAAAAGCCAGCAGCTCCAGAGATAGCAAATTAAATTGTACTTGTAGCAATCCTTGTGGCACATTTTGTTGCTTGCTCAGAGTTCTTTTAATACTAATAATTTAATAAAGTGGAGGACTGATACATTGACCCGAAGATCTCCAAAGTATCATGGAATTTCCTGAGGTTAAAAGGCACAGCTTGCTGAAAGGTTGTTTGTTTTAAACTCGCACATTCATTGTTTTTCTCTTTTCCTCCCTCTTTTCCCTCCTCCCTTCATTGCCAAGACTCAGCTCGGGTTTTGGAATTGTCTTTGTTGGATATCAGAATCTGGAAGCAAGTCTTTGTGAGCCCTATGAGATAAGGCTTGCAGTTCTTCAGATCTCAGGGAATGAATTTTTCTAGTGCTGCATAGCATAAATACTCATCTCTCATGGCTTAATTTTCTTGGGATAAATTGGGGTTTCTTAGGAGAAAGGTGTCCAGTTCTCTAAAACTTATTCTGCAAGGTGGTTTGGTCTTCCCTTTCCTTATAGGGAGAGCAAGTGGAAACAGGATTTTGGTTAGAGATAAAAAAATACACTTGCTAAACAATGGTGCCCTTGCAAATAGACCCCATCACTGAAATTCACTACTTCTTCAACTCTGTCTCTTAGAATCCCTACCTTCTTTCAGAGTAAAACTGAGATGCTACCTCCTCCCTCAGTTTGATCCTCCAAGTACTAATACCCTCCCCCTTTTAAATTTCATTTTTATATCACCCATGACTAGAGTCTACCACCATGATTAACAGAGTGAACCTTGCAATTTTTTTACCCTCTAAATTGGTGAATTCACTGGTTTTGGGAATTCCCAGTAAAGTAACTCCTTCTATCAACTAAAGTCAACAACTGCTCAGCAGCGTCAGATTTTTGGAGAGTTATTTAGTACGCTGACAGATCAAGTCACAGAGACTGGTCCTAAGGCTAGCTTTCTATCCATTGTTTTCCTGCCTTAAACATAATAGATTTTTAATATTTATTTTAAATTGAACAAGCATTTATTAAGCACCTACTGCATATCAGATACTGGAATGGGTTCAAACACAAAATCAAAGAGTTTATAGTTGACTTGGAGGAAGCAAAAGATACACAGATAATAGTTATCTCTTCTGCATCTCAGGGGTTAGGAGTATGGCTCTCCATGACCTAGAAAATCCACTTAAATTTTTTTGCCCCTACCTTCATACTAGAGAGGAATTCTGAATGCTTTTCTTTTCCTTTCATGAGGTGTTTACAGTGCCTTATTGCAAAAAGTATTTGGTCATGGGCTCTGTCATCTGTTAGCTTTCATGAGTCATCTGTGGCTTCAGCAAAACTCACCCCAAATTCCTGTTTGATTTCTTATGATGACCCATGATATATAGAAACTTTGAAGGGGAAAATTGTGATGTGAAAGGGATAACTGCTTTCAGTTAGCAGCAGTCAGTCAAAAAGCCTTTATTAAATGTTTAATATGTGCCAGTCACTGTGTTATGGAGTGGGGATACCAGGAAATGAAAAAACATTGTCCCCATTTTCAAGAAGCTCACCTTCTAACAGGGGAGAAGTCATGCAAATAACTATGTATGTGGCAAGTTATATACAGTGTAAATGGAAGGTAATCTCATAAGGAAAGCAGTAGAAGTGGAATGTGGAAGGATGTAGGTTGGTGGAAATGTAGAAAGATCTTCTTCAGAAGGTGGAAGCTGAGCTCAGGGTTGAAGAAAGCCAGGAGGCAGAGATGAGGAGGGAGAGTATTCCAGGAATGGGGCATAGTCAATAAACAAGTAGAGAGTAGGGAAACATGGGGCCTTGTGTGAGGAAAAACAAGGAAGCTAGTGCCACTGGATCACAGCGTCAAGTGTAGGAAGACTGAAAAGATAGGAAGGGGCCAGGTTGGGAAGGGCTTTAAATGCCAAACAGAGGACTTTACATTAATTTTGGGAGTAAAGGGAGCCACCGAAGCTGACTGATTCATGGCATGATCAGACTTGCACTTTAAGAAAGTCACTTTGGCAGATGCTTGGAGGGTGAATTAGAGTGAGGAGAGACTTGAGGCAGAAACCAATTGCAATAGTCCGTGCATGAGGTGATGGGGGACTATACCAGGGTGGCCATGTCAGGGAAAGAAGGGACATGTTCAAGAGTAGTTATGAAGGCAGACCCGGTAAGACTTGATAACAGATCAGACTGTGGGGTCAGTGTGAATGAGGAGCTGAGAAGGATACTGCTGTTTCCAGTCTGGGAACTTGGAATATTTGTGGTGTCTTCAGTAGTAACTGGAAAGTTGGGAAGGGGAAAATCTTTGTGGGAAAAAGATACTGAGCTCTATTTTGGACTGTGAATTTGAGATGCCCCAAAGACATTGACTGATGTGTACCTGGAGTTGAAGAGAGAGATTAAGGGTTGGAGATATTGATCTGAGAGTCATGTGCTGATAATAATTGTATAATAATTGATAATTGAACACAAGGGGGTTGGGGGAAACACCAACATCTGGGAGGGAAGTCAGGAAAAGCTGCATGTAGAGGGGGGCATTTAAACTGAGTCTTGAACAGAGCTGGGGATTCTAAGAAGCAGAGGTTTAGAGGGAGTGGATTCCAGTTTGGGGCACTTAGCACACAGGGAATGCCTTTCTGGGCAGTGACGCAGAAGTAAGAGATAGAGAGGGGCCACTTTGGCTGGGATTGGCGAGACAAAGAGAGATGGGAAATCACTCTTCTAAGATAAGTTGGAGCCAGTTTGTAAATGACTTTAAAAGCCAAACACAGGGACAAGAAGCTGCTGATGTTTCTTGAGCAGGAGAGTGGTATGGTCAATGGTTTGGAATTAGACAGGAAAGAGATTGGAGGTAGGGAGACCAATTAGGAAGCACTATAGTATAAGGGAATCCACAAGAGTGATAACTTGGTTGAGTTTAATTAAATGATTATTTAGCCATGGAGCAAGTGAGCAAGGTACATTATAAAGTATTTTCTGATAAGAAGAAAAGATGTGTATCTCTCTGAAGTACTCTGAGTTCCTTTTCATTAACTTTTAGGTGACTAAATATGAGAGATGTTAAATAATGGTCATGCTTTGGGGTAGCTGGGTGGGATAGTAGATAGAGTGCTGGAGTCAGGGATATTCCTCTTCCTGAGTTCAAATCTGGTCTCAGACATCTACTGGCTGTGTGACTCTGAGCAAGTCATTTAACCCTACTTGCCTCAGTTTCCTCATCCGTCAAGCAAGTTGGAGGAAGAGATGGCAAACCACTCCAGTATCTTTGCCAAGAAAACCCCAAATGGGATCATGAATAGTTGGACGTGACTGAATGAAAGATAAAGAAAGAAGAAAATAAACCCATGCTTCAGGCAGGGACCAGATTAGATTAGGTTGCTTCCTGGTGGCCTTTGTGATAATGTGTAATAGAGGAGCCTCCTTCATAGGGCAGACAGGCCAGTCAAGGGAAAGCAGCAAAGAGCCCTGAGGGAAAGACAGAAATGTGGCAGTAAATCACCACTACTACCTTGAGTACCATCTCCTCTCAAGCTCAAATAGAGACAACCTAGAACCACTGAGTCTAGTCTACTGCATTTAGCCATCATCCTGAAAAGAAACATTGGTAGAATTGACTCTGGGCCCTACCAAGGACCCAGAAAATAAAGTCCTTGACACCAAAGTTCTTGATGCTCCCAAATGGCTCGGCATCAGAAACTATGATTTTATAAGTGGAAGTGACATTAAACAAAGGGCATTACCATCTGATTTGCCACTATGTCCTTAGGATAATGGAGGTTTGTCCATCTGATTTGCAAGTGAAACCTTCCCTATGTGTGGTTCCCATTAGCTTTTATCCTCTTTCAGAGCAGAGACTACCTTACATTTTTATTTGTAGTGCATTGCATATGGTAAATGCCTAATAAATGCTTTTTCCCCACTTTCCACCAATTCGTTTATTTATCCATTGAACAGAGGGTTGGATTCAATGATTTCTTTGATTCATTACAAAGGTTCCTTGAAATCTTTAGGTTAGGATATCTCTTATGATGCTTTCAACTTTAGGATATATATGAAATTCAGAGCACTTGGTGGATACGGAAGGTGATGGGGTCACAATCCATCTGAAGGATCCCAGCAATGAAGGTGCTATCTCCTTGATCCCCTTTAAAAGCTTTGTCATTGTGACAGCGAGGATAACTTTCTTTTGTTTGTGCAATCCTAAACAATATATGTTCACAAATCTGATTACTGTCATTTGGAGGCTTTAGTAGGGTGGAAGTGCCTTGCAGTTTGTCTTTTTCATCCTTCTAATATATGCTAGCCCTGCTCTCAACAAATAGCAGACTTCTCAAAGAGAAAATGTTAAGGATTATTAAACCTTCATTTCTTAATTTCCATCTTGATTCAAAAAATCACAGGAGGCTGTGATCTTATTTTATGATTTCTTTTTTTTTCATGCAGTTGGAATTGGTAATCTGACATTTATTAGCTGGTGAAGGTAGGCTTTTTCTTTATAGCATTAAATATTCTTTTTCATGATGGTGTTTTACTTTACAAATGGCAAATAGATCATGATGTGACCTGCCTAGAAATGCTTTCCTCAAGTGTTTGAGAATTCCAAAAACCTCTTCCTGTAGCATTGGCATTTGGAGTCCTTCTATCATGTCTGACACACTTTATACCAGCCATCATTCATGGAGTGGTAAGAAAAAGTTAACTGCAAATGAGAAAAGACTTGATTTTTTTTTTCATTCTTATATGCAGCAAAGCCTTTTCTGGAATGAATTCCCCCAAACTTAGAGGGTTTACTGATATTATTGAGATTTTACTGTGTTCAGGCTATGTGTAGTCAGTCTCATGCCAACTATAGTCAAGCATGAAGTGTTTTCATTCCCAGAGGAGAGTAAATGGTCAAGTCAACAAGCATTCTACCTTTATGCCAGATGTATTGGGAATACAAGAAAAAAGCAAAACTAGTCTCTGATCACAAAGAACTTACCATTTAATTCAGAAGGCAAAATGCAAACAACTCTGAACATGTAGAATATATCTCGATATCTCTCTATATCTCAATAATTTGGAAATAATCTCAGAGGGAAAAGCACTAGCATTAAGAGGGATGAGGAGAGTCTTGAGGTTTTGTCTGAGACTTGAAGGAAGCTTAAAGAAATGAGGAGGTGGAGACCAGGAGGGAGAATCTATGGATTTTTATAGAGCTGAAAGAGATCTTTGGGCTCCTATGATCAAACCTCTTCTTACAAATGAGGATACTGAAAACAAGAGAGGTAGGTCAGACAATCAGGGGCAGAGGTAGATTTTGAACCCAGGTATCCAGATTCTCAGTCCAGAACTCTCAACATCACAACCATCCTAGGTCAGATGTCAGACTTTTGGGTACTTAACAGTACCAGTCAGTACTTTCTCTTCCACTTAGTGGAGTATGATTAAAGATGTTTTTTTTGATAGAGGGGGACGGAGGTGGAGCTACAATCTGTGTGTTCATTCTATCCCCATCCTCCCACCTTTTGGGTTGAGCAACTAGTTCCCTATCTTTTCCATCAATTTTAATTATGTCTCTGTTCTCATGCTCTCTCTTTTTTCCTTATTATAGGTGGTTTCGTATTGTAGAACAGATTAAGACTAGGCATCGGAAAATATCCACAGATACTGAACATCACCACCAAAGTATGTTTGGTATGAAATTGCCTGGGAAGTTGTAGACTCTACCTGAAGACACCTGAATGATAAACTGAGTGACCTTGGACAAGTCATTTTACCTTTCTGGGACTCAGTTTATCGGTAACAAGAGAAATTTAGACTAGATGGTCTCTAAATTCTATTTCAGTGCTCAAATTCCATGTCTCATGTTCTAGGTCTCAGTTCCAACATTCTAAAAGTCTACCCTTAGGACCTACTGGGCTTTCTTAGCATCTCTTGACCTATAAAGTGGAGAAAATATCACTGACTTCATAAGATTGCTATGAGAACATTTATATCTCTATCTGTCTATCTATGCATAGATACATACACATATAGGTATGTAAACGTAAGGCATTTTGCAAAACTTAAGACTATATAAATTCTAGTTCTTATTATTACATATCTTGTTTATACGTAGTTATTGCCCTCATGACTTGTGAGGCCATGATTATGAGTTTTTTGAGAGAAGGGCATGGGGTTTTTTCCCCCTTTCTTTGTATCGCCAGGGCTTAGTACAGCACTTGGCACATAGTAGGTGCTTTAATAAATATTTGTGAACTTGATTTGCTTGTCTGTTTCCTCCCTCATTAGATTGAAAGGTAGCTTCATAAGGATAAAGGCTGCTTTTGCCTTCCTTTGTGTCCCCATCACTTAGAGCAGTATTTGGCATATCAAAAGTACTTAATAAATGCTTGTTGACGTTCTAATTTTCCTATTTTTCCTTTAATTTACAACATCTCCCTTCTGTTTATTTTGAGTTTTTTAAAAAGTCTATTGACTTACTAATTCTCTTAAATAACTAATCCTCTCCTTTTCTATTTTGTTAACATTTATTTTAAGGGAAATAATTTTTTCCCCTCTGAGAACTGCTTTAGTTCCATCCAGAAATTTCAGATTTTTTCATCATTATAATTTCTTTGACACAATTATTAATTCTATAATGTGTTCTTTTACCCACTTATTATTTAGGATTTGATTGCTACGTCTTCATTTGTCTGTGTCTTTTGTTTGTTTCCCTTGATTTAATGACCATTTTTACTACATTATGGTCTATAAAGATTGTATTTACTATTTCTGACTTTTTATATTTGCGATATCCTTGCACACCAACACATGGTCAATTTCTGTAAAGGTTCTATGTGGTGCTGAGAAATATTTATATTCTCTATCACTCTCATTTAGAAGATACTATAAATCTTTAGTTTCTTTAGGAATTTGCTTAATTCTCCATTTCTCTTTTTTTTCATCTTTCTATTCTATTTCTCCAAAATTGAGAGAAGGAAATTAAAGTCTCTTATTAGTGTGTTATTGTCTATGTTTTCTTGTAATTTGGTTAACTTTTTTTCCTTTATGGATTTAGATACTAAGAAGGTTAATGTTGATATTGATTTGTTATATATGGTTCCACTGGGCATGATATAGTTTGCTTATTTATTTCTTTTTATGTGGTAAAGTTTTGTTTTTACTGTGTCTGATAGCATGATTGGAACTCCTACTTTTTTTTTGTTTTACTTGATTTATAGTAAATTATTTCGAGCCCTTCATTTTTACTCCATGTATAACTTTGTTTTTCATTTCTTTCTTTTAGGCAATATTTTTTTTTAAATCAACTCTGTCAGTCTCTTTTGTTTTAGTAGAATTGTTGAATTCATTCACATTTAAATCTATTAAGGTTTGATGCATATTTTCCTCCATTTGTTTCTAATACTGTTATTTTCTTTAATTAGATTTTTTAGAGAGCTTTTTTTTCACTTTAAAGACAATTCATTCTATGTTGAAGCAACTATTGTGGCAGCTTCTCTTCTCCTCACCTTGAAAACATTCTTCCTGACTGTCATATTCCCTTTCCCTAGGTTTGAAATTTTATTTAACTTATTAATTTCTAATTTTGATAAGAAAATACTTCCCAAGAAGCTTATTCTTCTCTCTTTTCTTTCAGTTAGTTAAGAAAAATCTCCTGTATTCTCCTTTCAAAATCATTTGTTAGTTTTTTTCATTTTCTATGTTTTTTTTTTCTAAAAAAGAATTTTTTCCCTTGTTTTCTTCATTTATTCTCTTTGCTTTTCATCTATTCTATGCTCTTGTTCTTGGATTTATGGTCCTTGTAATGATTAATTCCTTTTTAGTTTTTGTATTTTGCATGACATCAAGGCTTCTAAAGTACCAGTTTTGAGTTTCCTCTTCTAAACAATTTCTGTGTTATAGTTTTTTACATTTTACTACTCTACCACCTTTATTTTCTGCTGTAACTCACTTTTTTTTTCCAGATTATCCTTCACTTGAGTATATTTGTATTTCCAGTTTCTTGTTCTCTCCCCATCTCTTTTTTTAAAGTGAGACTTACCATGGTAGATTCAAGTTTATTTTTTTATTCTGCCAATTATTTCTGTTGTTCAGGCCATAAATTCTGCTATCATAATTCTAATTTCTCCCTTGAACTACTTAGAAACATACTGCCATGCTTCCATGCTTTCTTGGTACCTTACTTCATCAGATGTTGATTAAATTTCCTTGGTCTTGCAATATTTTTTGAGATGTTTTGGACTTGCTTAGATGTCCCAGTGACCATCTTCCTTTCTGTTTTTAATATCTTACCTGCTAATTTATTGACTCATGAGCAAGATTTTTAACTGGTTTTTTTCATCCTGAAATCTTTGGTAATTTTGGTCCTCTCCCCTTTATATTCTCTTATCAATCATTTTCTGAAACTTTTCTTCTCATGAGGATCTCCCAAGAGTTATCTTATCCCTCCATATTGGAGAATTCGCTTTTTAATGACCTCAGTCCCTGACCCAAGTAACTTCTGGGGCAACAAAACTGACTTCAAATGAATGCCAGTCTCCTTTTTTTCAGCCTTGGTGCAGTTCTTTTCACAGTTGGTGTCCTACTCCAGTTTCCTCTATTCTTTTGTCCTTTGTCTGAGTGCTACATCACACAGTCCTAGTCCAGCCATGCTTCTGCTTTTCTTCTTTTTACCTCACCTCCTCTACACAGGGAGGAATGTGGCAAAATTAAGTTAAAAGTGTGGTAGCAACAAATACAGTAGCAATAGCCTCAACAAGGAAATTGCTGAGTGGATCTCAGAGTATACAGCTCTCATGGAGCTGGAAGATCTGAATTTCAGCCCTAGCTCTGCCACTTAATTACCTGTGAGGACTGAGACAAGTCATTTAACTTCTCTGGACCTCAGTTTCCTCATCTATTAAATGATAATGTTGCACTAGAATACCTCTAAGGTCTTATCCAATTCTAAACCTTAAATGATAAAATTCTAAAACAGAGAAGATAAAATCCATTTTATGAATTATATACAGTGCATTTCTAATACCATTCCAAGTCCCCCACCCTCACCACCTCAAAATCCTTCAAAGTTAACCTTAGAGAGCCAAGAATGATCCAGTAGCTACTTACTGAGGACCTGACTGGCTATTCCAAATGCAGCTGAACAAGTAACTTCTGAGCACACACTATACAACAAATGACATTTTCCTGATGGGGGCAGATTTATTGGAAATGAAAGTTATATACAAACAAAAGACATCACTTTAGAAAATCATGAAATAGAAATAAATGATCATTCATGCTTTTGTTGTTTGTCATTTGCCCCAGGTAGACTTTTACTGATGCTTTTACAGTAAGTAACAGCCATCTTCAGATTCCTCAGCCTTGGAAATTTGTGTACTGAGAAGTCTCTGCCTATCAATCTGGCATTGTTGGAATTGTCTTACTTGTTCAACAGTAGTAGTCTAATGCTGAATGTCTTCGCAGACACAAAACAGCTTGACATTTCTAAAAATTGGACCAATCATGTCAGTCCTCTTCCCCCTTCCTAAAATAAAATTTGGTATAGGGGCTGAACCTGGGACTAGAGCAATATTTTGTTGGTATTGGGAACTCCTTTGAGTTATCTGGAACACTGAGAGGTTTGATGATTTGCCCAAAGTTATCTGTGTGTCAGGTGGACCTGAAGCCACATTTTTTGACTTCAACGCTAGCTGTCTGTCCACTACCTCCCAATGGTTTTCAAAAACAAAAATACAACAAAATTGTATAGTAACAGGAGGACAAGTACCTGGAGCAAAATAAGCTTCATTCTTTATTCCCTTTAGTGACATGCTCTTAATGGGATGCTCAGTAAATATCTTAGAATTGATTTGAATTAAAAACTTTAATGGCAAAATCAGTATTTTCAGTAAAATCAGATTATACAAGATGATACAGCTTATACAAGAAGATATAGTCCTTATCTCACCCCTGAAGGAAGATCGAAACAGTCAACTGCCAAGGTACTCTGCATGGAAGTACCTTGGAAAGAGAGCTCACTGCTAGGAAATATCCCTGTCTGGGTTTGTAGTCCTCTGAGCCTCCTTTATTCCCTTTCCACTTTCTTGCTCAGCCATATTAGCTAGGGGAGTAGAATTCAAACTACTTTTCGTTTTCATTTAAAATACTAAGCCAGAAGAAACAAGTTAATATAAGAAGTTTCTGAAATCACTGATCTTTCCATGTCACCATGGAAAAAAAATGAGAGAGCAAATCATGTAAAATTACTCTCCTTTTAAATATGTGCCATTCATACTGGGGCAAGTCTGAATTTTAATAACCATTCAGTTGCGGGATCTGTCACTTTAGTTGGATAATATTATAAAGGAAAACCAACGATTTTTTTTTGCCAGTCTCCAATCCATTACATTTGTATAATTGTGCAAAATGAGCTAATTTTTTAAAACTGTATTTCAATAGAATTTTAAAAATTTGAGGTAGGTTGAGCATTTTTTGATGGTTCAGTAAAGGGAGCTAACAAATGGCCTGAAGGAATGAAGTACAGAGGCTTATTTTGTGTTATTGAAGCCTCATTGAGCTATACATTGCAAGGAACTGATAGCCAAATATCTAGGTCTGGCAATTGGATCTTTTGACAGTTTTGTGGGATAGTCACAAATCTGATTCAAGGCTTAACCAGTGTAGATATAACCAGCTTGGATTAACCCAGAACCAGAATTACACATTAGCTAGCAGGGAGTCATATCCATGAGATATGATCTGAGGGCACCAAAGATGTGGCCTGACCCAATCTCCCTTACTCCCTCACCAGTCTTCCTTTATCATTCTTCTTTTACCTGCTCAATGATTCAGAGAAATTTTGAGCTGAAAGGGACTTTAGAGAACAACCTAAAGAGTCATTGAAAACTCTTCAGTGAGCTAATAGAGGAGGACAGTTTGGAGGCTCAGTGCCCAGGAAAAGGTTGCACTGTGAAAAAATGAAACAATTTTTATGAACATTTAATTCATTGAAGGGGAAATCTCAGGGACTGTTCATCATACTAACTAATATTATTTCACATCTTGTTTATGCCTTAAATCTTATTCACTAGTCCATTAAGGACATGGCCAATCCAGTAAAATATGGGGAATAACAGGCCAATTGTTGGGAATGGTTTGAAGTTCTTTAGAAGGAAGGTCTATGAGGGATATTTAGGATAGCCCTAGGCAGAGTTGTGAAGTAAGTGAGGTTTGTCTGCAGGTTCTTTATCTTTTTGCCTTTTATCATGGTGCAGTGAAAAGACTTTGCATCAGAGACTGGGCCTTAAGTGTCCAGACACTCATTAGCTGAATAAAAGTGGAGAAATCATTTAATCTCTCTAAGTCTCTGTCTCCTCATCTAGAAAATGGAGATAGTAACATTTCTACATGGCCAGGTAGTTGTGAGGGAAATCCTTTGTAAACCTAAAAATATAAATGTGAGGGTTTTTTAGGTATTTATTGTTACTTTACAATGAAGCCGTAGAGCCTAGTGAAGAGTGCTTGAATTTCAACCAGAAAAGGTCTAGCTTCAACCACTGCTTCTGACACTAGTAGACGTCACTTCAGGCAAATCACTTACCCCATTTGTGACTCTGACCCTCCTTAAGACTTCCATAAATCATGGATGGAACATAGTCAGTATTGGTAGGAATTTTCCATCATGTTTTTGTTTTGACCAAACCTCTGATTTCACTGGGTTTAGAGCCTCCTGCGAGGTTCTTCCTCTCCATCTGTAGAACAGGACCAGCTCTTTACTCTTAGACAATTGCTCTAAGACCCCACTGCCAGGATGACTGAATCACAGACTTTTTGAGCAGCCATGTAATATTATAAACAAAGCTATTTTCACCCTCATCTTATTGTGTGTTATATGACAGCACACTGCTTGTGTAGAAAAGCCCCTAATCTGGGCATCCGAAGACTTAGGCTTAGTTCCAGGTTTCATTTGCTAACTCTGTGACTTGGGCCAGTTTCCTCATCTCTAAAATGGGAGAAGGGAACAAGCATTTATTAAGTACCTACTGTGTCCCAGTGACTGTGCCAAGCACTTTACAAATATTATTTACCAATGGTAATACTAATAGTACTTGCATTACTTACCTTATAGGGTTGTTGTGAGGAAATAGCTACCATTTTTATAGTGTCTTAAAGTTTGCAAAGTACATTACAAACATTATCGCATTTGATTCTCACAACAATCTTGGAAAATAGGTACTCTTATTGTGTTACAGATGAGGAAACTGTGAAAGAAAGAGATTAAATGACTTGCCCAGGGTCATACTGCTAGTAAATGTCTGAGGCTGATTTGAATGTGGGTTTTCCTGACTCCAGATCTAGTGCTCTATCCACTGGGCTACAAGGTTTCCCCTTATGAAAGTAGTTCTTCAACATTAAAGCTCCCCCAAAAATGTGAATTTTTGTCATTATTGTTCTTTACCTGGTAATATTGTTGTGGAGGAAATATTTAAAAGACATAATATTTATGGAGCATTTTGCATCCTTAAAGCAGTAGAGTATAGTAAGTTTTTTTTTATTGTCTTGTTCTCATCTTTTTGGATGAGGTTTAGATAGAAATGATCCTGGGACTAGTCACATCCTGCTATCACCCTTTTACATTCAATTTTTTATGAATTATTGGAAGGTAGATAAGTATTTTTCATAGTTGAATATAAAAGCATTAGGATGGAGGCTATAGAATATATGAAAGCCTCTTGAGTACAATTCTAGCAGGAGACTGGACAGCAGGAATGATATGGGCTTCATTCTTTCCCCCATGACTTTGATTTTCTCTTCTAGATCTTTGTACTTTGAAAGATTTTCATTCCATGTAGTTTGCCATTCAGAATGGTGACATCTACTAAAAATGTTGCTTCTAAGTCTTTATGAATCATTGTTATATCCAGCAGACTGTAAACTATAGTTTGGTCCATTTTGTTGCTGTCATTAATAAAGTATACCAGAATTCATGGAACAGCCATGTCTGACACAATGTGACACCAGCTAAGCTAGTATCACCTATCACTAAAGCAGAGATGATGTGTGCAGCCCCAGCTTTGTTCCAAATCATTTAGTTGACAGCAGGATGCAGGGAGCTGTGGCTTTGAGCATCCATGATGTTGCCAGTGGTGTTTTCATTGCTTCTGTGTCCATAAGAATCAGAGCCAGATGTTTGCTGAGAGGAAAAGACAATGAAAGAGGAGGAGTCATCTCTATTAACTACAACTGTGTCTCTCTTTTAGTGGATCAAAACCATTCAAGGAGTTAAGCCTGGCCCTTAATTCTGGGCCACTGCACTGGGCCTTTCTTTGATTTTTCAGTGCAGCGGGTGAAGTGTTCTCATCACTAGCCAGTCCCTGCGTCTCCCAACTCTTCTTTTTCCTCAGGCCTGTCATCAAAGCAGGGCAAAACAGAACCCTAGAAGGTGGGGGAAGAAGAGTGACTCTACCCTGGATAAACCACTTACTCACGGACGTTATGAAAGTCATGAAAATGTCAAGTTCTGTATTTCAGTTCAGTAAAGTACACATACAGAATGCTCTCTACTCACTGACTTTACAACTCCAGGGTGAAGTCTGCAGCTTCATGCTTGAATAACAAATAGACAGCCTCCCACTCTTTCAACGGGAAGACTGCATATTATGTGTAAGTGTGTGTACATATATACAATACATTACACACATGTATATATGCCTATACATGTGTATGCATATACACATATACATATATTTTATGCATGTGTATATAAACATGCAATATTGACACACATACACATATGTATGTATGCAGTACACATGTGTGTACACATCTCTATGTCTACAAACACAATACACATATGCATGCATACACGTACTTGTGTGTGTACACACATGTATACACACATATGCCCACTGTCATTTACACATACAGACATATATCTCCAGCCTTTCTGCTTGAGCCAGCTTACCCAGTTAAGGTTCATTGAAGCTTCTTCCTTTCTCCTCTTCACCAAGCAATGCCAATGATTTTCTTCTGAATCAAGCATTACTTTCCACCCCTCTGTCACTATACATGAGGCTCTTTGATGGGTCTGTAACTGCCGTAATTGAACAAGAATCCTTTTGAGAATGGTGTTAATGATAGAAGATCAGTGATTGACAGAATCACAGGATCTCAAAACTACTTGAGAGGCTCTGTAGTCCCACCCATACAAGATGGAGAATCCTGCCTACAACATTCTGGCCACTAGTCATCCAATTTCTACTTAAAGATTTTCATTGAGAAGGCCACAGCTGTCCATGCTACTTGGAACTCTGATGACTGTGACATCTTTCCTTATATTGAGTCTAAATTTGATGCTCCTATTCATGCTCTTAGAGGGTGGTAGTAGGTGGCTGGGGGAGAAAGAATCTGATCTCTTTTCCATTGGACAGTCCTTTAAACACTTGAAAAATCCTATCCTGTACTTGATAAGTCTCTTTTTCAATCTAAGCAATCCCAGTTCCTTCAACTTCCCAGCATGCTTTCCAGTTCTTTACCTACCATTGTCACCTTCTTCTGGATGCCCTCTACTTTGTCTCTCTCCTTCACAAAATGTGGTGTCCAGAACGAATCAAATATTCCAGGTGTGATCCTACTATGGCAGAGAACTATTACTTCCTTTGTTCTGGATACTAATGCCTATCTTAATAGCATGAGAATCTTTCCTTCTGCCATGTCACTCTGATGAATCTCACTGAGTTTATATTCCCCAGAATGCCCATTTTTTCCCACAGGACCTGGTTTCTAGTCATTCTTCCTTCATCTTGAATATATGAAATTGACTTGAATATATGAAAATGACCGCAAAATAAAATCTTACATTTATCTCTAATAAATTTCATCTTATTTGTTTCAGTCCATCACTCTAGATGGAGAGATATCATTGGATCTCAGCTCTGTCATCCAGTGTTGGTTGTGTTTCTCAGTTTCTGGATATCATAAATTTGAAAAGGGTAATTTCTATGAAATCATGTATTTTGGATAAAAATAGAACCATAAGGCACTATGTTAGAAACTTCTAAGTTGATATCAACCTATTAATGATTTCTCTTTGGGTCTGGTTACTCAAGGACTTTGATTCAACATAACTGTACTATAGTCTAATATACATCTCTTCATCTTGTCTGTGAAGTTATCATGAAATAATCTGACAAATGTTCTCAGAAATCTAAGTATAAGAGGTCTCTGCCATTCCCATCTTTGTGAAACTGCTTACTACACTGTCAAAGAAAGATATAAGGTTAATCTGACAAGCTTTATTCTTGGTAAGGCCATGCTGATGTTTCATGCTCATTGCTTCCTTCCTAACTGCTCATAAATCAACCTTTAATAAGTTTTGAGAATTTTTCCGGAAATAGAAGTAAAGTTTACTGACCTATAGTTCTAAGATTCCATTCTTGTCTATTTTATAAAGGCTAGAACATTTTCTTTTGTGCCTGTGCCTGTGGCACCTCTCCTGTTCTCCACAATCATTCAAAAATCAATGATAGTGTTTCAAAGGTCACATCCTTTGAGAATCCTAAATATTCTTTCAGTATCTTAAAATGGAGTTCATACTTGTTTCTGGTGATTTGAATTCACTGATGGTAGCTAAATGCTACCTTCTCTCATCACATCTTGGATTTCCTATTTCATGCTAATTGTTTTTTGTCCTATCCCACCCATGTCAGAGGTCTTACTCCTTGGAAAAAGCAACAGAAAGGAAAAAAAGAGTTGAGTAATTCTTCCTTTGAACCATTTTCCTTTATTATCACCTTACTTATTATCAACAGTGGTCCCTTCTTTTCCCTACTCTTTCCTCAAATATAGAAAAAAAATATTCCCTGTTTTTCTTAGCATTTGATAACCTCAATTCACCCCCTGACTCATTCACCAACCACCTTGCTTCCCAGACTAGAAAATATGTCATAGAAAACTAATTTTTTTTTCACATCCAGAAGTCTATTCTTGGACTCCCATTCTCCTGACTGGTAAAGCCAATAAGCTGGAGAAGATGGATGGGAGATTGGGAAAAGAGAGCATGTTGAAGAATTGTCCTTGGAACTGAATCTTCATATCAAACAAGAGTGAAGAAATAAATAATAGGTGGAGACATCTGAATAATGTGGGATAAGAAGTAGAAGACCTTGATGAAAGGTGTACATTTTTTTCCATGAAGAACAAAATGAGGTACTGAGCTTAGCTGGAGGGAAAGGGGCTGCGATGGGGAGTTTAAGAAGAGATCAAATGGTTTAGAAATGGTGCTGTGAGAATGGACTAGAGAGCTGATTAGGAAGGAGTAGAATTGCCTTGCTTCAGTGAGAACCCAAATGATAATGGATACTATAAATATGCAGTGGACCCAGTCAACACAGTTGTGTGACTTCCTCTAACTCTATTCAGAAGCACATAAAAAGCAGTGAAAAAATGGGGAGCAATCCAGGATTCTGCTTTGTCAGGGAGTGATTAGCAATGGGACAAAGGGACAGTTGAGAGTAGAGAAGAGTGCAAGAGTTGAATTGGGTCATAGTAAAAAGTAGAGATTAGGAAGGTTGGAGAGTGAAGCCAGAGATTAGATTGGCCTGAAAGAACTGAGGGTAGGGAAGGGATTAGAGTTACTGAGTTAGGGGGCCATAAGACATAGAGAAAGAAGGAATGATAAAAGGTAAGGGAATTTCAGTCCTTATGAATATGGAAGTGCAACATAAGCCACTATTAAGGATGTGACCATCTCTGTGTATAGCTGAGGTCGAGAGAAGGAATAGGTTACAAGGATAGGTTTCCCCAAAGAAATAACTAATGGAAACTTCTAAGCAAACTGAGGAAGAAGGAAATTAGAGAATTTATGGAAACATCACTACGTATGCATTTGCAATGACTATCGAATACATTGTGCTTAGGGTTCAGTCTTTGGTGACTCCTCAGGGAGGTTTTATTATTTGGTGTAGGATGTGTGCCTCTTTCTGGTCATAGAACTGCATACAATCTGCAAGCCTGCTTTAAATGGTAGTGGGCACGTTTCTATATTGAACTAATAAACAGACACCAACTCACAAGGTCAAATCTATTGAACTAGATCTACCATCCAGTCCTGCTTCTCTTTGCCATTAATCTTTAGATATCTTCTTGTACTTCCTGAATTACTGGATTTTAGTCACCACTAGAGAAGAGAAAAAGGAATCTAAGTGGTGCAATGCATAGAATGCCTGGAGTCAGGAAAGATCTCCGTTCACCAGTTTGCCTCACTTTCCTCATCTACAAAATGAGCTGAAGAAGGAAATGGCAAATCTTTTCAGAAAGCCCCAAATAGGGGCACAAGGAGTCAGAGATAACTGAAAAACGACTGAACAGCAACAAAAAAAAAGGTGGGGGAGAGAAAGGATCAAAGCTTAATTTACTTAGCAGATGGCAAACACAAGGCAGAAACATACAGATTCAAAACAATTCAACCTTCAAGTAGAGATCTAAATATCTAATTACCTGCCCCATCCCTCCACAGTGTGTGATTTAAAAAAAGTGTTGTGTTTTGAATTTTCTGAAAGTACTATTCTTTTTGCTAAAGATAAATGTTCCCCATAACAGTCCAATGATACAAGCTATCCACTGATGGATTCATGGTGAAAGCTATTGTCAGACCCTTGTCTCAGTCTAAGAAAGAAATTTCTGACTCTAGCTTTCCAACAATAAAGGCTAGCCTTGTGTTGTAGTGAGCTCCTTGTGGGAGATATTCAGTCAAAGGCTCGATGATGACCCCTCAGGGTTGCTCTAGAAGAGATTCCTGCCTGGCAAAGGAAGTTAGGTTAAATGACCTCTAAGTTTCTTTCCAATTCTACCTCTTCTAAACCATCAATAAATTGTTTTCCTGTGTTAGAGAGTTATTTAAGTGTGAGTGAGATTTATGTCCCTTCCCTTTGAGATTTCCTTCCATTTATAGTGTATATATCATGGATACACATAGATGTTTGTATGTTTTCTCCTCCACAAGAATGTGTTTCTTTGGTTTCTTTGTTATTCTCAACATTTAACACAGTCCCTGCACATAGTAAGTATTTCATAAACATTTGTTGATTGATTAACTATGAGTCTTTTATCTGCTTGAAGCCTGTATATGGCTCAGTGAAAAGAAATACATGAGAAAAGTAGAATTTAGCTAACAGAAAAAGCTTTGGAAGTCTGAATTTTAGATGCAATGAAACCATTGCACTTTGGAACTCTGCCCAGGGCCATATTTTCTCCATTTTTTAGTGGTGTTTGGTGGTCCATGTTGGATAAGCTCTTTGAAACCCTTAGTGGATAAAATGGCAAATCAGTGAAATAATGGCTCAGATTCCTAATAAGTGAGCCACAGTTTTGTTTTTCCCCAAAGAAATAACTGATGGAAGCTTCTATGTAGCAAATATGAACACCCATGACTGAGGGGAAAAAATGTGTCCTCCCAGGAAAATTATTTCCTTGCTGTTATGGAAGATGTGACTTACTTTCTAGAATACATAGGCATTCAATAATTATTCTCAAGAAACCTTGAGAATTTTGACATGGAAACAAGTTATACATTACACATTAAATGGGTCAAATTTCAAGAAAACCCAAGAAACATCTTGAAAATAGCATGAATGTAATTTACAAAGAAAACAATCCAAGGATTACTGCCAAAGGGTTTTTCTTCCAGCAGGAAAGAAAAAGGAATTTCATTTTGCCCCTGCATAGATTGATTGTACATTGAATTTGTGGTCTGTAATGGAAATCTCCTTGGAATTCCCTGAGTTCAGGAGAAGAAAAAAATGAGGGTGAAAGTTGATTTGAGTGTAGAATATAGGGATAGGTCTCACCTACATTCTAACTGCATGGTTTAGTTCCTTCATTCTGCTACAGGTTCCTCTCCACTTAAAAGAGTGTCAGCACTTTCGGTTTAATATTTATTCATTGCGCACTTCCCATTTGTCCAACAGTGTACCATATGCTACAAAGGATACACCCCCCCAAAGTATATAGTATGATCCCTTCCTTCAATGACCTTAGAAATTTGTTAAGAAAACAACATTATTCATAGAATACAATTGGAGAATAACAGAAGACAGCATATGATCAAGTGCTAAAAATGGCTGCAACCAAGTGACAAAGTGTATGGGACAAATTATAAGTCCTGAATAAGTGGGTGGTCTTGAAAAACAGACCAAATACATAGCTCTTTAAAGTGCGTTCCATACCATAATCCTATGAAATTGGGAGACTATATGGTGCAATGGAAAGAGTAATGGATTTGGAGTTAGAAAACCTGAGTTCAAATCTTACCTCTGGTAATTACTTACTACATGTGATCTTGGGACAGTTAACCACATAAGATCTCTGAACTTCAGTTTTCTGAAAAATTAGAGGCTTGAATGAGATGTTTTCTAAGATCTCTTCTGGTTCTAAAATCCGTAATTCTATGAGGTAGGCAGATGACGGTGATACTGACACAGATGACAATCATAGGTACATCTAAGTGTCCAAATATATATGAAGAAACTAAATCTCATAAGGGTTTTAAATGACCTTGCTAAGAAGGCGCAGAACTGAGAAGGAAGTCCTAGGAGCTGTAGTATAATAAATAAATTAATAAAATTTTTATTGTTATATCTCTTAGATTTTCCCCTGTAATCCTCCCCTCCCCTCTTAAGAGAGTTATCCCTTAGAACAAAGAATTTTTTAAGAAAAAGAAAAAAGAAGAAGAAAAAAAATATTCATCAAATAAATCAATACATTAGAAAAATCTATTAAATGCAATGTTCCACACCTCTGGATCTTCTGCAAAGGAAGTATTTTCTTGTATTTCTTACTTGGGAACAGCTTTGTTCTTTATAATTTTGCAGCATTCATTTTAAATTCTTTTTTGTGGTGGCTATTATTTTCATTTACATTGTTATATTATTTGTTATATTGTTATATTGTTGTAGTCATCGTATATTTGTTTCCCTAGCTCTACTCCAATTTGCATTTGTTCATTCAAGTCTTTCAATGTTTCTCTATATCCATTTTCATAATTTTTTAGAGACAGTAATATTACATTACATTCATGTATCACAACTACAACCAGCATTTACTAAGTTCCAGGTTCCATTAGAGACTGGCAAAAAAATGAAACATTTCTATCCTTGAGGATCTTATATTCTACAAAAGGAGACAACATATATCTATGTCAATATATATGAAAGATTTACTGGATAAATACCAGGTACTGGAAAGAATACTAGATTTAGAATAAGGGAAATTGGATTTCCTAACTTGAAACTGACACAGAATGGCATTGAACTATTTAGCACCAAACTTTCTATTTTTTTAAAGAACTATTCTATCATGATAACAAAACCACAGTAACTCCAGTTTCTGGGCCAGAAAACTTTGTTGTTTAATTTTACATGTAGAAAAACATATATTTGGATAGGAAAGAAAAATCGGTTTTTGGTCTCCAACATCAGTGGTCCAACACCAGAGACTTCATTCTGAAGTTAAGATTACTAGGCTATATCTAGAAAACCAATATTAAAATAATAGTACACAAGTAAAGATAAATTCTATAACTGAGGTATAATCATTTATATATTCCTAGGTTATAGTTTGATGGATGAAAAGCAGAGAGAATGTTAAGTTAGTTAATCAACACTATTAGCTTTTCTTCTGCCATGATTCAAACAAGATCCCCAGTGGGATGTCATCTCTCCCAATTTCTCCTGGATGCCATTCTCTGGGAAACATAAATAGATGAAGTCCTTTGAGTATCCATTTCCTT
>CM053769.1:379132958-379160280 GCA_028658325.1 Potorous gilbertii | reverse complement strand
ACAATTCTTGAAATCAACTATGTTGATAATCTCATAGTCATCCTTGTCTCTTCCCATTTCTTTTTTATTAATTTACTTATTTTAATCTTCAACATTCATTTCCATAAGACTTTGAGTTCCAAATTTTCTCCTCATCCCTTTTCTTCCCTCCCCACCCCAAGATAGCATGCATTCTGATTATCAGTTCCCCAGTCTCCCTCCTTCCTATCACCCCACACACTCCCTTTTCCCCACCTCCTCATTTTCATGTAAGACAAGATAGATTTCTATACCCCATTGCCTGTACATCTTATTTCCCAGTTGCATGTAAAAACAATTTTTAACATTTGTTTTTAGAACTTTGAGTTCCAAATTCTCTCTCTTATTCCCTCTCCACCCACCCTCATTGAGAAGGCAAACAATTCAAGGTAGATTATATGTGTGTAGTTATGCAAAACACTTCTACAATAGTCATGTTGTGAAGGACTAACTATATTATCCTCTATCCTATCCCCTCCCCCCCCATTTATTCTATTTTCTGTTTTGACCCTGTTCCTTTTCAAAAGTGTTTGCTTCCTTCCAGGTCAGTTTTCCTTGATAATTTCTTGAAAGATGATGTAAATATCATTTCAGGTAGTCCAATAATTTTTAAATTATCTCTCTTGGATCTATTTTCCACATCAGTGTTTTTTTCCAAAGAGATATATCATGTTGTCTTTTATTTTTTCATTCTTTTGGTTCTGTTTTATAATTTCTTGATTTCTCATAAAATCATTAGCTTCCATATCTGCTCCAGTCTAATTTTGAAGGAATTATTTTCTTCAGTGAGCTTTTAGACCTCCTTTTTCATTTGGCCAATTCTGATTTTTTAAGGTATTCTTCTCTTCATTGACATTTTGGGCCTCTTTTGCCATTTGGATTAGTATATCTTTAAGGTACTGTTTTCTTCAGTATTTGAAGGTAAATCATCTTTAGCAAGCTATTGACTCATTTTTCATGGTTTTCTTGTACCACTCTCATTTTTCCTCCTAATTTTTCCTCTACTTCTCTTTCTTTATTTTCAGAATCTTTTTTTGAACTCTTCCATCGCCTGCAATCAATTCACATTTTTCTTAGAGGCTTTTGATGTAGGAGCTTTGACTTTGTTGTCTTCTGGTTATATGTTTTGATCTTCTCTGTCACCAACGTAGGATTTTATAGTCTTAGTTTTCTTAATGGTGTTTGTTCATTTTCCCAGCCAAATACTTGACTTTCTAACTCTTTATTAAGGTAGGACTCTGCATTCAGTGTGTAGGGTGTCCTGTCCCAAACTTCAGGAGTTTTGTGCACCTGGTTTCAGAGATACTTTGAGGGGTCTGTAAATTTTCAGTTTTTCCAAGGTGGTATAATCAAAAGATATGTGCTTACTCCTTTCCTGGGCCTGTGCTCTGGTCTATGAGTGACTACAAGCACTCTTTTTTGCCTTGGAACTGTGAGGACAATTCCTTCTCCACTACATCCACAAGCTTCACCACACCAGCACTTCTCCTCACTCTAGAACTACCACCCAGGACTGCGAAGCATCTCTTCCCATTTCTTGATCTTTGTTCCCAATCTGTTGCCCAGTTCTGTAGAGTCTTCATCTACATGGTCTTGCATATGTTCTCTTCTCTCTAATAATATAGCCACCCCTCTAATTTAGGTCATCACAAACTCTTCCTTATACTATTGCATCAGCCTCCTGAATGAAATCTCATTTTCTAGTCTATTCCCTTTCTAATCTATCCTTCACACATCTGGCAATATAATAAACCCAATGAACATGACTGAACTCCTCATTATGCTGCTTGAGAATCTTCAGTGGCTCCTTATTGCCTTTAGTGTTGAACACAAATGCCTTAATTTGACATTGAATCCCATTTAGAATACAATTCCAGTCTACCTTTCCAGACTTATTGCAAATCACTGTCCTTCCTACCCTCTGCATTACAGCCAGGCTGGCCTACTTGCACTTCCCCAGACTTAGCACTTCCTCTCTTGCTTTTATGTCTTGCTAGTTCATCACATTCACCACCATATCTTATAATCCATAGTTTCCTGTAAGGGTAGGATTATATACATTTTCTATAGGAAGTCTTTTCTGATACCCTTAATTATAGGTGTTTCCTCCTTTCCCAACAAATCATCATGTATTTAATTATCTGTTTTCAAGTGATATTCCCTAGTAGAAAGCAAGCTCTTTGATGGTAGAGATGTGCTTTTTTTTTGTTTTATCTTAATAGTATCAGTGCCTAATGTAATGTCTTCCATGTACGTACCTAATCAGTGGTTTTAGATTGGACTGAAATTGTTAGTGTTTGTTTCAATTGGTATCAGAGCTGAAATGGGTAATTTTATATTCTTGCAGTTTTGGAGCAGCTGGGATGGTGCCATTGGCCGACATATGTAGCTACTATAGAGGTCAGTGACATTTATTTTACAGATCAAGTCATGGCCATATCTCTTTAACTAGATATCCTTGAACATGCCCAGAATTCACCTGCTGAACTTGAATGTCAGCTAGACTTTGGCATTCTCATTTCTTACAATTTTCCATTATAGAAGTCACTAGATTCTAGGTGACATACAGAGTGGCTTTGGTGTGTCTTACTTGTCCCTTCTTACCCAAGGTTAAAGGGCAGAGCAAGTTTCTTATTCCCATCTCTCTCTCTCTCTTGCAAGGTGGAATATCTTAAACTTCCTTGACATTTTGGCATTGTGCCCCATAACAGGGAAAATACAACAAAACCAAACCAACAAGAGCCCTGCTGTCATGCTGTGACCTTGCTTTGGCAGCCAGATGGAGTGGAGTCCCAAATGCCTTCAACATACCACATACCTAAGCAAGGTAAATCAGAGCTCTAAGACACAAAGACATCATAGCAAACTGCAGGGTCACTAGGGGGAAGTGACCACAGATATTGTTGCTTCCTTTTGTCTCCTGGCTGCTTGTCTTTTTGTCTCTGAGCTGATGGCAGATATTTGAGGAAAGAATTTCCCTGGCACTTCTATTGATGAGTCTTGGCTTGTGAAGTTGGGAGAAGAGCAGGAGAGGATGAAAACAGACGTGTCAAAATAGTGTAAGCAAGTGTTGTCCCAGTAGGAGTCTGTAAACTTGCAGAGTAGACAAGATGAATTCTAAGGGAATTAAATTTGTGAAGTATCATTTCACCTTCAGAAATATGTATGTGTGTGTGTAAGTGTGTGTGTGTATATGAGTGGGCTTGTTCAAATTATAACTGCCAAGACTCTATGTTAGTTTATGGATCCTTGAAGGTTATGCCAGGGCTAACTAAGGAGAGGCAGCTAGTCGATGTAGTGGTTAGAACACTAGGTCTGAAATGAGGAAGACTTCAGTTCAAATCTGACCTCAGACACTTATTAGCTGTGTGACGCCTGGTGAGTCATTTAACCTCTGCCTGCTACATTTTCCTTAACTGTAAAATGAAAATAACAATAATAGAACCTACCTCCTAGGGTTATTATAAAGATTAAATGATAAAATATTTGTAAAAAACTTAGCACAGTGCCTGGCATGTAGTAAGTGTATAATAAATACTTGTTCCCTTTGTTCTTTCTATCTTCCTTATTTCCATCCCTCCTTCCCTCCATCCTTCCCTTATCCTTTCCTTTTATCCTTCCCTCCTTCCTTACTTTATCCTTTCCTTTCTTCCTTCTTTTCTTCCTTTCCTCCTTCTTTTCTCTTTTCCTTTCTTCTTTCCCTCCTTCCTTTCTCTTTTCTTTTCTTCCTTCCCTCCCTTTCTCCTTCCTTTCTTCTTACAGATAGTGGGTAGATAATACAATCCAATACCTCTGATGAATCTCTGATCTCATCAATGTGAGTATTCACTCCATGGATACATATTACAACACTTCCATGCCTATCCAACCCTGCCTATCAAATCCAATTATCTTCTCTTCACTCGTAAGTTTTCCACAAGGAGTATACCCTTTGTACTTTGGGACTCCTTGTGTTCTCTTGATATCTCATTATAACAAGGAAACATTAAGGCTCTTCATACCTCATTCTAAATTACATACTCAACCAAACTTCTTCTACTATAATACAATTCTTGGTAACATCTTTTATACTGCTTCATCTGTATAATTATCTCTTCAGAATGTAATGCAGCCTGCTCATGACTACCATGGACCTGTATGTTACCTTTTGGACAATTAACAATTTCAAATTAGACTTTAGTGTTCTATGACTCCATAAGAATCAAAACAGTTTGGTCTAATTATCCTTGAAGGAAAAAACAAGTAGATAAAGAATACATATATAATATGCAATTGGATGGACAACCTATATTTGTCTGAATATTCATCTTAAACAGTCACTGAAAATGGACAGAGTTGAGCATGTATTTGGATAGGAAAGAGAGAGTGGGTTCTCAAATTACCTTTGAGAAACTGCAAAACTCTTTTATAATCACCCACCACCACATGCTTCTGGAAATAATAGCTAACAAAGACTCATCTTTTTTATTTCAATATTCTTCCAGGGATATTGTATGACCAGGATATGGTGACTAGATACCTCTAAGGATGTCTCAGGAGCTAGCATGATGTAGTGAATCAAGTAGTAACCCTTGAAATTGGGCTCAGGCCTGGGTTTTAATTCCAGTTCTGACATTACCTATATGACCCTGGGTACCATACCTCTCTCAGCCTCCGTTCTCTCTTTGGTTAAATGAGAAGATTGTAGTAAGTAATCACACACCAAAAAATCCTTCTAATTCTAAGTTTATATTTTCTAAGATAGCAAAGGCCAACAGTCAGCTAGCCACCAACCTCCTAGACTAAGTATATCCCCAAAATTGTTTTTCTAAGGAATGAAGAAGTGTGAATGGTCAGATCAGAGCCAATCAACCTGAACACATTTCTAGGAAGTCCAATATTATGAGAAATCTTTCTGAATGTCTTTGTAGCCTTCTGATTTGATCTCCCCCAGGTACTTGCAAGTGCGTAGGTGCACACTACTAGAGTCTTTCATTCACCAATAAGGAGATTTTGTATCATAAATTTAAAGCTAGAAGGAACTTCCAAGATGACTAGGGATCCTTAACCTTTTTGTAGGTCATAGATTCTTTTGGTAGTCTGGTGAAACCTATGGAGTTCATTTCAGAATATTGTTTTAAATATGTAAAGTAAAATACACAGGGGATTACAAAGGAAATAAATTATACTGAAATAATCAAAATGTTGAAATGATCAAAATAACTAAAGTTATCAAAATGTTAAAAAAAATTACAAGTCTATGGTTAAAAACTCTGATCTAGTCCACCCCCCTCCTTTTATCAATAATGAACCTAAATCCTAAAATGGATCAGCAACTTGCCAGACATCACATAGGTAGCAAGTAGAAGAAATAGGATTGGACCTCCATCATAAAATCATAAATATAGAGCTAGGAGGGACTGTAGAAGTTTAGACTTTAGAAAGTCTCACCTCTTATCATTCTAAAAATGAGAAAACAGTTGTCAAAGTCACAAAAGGAGTAAGTGAAAAAGCTGGAATTTGAATGCAAGTCCTTAAATCCCATGTCCAGTTCCCATTCCATATTACAACTAAGATCCAGGTTCTAAGATCCAGCTGAACTTGAGTCCAATTAACATGGCATCACTTGTCCTATTTGAATGCTGGCATAAGTATTTGTGGCATGAAGATGATTAGAAGGGGTTAAATGAAGGGACCAGCCACAAAGAGGCTGAAAAAAGAGTTCGCTGTTTTGATTTAGTTGAGATGAAATAATGTACCATCTCTTTGCCTTCCAATATCAGTTCACTGAAACATCCTTTCACGCCATACGGAGACTGGCAGTGAGATTCAATGTAGGAGGTTTGAGAACCTGAGGAAAAAACAGGGTTTTCCAGCTGCCGCTGAGCTTCAGAGTTTCTCAGAGGAGCTCACGGCTCTGTTTATCCATCTCACATCTCCTTGCATATGATTTGCAGGCTCTTCTTTGTCAACTGGGTAGTGCAAGGTGCTACTTTTCCACCCATTTTCCTTCTCAGGAGAAATCGGGAAATGTTTCCTCTCCAAGCTGCCTGAGCTTTTCTGCTTTGGAAAATTAACTGTGTCACTGCCACTCTGTATGCCCAGTTTGCTAAGTGGAATGCCTCTCTTCCCTTCCATGTTGCCTGAGGCATGATCTATTGCTCTAGGGAAGGTGACTGGCTTCTATGTCTCTGACTTGTAGCCCTCTGCAAGCTAGTCAACATACCTGGTGTTAAAGGGGTGTTGGCCCTGGGATCATTGATGTGGATATTCATTTTCTATCATTAAAAATCCCAGGTGAATATCAGCCAGAAAATGAAGTGGGATTCACAGCAAATATTTCTTAAACCTAAAGAACATTTTCACACATATTTTTCCCAAAGGAGAAACCCAGGTCATCAGGAAGGAGAATATACTCTTCAAGTCTGAGATCTACTTAGCAGACCAATAGTCCATTCAGTTCAATGCTCTTTTTCAACAGATACCAAGGACTGAATTTTAAGAAGGTAATGAGGCACTCCAGGGTATGAGATGGACTCCATGGTTTCCGAGGTCCCTTCCAGCTCTGAGGCACTGGGCTTTCTCAACTGTTTGATTCTACAATTATTTCTTACCATCTCTGGACCCCGATAACACTTACTGTCTATACCATCCATGAATGAAATATCATTGAGCTTATTTTATGCCAAGCACTGTGGATGAAGATCTAAAAGGCAAAGATAGCTTAAATTAAATTAATAATTTGACTAAGTTAAAAATAAAATTTAAAAATTAGGGGAAAAATATAGCCACTGACCTTAAATCCACATTCCTATAGACAGGGGAGTGATGGGAGGTATATTTTGGTTTGGAGAGTTACATAGATATTGATTGGAGCCATAGAGTGACTCACTTTTTCCAACAGTAACGATAGTGTTCAGGGTTTCTTAAACTTTTTCTACTTGCAAACCCTTCGGTGCTTCTTAAACTGTGGGTCCCAACCCCATGGGGCTGAAGTGATGAACTAGATTATAGCTCCAGCACTAGAAAACAGAGGCAGTAGTGGCAGTGGTAGAGAGGGGAGGTAGCGAGGAAAGAGTTGGTTAGGAAGAGAAGGAACCTGTGGAAGGTATTGTCAAGGTGACGATCAGGTTATAAAGTAAATTGTAGCTGCAGATGTCCTGGACAATCCACAGAGTAGGGCCCCAGGGTGAGAGCTCCAGAGATGAAAGAGTTAAGTGTTCCAGGGCATGTTCTTTGGTCCAGGGAACAAGGCAGGTTGGTGAGGAGATAACTTAGGACAAAGCAAACTTTTATAGTTGATCAGATATTGGCCTGCTTTTATACTTTACTCTTTGGTGTAGGAGTATCTTATGTTCCAGGGGCAGCTAGGTGGTGCAGTGGATAGAGCATCAGTACAGGAGTCAGGAGGACCTGAGTTCAAATCTCACCTCAGACACTTGACACTCACTAGCTGTGTGACCTTGGGCAAGTCACTTAACCCCAATTGCCTCATCCTGGGTCATCTCCAGTCATCCTGATGAATATCTGGTCACTGGATTCAGATGGCTGTGGAGAAGAAGAGAAGCTGGTGACCTGCACAGCCCTCCCTCACTCAAAACAAAGTCAAGTGCCAGTCATGTCATCATTTCTCTGATGGCATGGTCTTCTTCAGCAATGAAGGAAGAACACACATATCTTGTGTTTCAACTTGACTATAAAATCATTCACTGAGAGCAGGCCTCTATTTCTGCTTTTTCTTTTTACATTACTCAGATGCCTCCTGCCACTATCTCCTCCTTCAACCTTGTCTCCCATGAAAACGTCTTCTCCTTGACAAAACTGGCATGGACCTTTGATCCCATCCTCTTCTATCTCCCCCAGCAGATTGCTCCTTCCTTCCCATTCTCTCCTCTCTTCAGTCTCTATCTGCTGGCTCCTTCCTTGTTGCCTACAAACACTCTCCCATACTTTAAAAAAAAAACTTCTCCCTTCATCTAACCATTCCTGCTAGCTCTCATCTTACCCTTGTCAGCTAAACAACTGGAGAAAGCCAGGAAATAGCTGATATCTCCCTTTCCTCTCCTTTTACCCTCTTCTAAACCTCTTCAATATGGTTTCCAACTTCATAATTCAGCTATAGTTATCAATGATCTTCTAATTGGCAAATCTAATGGCCCTGAAGTCTCAGCCTCCTCAGAGTCACTGAGCTACTTGGATGCGTCTGCATCTGGCATAGCTTCATACACAACTCTATGTTTGGCCTATGAAGGAAGAGAATCAGTTTATGCCTCAGATCCAACTCAATTCTGTCATCCTTGAGGGAACTTAAACAGGTTATCCCAAAAGCCTTAGTATAGTTTAAAGCACGATTAAAGCTTAAAACTGCACTAAGACTTTTGGGACACCATTTGTTGTATTGGCCACCACTCCAATCACACATAGAGACCCTATCATCCCTTTACCTTCCTCTCTTTTGCCTCTCTGATTAGATCCATTTTCCTCATGACTCCAAACTCCTTTCTAAAAATGTAGGTGCCAGCTAAATCTTTGAGCAATACCTTGCTATATGATTCCTAAGATTGAGATTTCCCACAAATAGGCAAGGAAGATAAACAATGTGTACTGCTTATTTATCTCTTACCTTTAATAGACTTATTTCCCTATACCCATTATAGTTCTATATCTCCATCCCCTTTGAGTATTAAAAATCCATTATATGTCTAAGGTATCCTCAACTTGACCTAAGACTATTGTGTAACTTTTGCATCAAGGGCTTCCATTTGAGAGAGTGGGTCCCAGGAATGCTTTAGTTAATGGGGTGGGGTGGGGGAAGGGGGAGTTCTCTGCTTCATTGTCCCCCACCTAGATAATAGAGGAACTATAGTATCTAATATATTCCTCCCCACACTCCCTTGCCCTCTAGATATAAGCACACAAAACTCAAAACTACCCACAAGTCAAATGGGCTACCTCTGGAGGTAGTGGTTTCCTCTTCACTTAAGGACTTTAATCAATGAGCATGCCCATTTTTGGGGCAGTTTTATAAACAAGATTCCTGGCCAGCTATAAATAAGTTAGGTAATTTCTGAGTTTCATCCAACTCTGAGATTCTTTGATTCATGAGAAGTTTTATTTGTAGATTAAAGAAAACAAACATATCAGAATCTATAGAAAATAAAAATATCCACCAGTAAGTAATCCCTCCTAGAGTTTTATATAGTCTCAGTCAGACTATTTGCCTTGGTGATCTTCAGTAGCACCCAACAAGTATTTTTTTCCTTCCCATGCCTAAGAAGAATTTGGGGCTAGGACTTATGGTTTCCTAACCCATAGGCCAATGCACTTGAACTAGGCCATATGGCCTTCAAGAGTGAAAAAAAAAGATATTTCACAGGTGATTTTCCCATAAAGGTTGTAGGATTGTTTTTTATTTATGCAAATCTTTTAGATAGTCAAAGGTACAGCAGATATAGGACTCCATTTAGAGTCAGAAAAACTGGGTTCAAATACCTGGTTCTGCTCCTTAACTCACTGTGTGGCCTTGGTCCTTGGACTTAGCTTCTCCAAACCTCAGTTCTTCTATAAAATTAAGGGAGTTAAACTAGGGGCTTCTAAGGTCCCTTCCAGCTCCAAATCTAGGATCCCATGACTATGTGTTAGTCAATCAGTAAACATTCTCAAGTTTCCATCCCCATCAACTTGATAACTTGGAATCAAGAACTGTGTTTTCTCTGTGTACATTCCAATGAATTTGCTTGCCAAAGATCCAACTCTTCTTGCTTTTTATTTCTATGGGGAAAAAATTGAGAAGGGAGGGGGTTAAAGGTACTAGAAAAAACAGAATTGTGGAATCTTCAACTTGGAATGGAATATAGAGACAATATAATCCAACTCTATCACTTTACAGATGAGGACGTTAAGGTCTGACACAGGAAGTCAATAGGGAAGCCAGAACTAGAATCCAGGTATCCTGGCTTTTGGGTCAGGGCTCTTTCAGCCTCCTCAGATGAAATTCAAGTTTTTTTAAAGTTACATTCAAAATATGAATTCATGGACAATGCATGCAAAGCTACATTCAAAGTTTGGGATAATTTATCATATTGCCCTATTTAATATATTTATGAGTTTGAACTCTTAAAATGGCTCTTACTACACAATCCTAATGTGTCTTAATGTTTACAAATATGCTTTTCTATTTATCATACTGTTTTTGGAACAGGCAAGAGAATGAAAAGTACCTGTTTATTCATTTATTTTCAAAAAAATTAAAGAACTGTGAGATTATATTCCTTTGTGGTGTGTGAATTAAGCATTTGAACAACACTTGTGGATGAGACTGGAAATGGAGATGGGCCAGTGATAGAAATAGTTGAGAGAGAGCAGAGATGGATAGTCTGGCATTTATTTAAATACTGAAAGGTATCTGTGATCTCATGCCTATGTGAATTTCCTTTGCTCTTACCCATGTCTTTTCATAAATCCTCAAAAAAAAAGAAAGTTTACACAGGATACTGAAGGTCTCCTTCCAGATCTTTTGATGTTTAATGGATACCAGAATACCCAAAATATTACAAGAACTATAACACGACTACTAAAATGTAGAATGGATACTATGGACAAAAATTGTACAGGATGAGAAGATGTAAATGTGTTATGAACTTAATGAGTGAGGAAATGTAATTGAAACACTTGAATATTCCTTTATTGTCTCCAAGTATAGTTCATGAGCTCCCAGTAGTGTGTTCCCCATCAACAGTCAATAAATGCAGTTAGTTCTTAGGAGGGGCATTTCCTCAGATGACATACATAAGTATATGTAAAGTGAATTTTAGTGTAAGTAAGGTAGATTTCAGTGTGTGTGAAGTGAATTTTTGTTATTATTTCTTAGAGTTCAGTTTCCCAGCATCCATAGCCATAACAATCTCCTATTCTCAAGTACTAGATGTGAATTCCCACAGTTATGGTTCAAAACATCTCCACCACACTTGTACAAAGTTATATAATGGCAAATAATATAAACATGCAATGCCAGTAGCTGTGCAGTGAGATACAGGAATGAGATGATGTAAACTTGTAAGACTATTGCTGGCGATACGCCTTCTTTGTCTGATACCCTATAAAGCAGGTGATCACTAGTCAGTGAATGGGGAACTTTAGGGTTCCAGCATAAGCTGGAATGTTGTGTGTGTCTTGATTAGCCCCCATTGGGGGGAATTTGAGTTTGTCTCAAGTGACCCCCATTGAGGCTTGAGAGGATTTAGGGGAAACACAAGTTGTACCCATCGAGACATAGGAGTAGTTCCCCCCCCTTCTTGTCAACCCCTGCGAGAAGGGTGATTAGGGAATAGGAGTTTGTGCTCCCATTGTCAGCAATCCTCTTCTGAGAAAATTAGACTAGAATAAAGTAAGATTATTAACCCCTTTTTAGTGTCTTTCCTGTCTGACCAGACCAAGAGTGAATCTGTGCTAGCAGCTGGGTTTATCTGTCTTACAGTAAGTACAAACATTAGCTATAGCCCTCCTCCCCCGCAACCTGGGGCACAATCTTCCACAAATTTACTTGCTATCTAAAAGAAAAGTGGACACAAACTTAGACTACAATGATTGTAAAGTACACATATAAGGAACACATGTGACCAAGGCTTATCACTCTTCTGATACTGCTAAGCCTTAGAGTTCTTTGTCTTCTTATGAAGTTCCTGGCAAAGCACAAGTCTCAATTTACCAGGGGCTTCCTTTTCTCTTTCCTACAGTCATGGTTCTTAAGCTATTCCCAGTCTCAAGTGATTGCTTCTCCATATCTGTGTCTACCTGGACTGTGGGCATCTTATCCCTTAGCTGTGCCTCAAATGCCCTCAAACTGATTCATCAGCCGCTGGGTGAGATATCTCTTGGGAGTGTAGCTTTGCTGCTAGCTGCAGTGGATGATGAGAGGCAAGGAAGAGAGAAAATCCTCTCCTCCCTGAACAGGTAAAGAGTTGGGTTCATCCCTGACTGCTGATCTCTGTCCTAGATAGATTATCTTAAACTGATTGGACTGTTCAGGGTGTGCCCAGTCATTCCTCATCCAATGGCATTTCTCCATTCTGATTCAGCGAGGTGTTCATACATCGTGATGGGATAACAGGGTGTTATCTTCCTGTTAATACATTAAAGTTTCATCTCTGTGATCATATCTTGGGACTACATCCGCTGAACTTGAGGTGTAGGGAAAGCTAACCTCTCTTACACTAATAATGACCTTGATGAGGAAATATTTAATTATATTCACTTTTTGTGTGAACTGAATTTTTCTGCATTCTATATTTTTCCAACGTAATCGCCCAGGTGTGGGACAACTAAAAAATTGACTTAAACGGAAGCTTCTGTGCTCTGATCAACACCAGACAACGGAATGTTTACTATGCTCAGGTTTTCCCAATGCATCATTTCTGATTCCCAAGTTCTAAATTCCTGGAAAAAACCTTAAAGAGAGAGAGTAAGCTGCTGTAGCTGGGGATGAATGCCCACTTGTTGGAAATAGAAAAGAGGGGATATATTCTTCAGGTAGGGGTTAGACAAGATAACTTTTAAGGTCTCTCCCAACTCTAATATTCAATGAGCAGGATGTATGGTCTGGGAATGAGGGAATCAATAGATTTTTTTACTTGTCTTTTCAGAATTACCTTCAATAAGTCACTTCTATTTCCTGTACTCAAATCACTCAGTTGTAAAAGTCAAGAGCAATGAGGTGACTTGTTTCAGTGAGCTGTTAGGCCATGAGTGTTATGTGACAGGCTGGGATATTGTAGAAGGGATTCATGCTTCAGGTAGGGGGTAGATTGAATGACCTCTAAGGTCCCTTTCAATACTGAGATTCTTTGAATCTAGACTCCCTTTCAGAAAATGCCACAAGCTGCAGATCAAAATAAGTGTGTAAATGAAGCAAGCATATAAGAGAAAGAGAAAAAGAGATGGGGGAAAGGGGAAGAGGGAGATAGTTTTACTGCTCAGAGGCAGTAAAAATAACGTATAAAATGTGTAAAAGAGAGATGGGGTGGAAATGTAATGAGGGGAGGGCAGCTCAGGAATAATCACAGGTGGATAATGTTTAGTCATTTCAATTGTGTCCTACTCTTCATGGGGTTTTCTTGGCAAGGGTACTGAAGTGGTTTGCCATTTCCTTCTCCAGCTCATTTTACAGATGAGGAAACTGAGGCAAACAGGGTTTAAGTGATTTGCCCAGGGTCACACAGCTAGTAAGTTTCTAAGGCAAAATTTGAACTCAGGTCTTCCTGACTACAAGACCAATGCTTTATACACTGTGCTTCCCCCAGGTAGGTAGTACTTTATGGTTTCAAAGCATTTCTATTTACACTAATTTCCATTTTCTCGTCTGATTTCCTCTGCTTCTCCTTCACTGTCAATCCAGTGAATTAGGCAGTATAGCTTTACAATTCCAGGCAGTGTGTTACATAGAAGATTCAGCTTGGAGCTCAGAGTCAAGAAGTCCTGTGTTCAAATTCTACCTAATAATATATTACCAGCTATGACACTGGCCAAATGATTCCATTTCTATTTCTTCATCTATAAAATAATAATAATATCTACGTCAATGAGTGGTTGAGATAATACATGGAAGAACACTTTGAAAATCTTAATGTGTTATGTAAATATCATTTGTACTTCACAGATGAGGAAATTGAGAATTCGAGAGGATGAATTCTTTGCAAATGTTGCTGTCGTTAGGATGTGGTGGAGACTGGCCTTGAACCTAGACCTTCAGACTCTTAAGTCTAGTGCTTTTTCCAATAGAATGTGAGCAAATCCTAACACTGTGTTGTAATTCTCTGAAGGGAATTGTCCTCTAACATAAGCCAGGTGGTAGTATCCCCTTCAATTTTGTACAGCCCAGTTGGATAGGCCTAGACATACCACAGACCTGTTCAGTAACATTATCTTATATAAACCTGGTTATCGAGTGCCCCTAGCACTTAAAAAAAAATCATCCTGAATTTTTCAGATCCCTTTAGTGGGGAAAATTTAAACTGATACCTTCTCCCTCCCCTCTCCAAAAAAATTATGATGGTAATAGAGAAAGCTAAGACACAGGAAGTTAAAGAAATCCAAGTCAGCTAAGGTTGCCTCATGAAAGTCAACAGGATAGAAACTTGGCTGATCAGTGGTGGCGTTATTGTTTAAAAAGAATGCAGAACTCCATTTGTTTATTGAAGAATTTAATATGACCAGAGTAATTTTTCATATATTGTATTGATTGGCTTCAGGTACAGAGGATCAGCCACATCGATACACCCTTTTTTTAATTTGCCACGTGAGGGCCTCCCGACAGCTTGTTTCATCCAGTGAAACCCTTCACACTTAACTCTGGACAAAGAAGCAGTTGGTAAAATAGCCAGGAGAGCAAGGGTCAGCAAGCACTCTTTGTCCTCTATTTATTCCCTGACTTATTTATTTAATTACTTATTTATGGGAGGAAAACTGAGTTATCTGAGGTCTTCAGGGAAACTGCATCCATGTTTGCTGGAACAATTTGGGACATAAGCAAAGTAACAGGAAAAGCAAATCCAGAAAATAGTAGCTCTAGTGACCACATGGAGAAAAAGAATGAAAAGAGGGAAGGAGAGAGGAAAAAAAAAACCTGAACAATATCCAAATTTAAGGCACCGCCAAAGTTTGCAAAATATCATTTCATTTAGAAATGCTATGATTTAATGACATAGGAGGACATTTTGCTGGAACATGTAGCGTAGCAAACACTTTTCTCTTCACTTAACAGCCCTTTCCTGGCTTAGTCTTGTAAAGAAAATAATAATTTGGATGTTTTGAATTATAATAGTAATACTAAAGGCACTCTGGGGGCCCACCCAAATTCCCAGTGTTTAACTTTAATGTCATATTGGCTCTTTGTAAGAATGGATCAGTATTATGGCAACCACTAGCTGTTTAGAAGAATGGTCAAAGAACTATGTTGGGTTAACAAAAAATTCTGAATGGGTCACCAGATTTGTTTCCCCACAAACTGCTGCACCCACTATCTTTCCTATTTTGCTATGGGGGAACTGAAAAAAAAAAGTGCTCAGCTCAAAAAAAAAAAAAAGCCAATGTTTTTGCTCCAAAACAGGACTTAGAGGGAAAATGAAGAGGTAGAGAACCTGGATTCTTGGCCTGGAAAGCCTAAGGTTCCTTAACTTATTTTTGTGTCAAGGACCTCTTAGAAAAGTCTGGTGAAGGCTAAGGAAAATCCCATCTCAGAGTAATGCATTTAAATGTATGAAATAATATTTCTTTTGTAATGGAGTTGAAATACACTTAACATTTTTAAAAAGTTTATGGATTCCAGATTAAGAGATTCTAATTTAGGGCCTCTGCCTGAACATCTCTAGGGATGAGGAATTCACTACTTCACAAGAGAACCCCTTCCATTGTAGGATGGTTCTAAATTTTTTCCTTATAATAAGCTAAAACTTGCCTCTTTTTTTGGTGGCTGCTAGAGCAATATAGAATAAGCCCATTTTCCCTTTTGTCACATGGCAACTCAACAACTATCCTAACAGAGTTAGCATGTCTCCCCTGGGAGAGCAGCAACATCTCCCAGTGGGACATTTCCAGTTCCTTCAAATGTTCCCCAAATGACATGACCCCTCCCTCCTTTGGACAAATTCTTATTCCTTACTAACCCTCTTAAAATGTAAACTTAACCTCAGTCCTAGACTAATTGTGAGTTAGGGCTAAGGTTAACATCACATTTATCCAAATATTGTCTAACCAGAGCAGAGTATGTGGGATTAGGACTTTTCATGATCTGAGCACTGTATCTGTATGTAGGACAATTCCTGGCATTCTTTAATGGAATCTGAATTGGTGCTTGTTTTTCAAGAAGCTGGGCTACACTGTTGGTTCATTTTGAGCTTATGCATGGCTGTAACTCCCAGATATTTTTCACATGAACTTCTGTCAGTCTAATCCTATCCCATCCTGTATTTCTACATAAAAAAAAAATTCAGGACTTTACACAGACCATTATTAAATTTCATTTTTTAAGCTTGATTCTGTCATCGAACACATTAATTACTCTTAACAACTTTGCAAATTAGATAAAAATGTCTTCCTCTATACAAACCCAAGAAATTGATAAAATAATGAACATGAAAGAGTCAAATACAGAGTCCTTTGGGATATATCAAGAGACCTACCTGTAAATTAACAGACCTAATTATTCATAGATGGAGAAACTGAGGGCCAGTGAAGTGACTTGCCCAGTGTCACATAGAAAAAAAAGGGCAATCAGGACTTGAACCCTATCTTCTTGACTCTCAGTTGATAGCTATCTATACTACAATACACTTTAGGGATACTTGTAGTTTCCTACCATATGGGAATTTTAGGGGTAAAGTATAGGGGATTATGATTTCTTTGGTTTGAGGAACTCCCATGTGAGGCAACTCCCTCTACTAAAGCAATTTGTCTCTTTCTTGACAACTTATAGTCTTAGAGGGTGGTCTTAGGCTGAGAGGCAGCAGGAGATGAGTGATTATAGTTCAGAAAGGAAAAAAAAACTAGGGCAGATTATATAAATCTAAGAATCATCTGCATAGGGAGGATAATCAAATATATAGGAGATGAAAGAATCATCAAATAAAATGTTATAGAGGGAAAAGAGAAGACAGTTTGGGGCAGAGCCTGGAAGGACCTCTGAGTTAGTGATATGGCTAAAGAACCCAAAAATCAAATGAGAAGGGATAAGCAGTAATGATGACGATAAACTCAAGAGGCACACCATTAAACAAATGATTACAATTGACGTCAGAAGTGTAAATATGACTCTAACTAAAAAATCTCTTCAGAGTTGTTCCTGTTGATTAGGCACTAAGCCCAGGCATGGTCTTTAGGAATGACATGCCTTGAAGGATACAAGGTCTTGGAACAGAGGTGGGGAACCTGGGGCCTCAAGGCCACATGTGGCCCTCTAGGTTCTCTTTGACTGAATCCAAACATCACAGAGCGAATCCCCTTAATAAAAGGACTTGTTCTGTAAAACTTGGACTCAGTCAGAAGGCTGCACCTGAGAACCCAGGAGATCACATGTAGCCTTGAGGCCTCAGGTTCCCCATCCCTGCCTTAGAGCACCCTCTGTGTGTGTGTGTGTGTGTGTGTGTGTGTGTGTGTGTGTGTGTGTGTGTATACACAGCTTTGAAACTGGTTAGAAAGCAAGTCTATTCTGAGCATTTGTGCTCCTTATTTCCCCACTGTGCTTTCTCACATTGTCCACTTCTAATTATTTGTGTACGTCTTATACCCTCCCCAAGGTCAAGACCATGTTTTATTTATTTTTGGCAGTCGCACAGTGTTCAGAACAGTACCTTCTTCCACCCACTAGATTAGGAGTTCTTAACCAGAAGTCCATGAACTTTTTTTAAAAAGTACTTTTATAATTGCATGTCAATATAATTAGTTTCCTTTGTAATTTTATGTATTTTATTTTGTGCATTTAAAACCCTTATTCTGAGAAGGAGTCTTTAGGTTTTACCAAGATTCCAAAGGGCCCAGGAAAAAAAAAGTTTGAAACCCCTGGACTAGAAGATCTGAATGAATGAATGAATGGATATTTGATTCACTCTTGTTACCCAAGATAAAAAAAGGATACATAGTGAAATTATTCATTAATAATGATACTTGGGGGCATACACCTAATTTCTGAGTTTGCAGGTACGATCTTCACAAAGGGTTTCCCTTCCAACCCTGTGACATCAGAAGTTATCTAGCTAGGGTCTTGGGAGTTTCACTGCAGCCCTGTGTTAGTGGGTTACATGTTAATGGTTAATGGTTAATGGCTCACATGTTAATGCCTGTGTTTGAAGGGAAGGGCTAGGGAGGAGAGTCATACAGTTTTGGTGACTAAGGGCCAAGGCCACAGCTGAAGAATATCTAGAACTGAAAGGGTCTGGAAAGAGATTCTCAAGCAAATTCAAGTCTCCTGACAGGCAAATAAAAATCAACCCTGTTTCTTCAATGTGTATTTTGCAGATTACTGCCATAAGGTATAAATGATGATGCAAGAAGCAGTTCACCAGGTCACAGGGAGGGTATCATATTTGTTTCTGTGAGTATTGCCATCATCATCGTCATCACCACCATTATCTTCATCATTGTCACATTTGGAACAAGTACCTCCCCTTGCCCTTGCCCTTCCCTTCAAAGGCGTTAACATAGGGAGTCTGTCTTGGGACTAATCTTTCTGATTTGACCAGCATTCAAATATCCTA
Organism: Potorous gilbertii; assembly: GCA_028658325.1. NCBI lineage: Eukaryota > Metazoa > Chordata > Mammalia > Diprotodontia > Potoroidae > Potorous > Potorous gilbertii. Next base: position 379,142,038 of record CM053769.1, on the reverse strand, counting down.
GGAATTAGAGTTGGAAGGGACCTCAGAGGTCCCCTTCACTGTCCAGATGGGGAAACCAAGACCCAAAGAGATTGTTACTTGCTCAAATTCACATCATTCATATGAGTGAAAGAATGAAATAAAAAGTATTTATCAAGTACTTACCATGGATCAGGAATGTGCTAAGCTGGTAACTAGTGTTGTTAGCATTCAAAATGAATACCTCTGATTCCAAATCCAGCGCTCTTAAAGTGGCCTCCTAATTTAGATTCACTGGGCTATGAGCCATTCCTCTATTAAAGTGACCACCTTCAAGACCTTTATTATACTACTACAAACACCCATATCTGCCACTTTTTCAATTCAGCTTAGATTTCACTTATAAGTATTAAGTACCTACTACATGAAATGTGCTATGTTAGATCCTGGGGGAGACATGGTGATAAAAGATACCTTTGTCATCATGGATGTGGTACACTACTAGTAGGACCATAAATCAAAAGATTGTAGGTTTAGAGGCAAGAGGGACCTTAGACATCAACTAGTCTAACCTTCTTCATTTTATAGATGAGGAAGTAAACCTAAAGAGCTTAAATGACTTTCACAAGGTCATGCAGGCACTCATTTATAGACCCAGTATTCAAACCCAGGTCTTCAGGCTCTGAAGTTCAGTACACTACTATAACATGCTTTCTCATGAAGGAAGTTGCTGAAATACATGGATTTCTTGGATTTTTGTCTTTTTTGGCAAGATAAAATTCATAATTCTACCACTAAGATGTATCTCTGAGTAGACAAAGTCATTCAGTCAATAAATAAATATTTACTACTATGTGCTGGGCACCGTGCAGCATGTTTTGAGAACTATTATTTCTCCTTTCTTCCAGCTCTGAAATATTATCATGTTTGTGGGCCTGCCTCAAAACTTGAAATTCCCAATATTATATTCAATCCTCCGAGAGTGAAACATGTCATCCTGTGACAGCTGTCATCAAAACATGTGGGGCTTATTTGTGGTACAGGTAGGCTAGTAACTGGCATCTGGAAGGCTAGCTGGCAACCAGGAACAGGGAACTCAGTTAATCATGAAAACTAAGGCACCAGTTTAGGAAAAGAAGACATATGAAAACTTCAAAGAGTAAGAAGTAAAACCCAGATGAGGGCAATACTGCTAGAGGTGCAGGAGGCAGGCCTGTGCTGGGATGTACCCATCATTGTAGGCTAAGGAGTTGCCAACTCAGGGTCAGTAGCAGATACACTTATATCGGGTGAAATTAAAAGGCAATGTTGAAGTTCAATGTTAGAGGCAGGTCAGAAATCTTATCTAGCCAATATTTCAGAAAGTGTTGGAAATTTGGACTGGGCAGATAAGGTCTGCAACATGGCTACCCCCTCCCCCATAAAGGTGGACATGTGTCCCATTGTCTAATGGTGACAAGGGATTTAAGTCCCTTTATCTAGGCTAACAGGAGTCTGGTAAAGTTATTTTCTATCAATTGTTCCTGACAGTGCTAATGTCTAGAGCTGTAACTAGAATTTTGATGACAAAGACACTAGGTAGAAAGGTCACCCTCAGTTGTATTGAAGAGAGTGATCAGAACCACTCCCCATTTGGTAAGACATAGGTGGAAGGCCACTGTGGTGAGCAGAAGCTTCTACAATGGACCAACTAGTGTCTTCCTCCTGGAATTAATTATTCTTTCTAACCAGGTACTAGTTAGGCCATGTAGGACTTGTTCAAGGGCCCTAGGGATGTTGGAGATGCAAGAAGCCTGATACGATTTTCTACACCTCTTCCCCTCTGCAAACTTCCCCACCCTATATCCTCAATTTTCATGACTATCTCTCTCACATCACACTGATAGTGGGTGGGTGAGACTCTTCCTAGGTGAACTCCCATCAGGTGTATGGAGGCAATAGTACAATAGGGTATGCTGGTACCTGGGTAGGCACCTGAGCCTGGGCAGGAAAAACCGTCCCTCCCCACAGCAGCATTGAATGACCTTACATGGCCCTATATACTTGACTTCTCATCCTATTTATTAGGGAAACCCAGAGTATTTGTGGGTCATGGAGTATGATGGTGCTATTGCTGATGCAGGGTCTCCACAAAAGTGGGCAGGGGGATGGATGGCTATACATTTGCTCTTCAACCCAATGCTTGGTGGTAAACCAAATCCATACTCTCCTAATCCATACACAGCCATAATAAAGAGTTTACTAGACTTCTCTAGATCTTGCAAGAGGACTTGTGACAGATCATTAGAGAATGATGAAAATATTGGTACAAAGGGTACAAGTGGAATTATTGCCATCTGCATTTGAGGAGATAACATATGCTTACCCCCTCTTGTTGTCACCCTTATGGGTGGGACAAATTACAACTACTTTCCCAACTCATGCAGGATGGAGAGCTACAGAAAACTTGGCTTTTTTTTAGCTACTTCCTCTAAATTTGGCTTCTTGGGACAAAACTCTGGTTGCCTCACCCTTATAAGCAATGATTATTTCTCTCTGGTATTAATAACTAATTTTTGTATTAGGACCAAAGTTTTTCTCCTTTTCTACTTCCTCATCCAGAAATCAACCAGTGTGAGAAATCTCTCTCAAAGATGTACCCATGCCAAGATCTAATCAAAGACAGTAAAAGAAATTCTAAGTTTGGGCTAATAGGTGCATTCCTGCTTATTGTATCTGCTCAAAGTCTGGGAAAATGTGAATCTTCCCTTTTGTCAGAGAGGTGATGTGGAAATTGACAAGTCTCTTTGAGTAATATTTGGGTGATCTAAATCACTCTCCAAGATCCTCATTGTAAAGTAGCCCACCCTCTCATTGGCATATTCATTTTCTCATTAATTGTTAACCAATAAGAGTTGATTGCCACCCTAAGAAACACCCACTCTTCCAAGAGCATATAAACTGGGAGCCCACCAACATGAGGGGAATTGGTCTAAAGAGACAGCCAAATGACCATACTTTTATTAATAAACATGCTGGCCTTATTAATAAAATTGTTAAATTACCCAGAAACTATGTTTCTCAATATTTTTTAAAATATTTTTTTAAATCCTTTCTAATTCTTTGTGCTTAACTTTATATATTTAAAAATATTATTCTAAGAATGGTTCCAGAGACTTGACCAGACTGCCAAAGAAGAGAGATAGTGAAAGGGGAAGAAAGAGAGAGACAGAGAGGGAGAGAGAGAAGAGAGAAGGAGAGGGAGAGGGAGAGGGAGAGGGAGAAGAAGAGAGATCATTAACTCACAGGGGCAAGCCAAGTGAACAATATCATAGTGAAAGGCAGTGTCCCAAAGGAATGAAACTTTTGGTAGACAAAGTTCTGCTGTCTACCAAACAGAGGCAGACTGAGAAGGGTCTAGAGAAGGGTAAACTTGGTTAACAAGCCCTAATGGGAAGCTATGGTTATCTGAGGATGGGGGTAGGGAAGGAAAAATAGGAAGTTTCTAGGTGCCTACTAGGATAATGCAAAAAGAAAGAAAGGGAAAGGGCATTGATTGGATTCTGTGAGCCCCACTTAAAACCATTATCTTGTGAATACAGCACTAAACTAGACAACTCCCATAATTCTGATCCTCACCCATGAATAAAATGATGTGATTCTCGTTTAAACATATCATCAAAGCACATGTTTTTAAATCTCCCCACCTAACAGTCTTATTTAGAAGTGTCCTCAACCCAGTTATTTAGTATCCTGTTTCTCAGCCAGGAAAAAGATCGGTCACACTTTAAATTAAGTGTCTTGAGCAAGGATTTAATTTAGAACTAATAAGACAGTTATTGTATGTTAAATACCATATGGTTATTAAAAAACATATTTATTGAGGTTTAACAACTATGTCAAGACAATACTCTATAAACAGCAGGAACTGTTAACAGGATGCAGTTATTGATTCTTACATCATGCAATGTATCTTGTGCATGGATACACTTAATATTCTCTCATAAAAAGATGCAAAGGGACTCTGGCCAGGAGGGTGAGGTGGGGCATTGGATTTGTGTACTGCTCATTCCACCCTGGAGACCTAGGAGCAGTCCCTGCCTTCCATGCTCATGAAAAATGAGGTTGGAGGTCTCCCCCTCCTCCTCCTCTTCCTTTTGTGCTGGGGCAAAGCCAACCTCTGCCATTTGCTATGATTGATAAGAGCGCAGCTGGATGCAGGGACCTAGAGAAGAAATAATGGTAGCCGGAAAATCATACATCTAGAGTTAGAAGTGACCTCAGAGGCCATCTAGTTCAACGCCTTCATTTGACAAAAGAGGAAACTGAGGCGCAGGGCTCTGAAGAGACTTGTCCCAGGCCACTAGTATTATCAGAGGCGGCATTCAAACCTAGGGTCGTTGACTCCAGAGTCATCGCGCTTCACTCTCTAAAGATTTTGGGGATCGGAGTCGTCACTGAAGGGATCTGAAAGGAAAGGTTTGGGAAAACGTGTCCAGGTGCTGATTGTTAACCAACACTTGCCACTTCTCAAACATACACAACACCCACAAGACTTTGGAAGCATGGATTTTTGCAGTGGAGCCAAGGATCGTGTTAATCCAAATCTACCCCCCCAGTCCAGCCCAGCCTACCCCACTCCCGTTTCTTCTGCCAGTAAGTTCTTCTATTCCCCCTTGCTGAGCAAGGAGACGTTTGGGTTGGAAGCGGAGCCTTCTCGCCTTACTGTCGGGCCTCTCCTTCCAGCTGTGCCGGCAGCGGTTTCTCCTCGCCTCCCTCCCGTGTTTATGGCTTCGTGTGCCGGTGCCATGGCAATGCCTCTGGCCCAGTGGCTGGCACCCGCCCCCCATCCACTCTCCTCAGAGGGATGACTTCACAAGAGGATCAAGCTGGAGGAGTTAAGATGGGCCATGAGTGAGAACAGGCATCAACCAATCTCCTTAACAGTTCGCAAAGGTGTCGAGGGAGATTATTTATAAATATTTGACGAGGGACTAGGTGTAAGTTGCAAGTAAACTGCTGCCGTGCTCAAAGTTTTCCCCTGTGAGGCAGTTCCCTCTTTTAAAACCACGCAGCTCCCAGGCTCAGACTTCAAAAGAGAAAGCCTCCTTTTGCCTCCCTTGCCTTGTCACACAAAAGGCATCTAGTTACCTTCGAGTAGGTAGCTACGCCACTTTCTCACTTGAGGCGGATGGGGCTGGTGACCCAGAAAAGGTGTTTGTGGGGATTTGTCAGTTCTTTCTATGCCCATTGGAATGTCTTCCATTCCTCCCCAGAGCAAAGTGGGAAGGGAAAGGGGACACAAAGCAAGCAAGCATTCAGAGAATCAGAAAAAGCCTGTTAACAGACCCAGAATGCTTAGAGATAATTATATTTTACAGTTTGGTTAAACACAGGAAAGTATTTTTCTCAGGCCATTTAATTAAAACAGCATCTCCGGTTATACCTTCATTGTAATAAAACTCCAGTGTGTGTCCGAGCACCCAGGGATTTATGAACTTGCTCTGGGCTCTGAAAACTCAGCAGGCAGGGTCAGATGCGGCTAGTGATGATGACATCACCGTTTTTGGCAGCTCTTTTCAACTAGTGTTGAGTGAGGTAATGTCCCCAAAATTAAAACTGACAGCAAGATTAATGATGATAGATTCACTGACTTTTTCGTGATTTAAATTGGTGTTCTGTTTCTTCCATTCGGGGCTGCCAAGAGAGCATCGTGCCATTAACTCTGTATATCAGTCAACGGAGATAAGATGAACCCCCTCTCTCGCCTGGGGACAGTCTGTTACTTCAGGGTTGCTGGTGATTTAGAGATGGGTCCAAGAGAGGACACACCCTCATCCTTCTCGCTGAGAGGGTGAGACAGCGAAGGGCTGCCTTTATCAGACTAGACTGGCCAATACTTTCAAATTCATCTCCCTGGTTGGAAGGAGATACGTTCTTTAACTAAGTTAAGTACAGCAGTTAACTGAATACAGAAAACCTCACCAATTTGTACTTCAGTAACTCAGAATTTGTGATTGTTTAGACAGGAACTGGACTGAACTTTCCTTTGGTAGAAAGAGAGATTATTGAGGAAATGGGAATAACAGAAAGGTTATTTCAGAGGGAAGTGGGGCAAGGGGGAATGTTTAGCCTACTAAAAAGAGAAACTTTTCCAATGCTTCAGACAATAGTCATTTTCCTTTGAATAACAAATATCTTAATTACACATCATCCTTCTCTGATCTCTTAAAGCCAGCACCTTACGGACCTCTAGTGGGAAAAAAACCATTGCTAGCCTAGTTAGTGTTACCGAATGTACTTGGAATAATAAAAGCACCTTTCTATGAGCATATACTTTAATTCAAAATGTGTATCGTCAATCGGGACTTGCCCCCAAATAATCTGTGCTATGTGAGATTTCTCAGTATAAAAAAAATTAACGATAAAAGTTAATCTGAGAAAATAATAGTTATAGAATGTTCTAGGTGGTCTGATAAAGGCATGTTTTAGGAGACACATTGACAAACTGGAGTGCATTCAAAGAAGGGCAACCAGGAAAGGTGATAAATTCACAGACTTGGGGGGGGGGAACTTAAGAGATCATCATATTCACCAACCCTCTCATTTTATAGATTGACACTGAAATTCAGAGAATTTAAGTGATTTGTCACACAAGGAGTAAGTAGCAGAGAGAGATGTGGATTTGCCCAGGTCCGTGATCCCAAATTCAGTACTTTTTTTTCTCTGTAGCACATCCTAAAAGAACTTGAAAGCATGCCATATGAAGTTTGTCACAACTTGGCAGTGGGTAGGGGCTCAAATTTAAATAGGCTAAACTTCTTTGGGCTGCAGATAGGTTTTTAGCAGCTCACTTTCCAAGTAAAGGTATAATTAATGATTAAACTATTTTACAAACAAACCATATTTAAAAAAAGGAAATTTCAATTCCTATCAATTAATTACACTTATTACTTAAAATATTTATCTATCATAAAATTGCTCCTCTCAGACTAGAGACAGACTAACAATGGTTGGGTGCCATGAGTCACGTGACAAACAGGAGAGAGTGTTCGAGTGGCAACCCACCCTCCAAGTTACATAACTGACTTAATACTGACTAGCGGAAAATGGGTTAAGCATGGCATGAAAGCACTTGTTATATTTTTTACTTTTTTATATATCCTCTACCTTTTTCACATGCTGTCTGAAATCCTTTCATGGCCCATGGACTTGCACAGGTTGCACAGGTCTGGGCTAAAGGCTTTTGGATATGTTTAACCTGAAGGGGAAAAGACTTAGGGGGCATATGATTGCTTCCTTCAAATACGGGGAGGGCTGTCATATGGAAGGTTGGTCTGGGTAAGTGCATGGCACAAGGAGTATGAGATGCTAATTTTGTGTACATGGGCCAGAGTTCAGGCAATAAACAGAAAACAAGTTAAAAGGCAATATAGTGGAATGGCAGAAAGACACTGGCTTTGACTTCCAGCTCTACTCTGAGATCCTGAGCAACTCATGTCTCCTCATCTATAAAATGAGGAGAATTAGACTGGATTGCTTCTAAGTAATCTTCTTTCCATGAACCAGAAGTATGGAACACAGTAAAGACAAATGAGCAAGTAGTAAATGCCAAAGAAAAATCTGTTAAGAAGGCAACTTCGGATTGCTTGGAATCAGTAAGGAGAATCCCTTGGAATCAGTAAGGAGTACAATAAGCCATACCTAAAATGAACTGCCTGTGAATGGATTTCCAGTATTTGCGGATTTTTGTTTTCACTTGGTGGGACATTATGGCTGCTGTCCAAATCAACCAACAAGCATTTATTGAGTATCTACTATGTGCTAGGCACTGTACTAAATGCCAGGGAAACAAAAACCAAAAAAAGCAGTCCTTTCCCTCAAGAAATTTAGACTCTACTTGCTGATTTAAAAAGTGGCCATAATGGAAATAAATCCTAGTCTTGACACCCCCAGCAGAACTGGCATGATCCCAGAAGAAAATGAAATCTCAGTGACTCAGAAGTTCAATTTCATTTCAATAAGTTGGGAGGATCGTTTGAACTTCTAAAGTTGGCAAAAAAATGTTGTGATCATGATAGCCATTTTTTTGAAAATACCCAATCCCTCCTGTTTCTGGAAGAGATTTTGTTCTGTTCCCAAACTGGAAATATTTGTTCACAGGCCTCCTCCTTTTCTTATGGTAGTTATAACCAAGAACTAGGGAGCCTTATAGCTAGTGTTATTCCATCATTATTAATAATAGTATAATAGAAACAGTATGAAAAAATGAACCTCTTCAATGTCTCAAACTTCAAATAGAGTTGTATGTACTTTGGATGGAATTATAAGCAAAGTCTAAAGTTCACGCTTTATTGGCACTGATATGGTTGGCACTGGATTGTTTTCTTTGTTTTATTTTGTTTTCTTCCTGATAAGGGAACCTACATATATCTATAAATCCCTGAGAGAAACTTTGTGGGACACTGAAAGCAGAACTGAATTTGGAGTCCAAAGCCCCAGATTCAAGTCCTAGGTCAATCATATTTTAGTTCCATGATGTTAGGCAAGCCATTTAACCTGCTATTTCATCACATAGAAAGTGGAAAGAAGAATTTTATTGCTCCTCTTAGAGGGTTATTGGGAAGATCAAAACATTTGAGGAATGTTAGGTAACCATAGAACTCTTTCTATCAAAGCAAGGTTTTAATACTATCACAAGTATATTTGACTGAAAACTGAGGTGGGATGATTCGATGGAGAGAATGAGAGACAAGCATTCTGTAGCCCAAAGTTGTGCCGTAGTATTCACAAAATATCAAAAGAACCAGAGAAAGACCTATACTGCCTTGTGGATGATTTGAGTAACAAATGACCAGAACTGCACAGGGTAACACTGAGTGAAACTGTTGTAATATAAATAATCTCCCAAGACTATTCGTGACTTTCTTTACTTCTCTACCTCCTCTTCAGCAGACTTTTAAAGCTAGAGTTTCCCACATTCTTATGGCCCCTTCCTCTGATTAGTAATTTCTTCTCTGAAATCCCCATTTGAGGAAGTGCCAAGGTGAATTATCTTCATATCTCTCTTGGCTCCACTCTTAGCTGGTGGGTACCCATCTACCTTAACTCTTGCTTATGTGTTATCTTCTCCTATTAAAATG
>CM053769.1:379085056-379132458 GCA_028658325.1 Potorous gilbertii | reverse complement strand
TGTGTGTGTGTGTGTGTGAGTGTATGGTGTTTTTTTACGTTTTCCTAACTTCAAGCAAGAATTATTTATTAACAAGTGGAGATCATTACTCAGGATTTTATTCAATGCACCATCAGATGGAAGATTGAATGTCATCATGAAGCCTTTTTCCCCTTCTTCTAATTCCAGTTCATACATCAGTTTTCGGAAACATAAAAAAAAAAACCCGATTCTTCAACAACTACTCACTCCCCCTCCAGCTAAAACTTCTCTTGTTTCAAGCAACTGTTGAAATATTCCCTAAACCCTCTCCCAACAACTCCAACAACAAAAACAAAGTGGTAAAGGAAGTCTGTGATGAGAGATTAGCTCACCAACAACTTCAGAATTGCAATTGTTTGCAGACTGGTGGTCTCTCTGGGGGATGGAGCAAGATGGATTTCATCACTGTGTTGAGACCTCATCTTAAATGAGGATGATGCACTGCATAGATGTGCCTAGATTTGCACCAGGTGAATCACTGTGAGGTCCAGACACATTTTACAGAGTTAATGAAACAATCTGGACTTACTTGAGGGAGTCTCCTTGGTCTTCTCGCTATTGCCAATGGTTAAAGCTAGTAAATCAAAAGTATTAAAGCGCTATCTAAAGACACAGTGACTGTAGCAGCCTACGTTATCCGTCGAGGCTAAAATGAGGACTTGAAATCTCAGTTTGTCTTCCCAATCGTGTCTGTGAGAAATGTGAAGATAGAAAGGGTATGTCAACCTACAACTCCCCTGTGGTCACACTCAACATTCCTGTAACTCCTTGAGGGCAAGCTCTGTCTTTTTATTTGCATTTCCAGCAATTAGCAAAGAGCTGTGCATATATTAATAAATAGATAGGTACTTAATAAATAATAAAGGCAATGAATAAATGAACTTTTATTTGTTCACTTATACATTCATGGTAAAATAACATTAATAAAAATTATGAAAGTGGCAACTATGCAACAGCAACCAAGGAAAATAAAAATGCATAGAGAATGACAAATGGAAAAGTTAATTTATCTCCAAAGTCCAAATTCATCAGAAGCATATTGACAAATTTATATGATAGAATAATATCTTACAATGGAGTAGAACTTTACACTTTTAAAAGTGATTTCATATATACTGTCTCATTTGATCCTCACAAGATCATTGTGTTCATATTACAGGTTTGAAAACTGAAATTCAGAGAATACAATTAACTTGCTTGTCACACAGCAAGTCAGTGGCAGGGTAAGTTGTCCTGAAATTCAGTGTAGACATTAAGCGATTTTTTTCAAAGTAACCAAATAGTAGCAGGGCTAGTTTCCTAAATGGATTTAAAATATTATTGAATTTACTATCATTTGATTACTAATGATTGCTCAAGGTCATACATTTTGAATAAAGTAAGGGAGAATTTAGGTATGTTCAAATGTTTTTTGTGAGCTCAACCAACTTTTATTAAGCAATTACAAAAAAAAAATACATAAAGGGGATAGTGCCTGATTCAAGGAGTTTACTTTCTTGCTTACAGTATAACATAGGGACAAGATATGCATATAAATGAACATGATACCAGGTAGATCTGACTAGCACAAAGGGGAGATGCAAGTTGACTAAGAAAATGCGAGGAGGCAGAACTCAATTTCAGTTTGAGAATCAGAAAAGCCTTCATGAAGTAGATGACAACTGATCTAAGACTTAAAAGAATTTACATGAATTCATGCCAGGGAGAGGAGGTAATGTTCATTTGTTCTTGTTTACTTTTGGGGGAGATGATTGACTTGCCCAGGGTCAAACACCTGCTAAATGTCTGAGATTATATTTAAACTCAGGTACCTCCTCCTGATTCCAGGGCTGGTGCTCTATTCACTATACCACCTCATCTTTCCTTGTTCTCCCAGTTACTAGGGTGTAGCAGAAGGCATTTGAGATCTCAGAAGTCCACCCTCTGTCCTCTCCAATCAGAGGCATGGGGAACTGAGGAGGTATGAGTTTCCCATCTGATGTGATCTTTCAGAAAGATGAATTATTATGGAGGTAGAATCAGCTATACTTGGCAGCCCATCAGATATGGGGAGATGGTAGAGTGAACAGTTAAGAATAATTCTAAAGCTATGAATTTGGAATATTGGAATATAGTGATGGCTTCAACAGAAAGAGGGAAGTTAGGCAGAGGAATAGGTTTAGGGGGAAATATAATAAATTCCATTTCAGAATGCTGAGTTTGAGATGTCTATGGGTCACCCAGTTTTAATGTGGAACTGGAGCTCAGGAGGGAGATAAAATCTGAATATTATAGATTTGGGGACTTTTCTACACAGAAATGATCACTGCACCTGTGGGAGCTGATATGCTTAACAAAAGAGTGAATGTAGTTGTATAAAGGCTAGATTTCAGAAGGTTGACCAATCAGTCAATTCATATTAATTAAGTGCTTTTTATTTGCCAGGCACTGGGCATACAAAGAAAGGCAGAAGGCAGTCTCTGCTCTCAAAGAGCTCAGACCAATGAGGGAGACAATATACAAATAACTATTTTAAAAAAGATCTACCTATCTATCTCTGTGTCTGTATTCTCTTTCTGTATATATATATATATATATATATATATATATATATATATATATGTGCATATATGCACATATATATTTGTTCTTTCTATATGATATTCTCTCTATATAAATATGTGTATATTCTGTGTGTATATATATATTCTCTTCATATGTGCATATTCTCTCTCTTTATATACATGTATATATATACATATGCACACCTATGAAATATATATATATATATATATATATATATATATATATATATATATTTGGGGATAATCAGCATAGAGAAGGCACTTGGATTAAGGAGAATTTAGAAAGACTTCTTGCGGAAAGTAGGACATCAATTGAGACTTAGAAGAAGCTAAGGAAGTTAAATACAAAGACAGAGAGAGCTCCAGGTTTGGGTGGTAGCCAATGAAAATGCTTGGAGTCAGCATTTGGGTGTTTTATGCAGGGAACAGCAATGAGGCTAGTGTCCTTGTAATGTGGGGTAAATGGGGGATAGGTTATATGGCATAAGAAGACTGGAATGGTAGGAAGTGCTAAGTTATGAAGGGCTTCAAAAGTCCAAGTGAGGATTTTACATTTGATTTTGAAGGTAATGTGAAGCTACTGAAACTGACTGAATGAAGACTAGGTCAGATTTATACTTTTAGGAAGATCAGTTTGACAGCTGGTAGAGGATGGACAGGAGAAAGGGGAGACTTGAAGCAGGGACATCAACTAGCAAGCTAGCATGATTAAGTTCTGAACCTAAGTAATTATAGTATTTGGAGAGAAACAATTAAAACAACAGGTTTTAGCAACTCATTGGATATGGGGAGGTGAGAGAAAGTAAGATGTTAAGGATGATTCCTAGATTGTGAGCCTAGGAGGATGGTGATACCCTGTAATAGAAAGTTTTAAAAGCAATGAGATTGGAAGAAGAAGTGATGAATTCAGTTCTGGACATGTTGAATTTAAGAAGTGTATAAGACATTCAGTTCAAGATGTCTAAAACAACTAGAGATGTGAGACTAGAGGTCAGGGATATATAAATCCAGAGATATATGAGGCAAGAAGACAGTCAAGAGCGTTGTAATAATCCAGGCAAGAAGGAATGAACTAGGTTGGTGGCAGATAGAATAGAGAGGAGAGTACTAACACAGAGATTGTTTGGAAGATGAATCCAGAGGGCTAAGGAACTGAAAGAAGGGTCCAAGATGACTTTACTATTTCCTACTTGGGTTGCTGGGGAATATAGCTACCAAACTCCTAATGTGGTTGATATTATATACTTGGGTTTGTCAAATTACATCTTGTATTCCTTGCAAGTACTTTTTACTACATATTTGATGTGGTTAAATAAGGTGCTTATATGGTGGTAATTTTGCTTGTAAAAATGTCTTTTTCCATTGGTACACTAATGCATTGTTGGTGGAGTCATGAACTGATCCAACTATTCTGGAGTACAATTTTGAACTATGCCCAAAGGGCTATAAAATTGTGCACACCCTTTGATCCAGCAATACCACTACTAGGTCTGTATCCCAAAGAGATCATTAAAAAGGAAAAAGGAACCACATGTGCAAAAATATTTAGAACAGCTCTTTTTGTGATGGCAAAGAACTGGAAATTGAAGGGATATCCATCAGTTGGGGAATGGCTGAACAAATTGTGGTATATGAATACAGTGGAATACTATTGTGCTATAAGAAATGATGAGTGGGTAGATTTCAGAAAATCCTGGAAAGAGTTACATAAGCTGGTGGTGAGTGAAGTGAGCAGAACCAGAACATTGTATATTGTAATAGCAACATTGTGCATAGACTTAGCTCTTCTGAGTAATCCAAGACAATTCCAAAAGACTCATGATGGAAAACGCTATCCACATCCAGAGAATGAACTATGAAGTCTGAATGCAGATGGAAGTTTACTATTTGGTCTCTTTTCTGAGGACCTGAGTTCAAATCCCAGATTTCAGGATTACTACTTGAATGACAGTGGAGAATGTCCTTAATCTTCCCGAACCTCATTTTGCATATCTATAAAATGAGGAAGTTTGGTTATCCTCTGAAGTCCCTTCTATACTTATATCTCTCACCTTATGAAAAACAGAAGGTGGGGGGCTGCTGCCAATACTGGCAAATCCCGTCAAGGGTGCAGAAACAATTCCCCAATATTATGTAGCTCTGACCTATGTTGGCTTTGGAGTAGGTCTAGAATAAAATGGCGTACTGCTTTCAGACGACTTCCCAGTAGGCAGGAACAGAGAGATACTAGGAACTTCTTGTATATTAAGTATCCTACTGGGATAGCATGGAATCAGCTAGTGTTCTGGGCCTTAAGGAAACCTAGCTTTGACCCATATCTCAGATCCAGGAATCAGTACCTATAGCTGATATTAAGTTTTGCAAAGTGATTTACATAGCCTCACAATAGCCCTATTAGGTAGGTATGACAGATGCTACTAATCCCATTTTAAAGATGGAGAAATTGAAGCCCAGAGAAGGTGAATGACTTGCCCAAGGTCACACAGGTAGTAAATCACAGAGGCAGGATCTGATCTCATTTCCTCTGGCTACAAAGTCAGTGTTCTTTCCATCATGCCATGGTGTCTCTCACGAGATGTCAAAATGAAGAAGGAAGGCAACAAAAGGGAGCTGAGAGAAAACCAAAGACAAACTATGTCCTTCTAGTTTGTTAAACCTTGCTGAAAACAGTGTCTCTATTTTGTAACCCTTTTCAGCACTTTCCTCTTTGAGGGTCCCTTTGTTCTTAGAAACATATAAGTTACTATGGAAACAAAGACACCTCAGGAATAGGGGCAAAGCACCAACAAAATTCATTTTCTAGAACTAGAGATTTAGTCTGAGGTGGAGGGGTGTCTTTGCAGGGCCTTTTGCAAAAGGGCTTGGGGTGATGCCTACTCTTACCACATATAATAACAGTAGAGACAGATAGATGACTTTATATTTTGCAAAGGAGTTTACATGCATTTTGTCCTTTGATTTTCAGACAAACCTTTAGATAGGTAATGGGAGTGTTATTGCCTCTTTTTTAAGTTGAAATTTTAAATTTTTTATTGCTTCCTTTTTAAAGATGAGGAACCCAAGACTTAGAGAAGTCATACTTCTGGAGCTGAAAGGAAACTCAGAGACCAGTTTATTCACCTCTCTCATTTTAGATATGGTAAAACTGGCTCAAAGAGGTTGTGACCTGCCTCAGGTCACACTAGGAGTAAGCATCAGAAATGAGATTTGAACCTAGCTTACTCTAACACTAGAGCTATTCAAGTTTATCCAGAGTGACTGGTTCAAAGTCTCGCAGTTAGCAGAGCCACAACCTGAATCTGAATCTTCCAAATCTCCATACAGTACTATTTCCACTACATAAATGCTTCTTTACAGAGCCTAAGTAGTTGTAATTTCCTTCTTTCCCTCCCTCCCTCCTTCCTTCCTTCCTTCCTTCCTTCCTTCCTTCCTTCCTTCCTTTCTTCTTTCTCTCCCTTTTCCCACCCTTCCCCTACTCAGCAGGACCTGGGGTTAGGATAGGATACTGGATAATTTCTTGCTGACATCTGATCCCAGAAAAGAGATCCTAAACTGTGATTCCTACAATCTCTTTGCTTCCTTCCAGGTATGGAAGTTTCAGAATAGAGGGAAGAAATCATAGACACCATATGTACAACTCTGACCAGATGAATTCGGGTCAGGTTTAAAAGGTATTCAGGGACCCCCACACTCAGAACATGCTGGCTCTTCATGTGGAATTTTCGGCAGGGCAGTGTGGTTACTTGAATACAGCAGCCCTGAACCCTGGCTCGGCTCTTCACATGTGGCTCTTATTGAAGACAGCAGGAGCCTGCTTGGTGTAGCCCAGAGGAGGACTTTGCCCAATATGTGATGAATATCCTTTGTTTCTTAACAATGGGAGAAGACCAACTGACAAGTGGGGGTGGCAGTCAGAGAAGGGGATGCATGAAAGAGCTTTTTTCTTTTTGCTGGATTCCCCCCAGGGTCCAACAGAACAGAGAGGGTGTACATGGAGCCCACAAATCATTGCCACTTGAGAAGAGCTTTTCTCTTCTAATTCAAAATGGCATCTTTATAAGTAAAATTACATTGCATAGAAAGTTGGTCATTAATGGTAATGGTCTATATCTATTTTGGAGAAAAAAACTGGAGACAAGATTTTTATCCTTGAAATATAGCTAGTGGGTATGGGTAGTAATTACATCTGTTAATACTATAGTCATTCTCCATTCAATGGGTGTTTTTTATGGCTCTTTCTTAATTAATCTTACTTCTCTTCTTAGGAGCCTGAACTGACATAGTGGTAAACAAGCTCATGTGTGTTTGAGGAATGGACAAAATTGAGGACATGGCTTATTGTTGTTTGTCCTTCATTCTGGAAAAGAACCATGACATCAAGAAGGTGCTGTCTTGAATTGCAAGTGAATTGGATTTAGGTAAGGCAGGGCTGTGCAAAGTCACCAGCCCCACTCTCTCCTCGAGAACCATCTGGACCCAGTGATAACATATTAATCAGAATGACAGGAGATGGCTGAGGAGTGGGAGACCCTAACCTTTTCAAGCTAAAGTCTCTCCCAGATCTCAGTTTGTCTGAGGCAATGCTCATTCAATCCCTATTAAGTTGCCCATTAAGGCTAGGCAAGAAATGAGGCAAAAAATGTCTTCTTTTACCTAGTAAAAAAAAAAAAGTCAATCTGGAAGGAAGACCCTTAGAATTTCTGGCCAAAACACAAATAATTGCTATTTATACTCACTCCAGACATCCAAACCCAAACAATGACCAAATGAGACTTGGTCTGGGACCCATTGTTCGCCAATCAATGAGACACTGAGTGACTTGAGTTTAAGGTATGGTCAAGTAGCTCTATTTGAAACCCCATGGGCTTTATAAAGCCTGATTTTCCAGTGCCATATTTCATGAAATCACACATTTTTTTTAACTGTTTTTCATCCCTTTTTTTGTTCTTCATTATAAACAATGACTCCCTGGAATGGGATGCGGAAGTGAAACATTTAGAAATGTAAGTGATGTAAAAACAAAAAACACAAACAGAATTTACTAAAAATAATTCCATACCTCAGTATTGGGAAGGCTGTGCCACACACTAACACACTTCTGATGGAGCTATGAATTGGTACAGCTATTCTGGAAAGCAATTTGGAATTATGATAAGTGTCTAAATGTCATTTTAAAACAATGATAACTGTTAAGTATATACTCCAAGGAGGTTAAAGAAAGGCCCCATGAACACTAAAATACTCATAGCAGCCCTCTTTTACTGAAACCAAAGAAGTATGGAAACAAAGTAGATGCTCATCAACTGGGGAAATGGCTGAACAAACTGGAGTACATGAATATAATGAAATATTTTTGTGCTGTAAGAAAGGATGAACAGGATGAAGGCAGAGAAGCATGAAAAGATTCATGGGAATCAATGCAGAGTACAGAGGAGGATCAGGAAAGGAATATACATGATGACTATAGTAATGTAAATGAAAGCAATGGAAATAAACAACAACAATAAAACTAACTCTCTATAATAATAAAAACCTGCTTGACCCCAGGGAACAGTTTAGAGAAGGAAACTCCTTCTTTTCTCTGTAGTGGTGGGGGTCTATAGGCAACTATGGACTTGGAGTGCCACATACACTTTCAGAGTTGATGGAGTAATTAGTATTGCAGGACTATATTTCGTTTCCTCTTTCTTTTTAAAATTCTTGACCTTTGGGTAAGGGAGGGGAGAGGGATATATTCAGAAATGAAGATGATGGGGCAGCTAACTGGCATAGCTGATAGAGTGAAATCTGGCACTTGAAATCTCAGACACTGACCTATTCTGTGACCCTGGAGAAGCCGCTTAAAGTCTGTCTGCCTCAGTTCCCTCAATTATAAAATAGGGATAAAATATCACTTGCTTACTAGGGATCAAAATTTCTAAAGTACTTAGCATAGTATCTGGACATAATATGCACTATATAAATATATATAAATATAAATATTAGCTATTAATAGTAGCAGTATCTCCCGCCTTATGCAAAACCAAAAGATATCAACAAAATTTAGGCAAAATTTAAAAAGAAATTCTCAGACTCTAATATATTTCATAACATCACTATATATATATATATATATATATATATATATATATATATATATATACATACATACACACACACAAGGCTACCACCTCATGTAGAATATATCCCCTTAAACATTCCCAGAGGGAAGAAAAAGGAAAATTGGAAACTGCTGAACCATTAGTGGTTGCATCACTTTAAAAAAATTAAAGTACCTCTATAGACAGACAGATAGATAATAGATAAATAGATAATGGACAGACAGATAGATGATAGAGATAGATAGATAGATAGATAGACAGATAGATAGATTCTAACTCTTAATTCTACTAAAGTCTGACTCAGCAGAAGTAGAACTGGAAGAGACCTTAGCAGTCTTCTAGGTCAATCTCTTCATTTTACAAAAAAGAGCCAATGGAAGCCTAGAGAGCCACCATTCCAACATGAGTCCTTTGATTTCAGCTCCAAGGTGCTGTCCACTCACTGTGCTTTCTTTGCATGGTTTCATGCAAAGGTGATCATGCTATCCATGTGACAGCAGATCATATGCCTTGGTAGGTCCCACCTAACTAGAAAGTCTTTGAGTATGACCTTGGCAATGGTATGACCTGGTCTTTCAAAGATTAACCAAGTCAAATATAGAAAGGCTCATCACCAGAGGCTTGGGAGTCAGGTGATAGATATTGGTTTTTATTTGTTTTTTTCAGTCAGAACTATTCATAAAAACAATCTACTAGGGTAACTGTTTCATGTAGTGACATCATGAGAGTATCAATTCCTCACCTGTTGGGGGTGAAACAAAGCTATGTGCTATGAAGCATAAGTTTTTTAAAAACTCAGTGCTTGTTTTCTATGCATTTCATAATTTCTTGGCATACACAGCTGCCATTTTCATTACCCTGTTGAGGGAGGGGTAGGCATATTGAACTGTCACCAAATTGGAGCAATCTGTCCTGCAGAGCACCTTCTACTGACACTACCAGGCTATTGTTCACCCTGTCCAGACATAGCCAAAGAAACATGCTGGCATTTGTGCCCAGAAGAATATGGAACTTTTGTTCTCTGTGAATCACAAGAGAAATCATTTTCTTAACAAAGTAAATTCAATCAGTGTCTCAATCAGAGACACTGTAAAAGCTGAGCAGAACCAGGAGAACAACTTCAATCTTATGACGCAGTATAAATCTTATTAGCCCTGTTTTTTTAGCCACATTCCTGACTTCCCAGATGAAGAAGCTCCCTCTACCAATGTAGGTGGTCACCTTTTCTGGAGTCTACTGTCTTAGAGAATTGTCTGGGTGGGCTGAAAATTTAAGTGACTTGCTTATCATTAATATGCACATAGTAGGCACTTAATAAACTGATTGATTGGTTAATATGTCAGAGGCCAGACTTGAACCTGGATCTTTCTGACTTGAAAGTTGACTTTCTGTTAAGTATGTTATGCTAACCGCATCCTGTTTTATAGACAGGGAAACAGAGGCTCAGAGAGGTTAAGGGAGTTTTCCAAAGTTACTGGAAAGTCAGATAGAATTGTGGAGCTAGAAAATGGTGGAACTAGGATACAAATCCAAGCTTCCTAACTAAAGTCAAGTGCCTTCAATAAGATACTGCCAATAGATGCCAATAGATGGTAAGAATAGTACTCCAAGATAGTAACCCATTCTCTTCATCATTAGCATCACTCCTTTGTTACCTGCAAGGGCTAAGGCATTAGTGGATCATCTTTAATAGACTTCAGTATGGATTATCTGATAAATCAGTTATCAAGGTTAGCCATAGCAGAAAGTATGAGAGCCTCTGCAAATGAGAGTTAGAACAAGAAGAGTTAATATTAGGTGGTTGTGGGATCATAGATTTAAAAATTAGAAGGTGATTTAGAGGCCATTGAGTCTAGACCATGTTCCCCAATTTTACAGCTGAAGAAAGTGAGATATAGAAAAGTTGTGAATTGACCAAGTTCACATGACTAAGGTGTTTAAGATGAGATTTGAACTCAGTCTTCCCAAATCCTTTCTCTATCCACTACTCCATCATGGCTCCAAGGGAAGGAAGAGACACTGTAAAAGCTGAGCAGAACCAGGAGAACAACAATATAGGGGCCCCTGAGGAACCCAGAGGCACCATGAAATCACTGGGTGTCTTCATGACCCAGAAAGTCAGCCTTCCATCCCTACTCTACTCTTAGTAGAGCCAGCTACCTCGTACTTCTTTACAGTCTGGCTAATTGACAAGGCTAATCTGACAAAAAAAATTGTGTTGCTAATAGAGCCACTTAAAGGCTCCTTATTGTTGGGTATCACTTCTTGAAAGTCATGGAAGGGCCTACAAAAGTGAAAAAAGATTCCACTACAGTCCCTGTGATGGCCTGCATATCTGTTAATAATATTAATAATGTGTGTATATATATATATATATATATATATATATATGTGTGTGTGTGTGTGTGTGTGTGTGTGTGTATAGATAGATACTTTAAGATTTGCAAAGAGTTTTACAAATATTTCATTTTATCCTCCCAACAAACCTGGGAAATAATATTCTTATTCTTATTTTATTGATGAGGAAACTAAGGCAGATAGAGGTTATGTGACTTGCCCACAGTCTCAGAGCTGGTAAGTGTCTAAGACCAGATTAACTCAGCTTTACTTGACTTCGGGGTCTACACTCCATCCATTATGCCATCTGACTGTCCTCTTGGTGTCCAAGAACCCAGACAGTAAATTTACAAAAACCTCATGCACTAGTCAGCAACAAAATCATGAATTTTGGGCCACATGACATAGAAAGGTTGTGACTTATAATATTAGAGGGGTTCTCCAACTGAAAAAATTATAGGTCCTTAATGTATATTGATGTTTAATGGATCAGTGTACTATTATCTTCCCCAAAGCTCCTGCTTTTGCCCTAACATTAGGACAAAAAACATTAGGACATACAGTATGTATGTGCAGTTGCGGGATCAAAGGTCCTCAGGGAGCTGATCTTATGTTAGCATAGCCAAAAATCAGAAATTTGCGATCCAAAAAGGCTTGGGGCTCCCTCCAGGATATCAATCTGAGACCCCAACATTACTCAGGCATGGAAGGGAGACTTCTACCTAAAAGCATAGTTCTAGAGCTAGAAGGTACATCAGAAGATATCTACTCCAATTGCTTCATCTCTATCCTGAGGAAACTGAGACCCAGTAAGACTAAGTATCTTACCAATGTAGCAAATACTAGCAGTGAGATTTGAATTCAGATCCTCTGGCTTTAGATCCCACTTTCTTTCCAATGTACCATGTTTATTCTTGATTCAGTGTGTGTGTGTGTGTGTGTGTGTGTGTGTGTGTGTGTGTGTGTGTGTGGTATCAGAGCACTGAAGGGGTGGAATTCACTCCCTAAGTCACACTGTTATCCATTATGTAACTGTCATAAATGTCAAGGGTTATTAATTAATGTCAGCACCCATTTATACATTATTGTCAAGTTCTGATTAAGAGAGGAGGTAGTTACTAATTCTACTTCTACAGAAGGCCAAACTAGAGTAAGCATCTCTACCAAGTACAGTAAATTCTGAGGGTACTACCCATCAACTTCCCCACCTCACCCCCAGACACACACAAATACACACACATACATACACACACGACTATACCCAACCTATGATAGAGCCTTTCAAGCTTATATTGATCTGATCAGTCATAGTTGAACACTGTACCTTGACCCCAGCATTGTGAGGTGATTATGGTCCTCTTCAAGAATGAAGAACAACCAACTACACACACACACATACACATACACATACACTTGTGCACACATGCACATGTGTGTATATGCATATATAATCACTATATCATATACAGATATAGATATATAGATATATAATTACTATATCACTTACAAATATAGATGTATTACCACCTAATGGCCATGCCTTGGTCATTAGCTCCTCTGTGCTTAGTAATGACTGATATTAATATGGCCCTTGGATATTTGCAGAGCACTTTATCTACATATAGTTGCTTATCCCATTTGATATCACAACAGCCTAGGGAAATGGATGATACCATTATCCTCACTTCACATATAAGGAAACTGAGGCTGAGAACAATCACATGATTAAACCATCATCTTAAAACTGATAAGTGTCTCAGGCAGAATTTGAATTCAGGTAGTCCTGTCTCCAAGCCCAACATTCTTTCCCATGATTCTATTCTGCCTCTGTAAACTAGGTAGGTCTTCAGATGATACACATAATCCTATCGTCTATATTATAGCTACTATAGTTGTATTTGAAGCCTTTCCAACTTAATAGTACCTTCCAGGGCTAGAAAGGTCTTCTGGAACCTAGGGTCACTGCCCCCTCAATCAGTTACAGATTGAGGACCCCAGCATATATAAAAAGGCCTGCTGTACAGGTTCTTAGATCTGCTTTTCTAAAAGGAAAACAACTTTTGAGGGGTCAACAATCACTTTAATCAAGCACATGCATCATTCACTTAGTTCAGGGGAAAAAGTCAGCATCCTGAACTTCAGAGAAAACACAAACAGAGAAACAAAGACCAACAGACAGGGCTTCCAACTGTTTCACCATAAGCAATACATACATCATAGATCAACAGACAGATCCAACTGTCTGACCATTTCATACATACATAGGTACCAGAGGGAGAAGCACCAACATTTGAGTTTTCAAAGCCAGGGGGGCTCCTTAGAGGCTGCTCAGACAACTGGGCCAAACAAACACTTCCAATGAGTAAGCCCCCAAACTAAACCTCACCTCAGAGTATATATACACTTTTCAGAGTCAGAGGGTATCAGAACCCTTGAGGACCAATGCCTCATTAGAAATTAAGAAAAGGTCTAAGCCTTCCTACAAAACAAATCTCACTTAATCAAGTTTCCCTTAATAGGCAGGCTCATTCATGGGTAGGGAAGATCTTTAACTCTCATTTTCATTATACTCCCCCACCCACATGCACACATGATCAAGGGGAAAGGCTACCAAGTTATGGTTTTGGCTACAGTGGCCCATTTAACCATGTACTTATGTGTACTTCCAGTAACTCATTTAACCATGTGACTTATCACAAAGGGATTGTAATCTGTGGTGGTAGAAAGAAGCCCCCAAACCACAACATCATTTATCCTTGAAGTATTTCTGTTGTCATGCCTCAAGATTCACTGTAGCCAATAGAAGCTCTTTGCTTGTCTCTTTAAGCCTGGCCCCTTCATGAAGGGGTTGGATCAGATCCAGAACCCCATGTTCTATAACTGTCTCCCCTGCAACAATACACACACCAAAGAGGCATCCGAGGAAGAATTTAGTAGAAAAATAACACTAATAGAACTTAATTTTTATAAATATATATTTCTAAATTTGTATATATCTTTCCTATCCATTATCTCAAGTAATATTTCCAGCACCCAAGGTAGCCTAGGCATAGAAGACATTGTTGTCTCTGTTTCTGAGATGAGGAAAGCAAGCCCATGAAGAGAGTCTCTTTCCCAAGACTAAGACAGAATTGGTGAAAGAACCCACAACTGAGTGAAGCTAAGCCCAGTGTTGGTGTCTGCAAGGGGAGGGGCAAAGAGCCCCCTTTAGAGCTCAGTCAAGTAAAGTATAAAACAAAGGGACTGGGAAGGGAAGCAGGGTCAGAGCAATGGACAGAAAGTGACACTGGGAGGAAGTTATGACACTGATTGACTAGATCAGTTTTCTTCCAACAGTTTTCTTTTCAATAGTCTATATCTTATTAAAACAAACATCCTTGGATCAGTAAGGAATATTCTCAGGTGACTTTTCATTAAAATTTTGTTTTCATTTGAGGGTTAGGGTGCCATGTTTCAAGCAGGTAAAGTCTGTCTAGTGGGGACCAAGAACAAAGCCAGTGTTCCACCTCAGAGTATAGGAGGAATCTCAGAATCCTTTGTGCCCCATAAGCAGGAGAGAGCACCGAGTCATTGCCACAGCCCCTGATCCCTCCTGCCTCTTCAGCTCTGGAGAAATCATGGGGAGATAAACAGCCAGTCAGTGTGCACCAGGTTGGCTTCATTGCTGGGAAGCGTAACTTGAGATGAGGTTGTGTCGGTCAGAGTGTGGATGAGGAGAGTAAGCAAATCCTTTAAATGGAGTTATTGGAAACTGCCTTCATTAGAATACTGTAATTGGTCCCCGCAGGGTATTACAGGTTAGTGACACGGGAAAAGGAGAAGGAGGAGGGGTTGGGAAGGGGGATTACTCTGTATAGATTTTTTTCCCATTTACCAGCTTGTGTTTGGAGTGGGATAGATGAAGGAAGCATTGCTTAAATACATAGCTACAATCCAGAGGCTAGCTTCTGCCTCTCCTTGGGTTTGTGACCCACAGAGTGTCTGAATTGGAGGCTTGGGACGAAGTCACTCAATCAGTCTGTCCCTCAACCAGATTCTCTCCTTCGTGGTCATCCAGCCTCTCCTTGAAGACCTTTTGCAATCAGGAATCTATGCCCTCCCAAAGTCGCCCATTCTGTTCGTAGTTCTAAATATTCCAGATGCTCCGTCTTGCCTTCCCTTTACATCAGGGATTCACAACCTGCAAACTCCTTCTCACAACAGTGTTTTTAAATGCAACAAAACAAAATACATGAAACTAGAAAGAAAACAATGATATTGAAACAGTTATCAAAATTTTAAAAAGTTGTAAAGACTCCCTGAAAGTCAAGGGGTGTATGGAACCCAGATTAAGAACCCTCATCTTATATTAAATTAAATCCTTGCAACGGCTACCCACAAATTCTTCTGCTGTCTCTGTGCCCAAGCAGACCTAGTCTTCCACATGACAGTCTTTCAATTATTTGAAGACAGCTATTATTCCCCCTTAGAGTTTCTATTTCCCAGGTTAAACATTCCCCATTTCATTCTTGAATGACATGCTAGATAGAGCAGTGGATAGAGAGCAGAGTTTACAGTCAGGAAGATTTGTGTTCAAATTCAACCTCAGCCATTTACTAGTTATATCATCTTGGGCAAGTCACTTAACTGCTGTCTGCCTCAGTTTCCCCAACTATAAAATGAAGATAATAGTAGTACTTATTTCCCAGTGTTGTTGTGAGGATCTAAATGAGATAATATTTGTAAAGTGGCACATGGCAGATGTTTAATAAATGCCTATTCCCTCCTCTCCCTCCTCTCACTATCCTTAGGTGCCACCCTCAACCAGCTGTCCAATGTCCTCATAGGGTAGAAAGAGGGTAAAAATAATTCATATTATGTTGTTTGAGACTAAAATGTTACCCTCCTTCAAAAGACTAAGAGATTTAATATTCTATGTTTAAAAAAAATAGAGCACCTGAACATCAATGGCTGTCCCAAAGCAATGAATCTTAATGGTGAAATGTCAGGGCCCATAAAGGCACCTTGATGGGGAAAAAATTCCAGTATTTTTTAAATTGTTCTGCCAATCAAATCCTACCTCAGACAATTACTAGCTGTATGACCCTGGGCAAATCATGACATAGAATGGGCACATAATGACCATCTACTTGGAATGTGCATAGTGACCCTATTTCTACAACAATCTAGCAATGTTAACTAGGGAGTTTAGTCTATGCAACAGCACTCTTTTGTAAAGGGGGAGGGAAAAGACAGAAAGAGAAAAATTTCTTTTTTAAGGAGTATGGGGGAAAGATGAGTTCCATTTCCTGCTGAACTGAAGAGACATTTCGTAATGCCTCATATATACTTGCAAGCACCGTGCTAGATTTGAGGATGTAAAAATAGAGCTATCAAAAGTCCTGCCTTCAAGGAACTTACAGTTCTAGTAGGGGAAAGATATGTGCACAAATAACTATGATATCAGGGAGAGGGAGATTATTGCAAAAGAGATACCTAGAAAAGTGCTAAGAGAAATTTGAAGAGGGAAGGAATTTGGAGTGGGGCAGGGAATTTACATGGAAGAAACGGCATCTAAGTTGAACCTTGACAAAAGTGAGGGAATTCAGAAGATGGAGATGGGAACAGGAGAGAAGATGGTACCTGATGAATTCTTTAGGATTCCTAACTTATAAATGAGGGGCAAAACATTAGGGAAAAGAGAGAAATCTCCAAGTCAGTCCAGCACATTGCAGGGTTTCTTCATATCCCTTTCCTCTTCTCAGTTTTACCTTTTAGAACTCTGAAGGAAAAGGCAGCTGGGTGGTGTGGTGGACAGAGTGCTGGATCCAGAGTTAGGAAGACTCAACTTCCTGAATTCAAACCTAGTCTCAGATACTTCCTAGCTGTGGGACCCTGGACAAATCACTTAATCCTGTTTGCCTCGGTTTCTTCATCTGTAAAATGAACTGGAGAAAGAAATGGCAAACTATACTAATATCTCTGCCAAGAAAACCCAAATGGGGTCATGAAGAATTGAACACAACTGAAATGACTGAAGGGAAAAGAGAAGGAAGAACCTCAGTCCTCATTACTATTTAGACACGATTAGGCTTTATGTTTAATTTAGGTTTGTAAATTTAGATGCCTTTTAGAAGGTATCTTAGAGGTCATCTCGTCTAATCTTGTCTCTTTTTTTGTCTCTCTGTCTCTGTCTTTGCCTCTGTCCATCTGTCTCTCTCTTTATCTCTCTGACTCTATCTCTCTCTGTCTTTCTGTCTCTGTTTCTGTCTCTCTGTGTCTATCTCTTTCTTTCTATTGTTGTCTTTCTGTCTCTCTGTCTCTATCTCTCTCTATCTTCTTCCTTCCTTTCTTTATCTCTGTCATTCTTTCTATCTCTGTCTCTGTCTATCTCTTTCTGTTTGTCTCTATCTCTGTCTTTCAGTCTGTTTCTATCTCTGTCTTTCTCTTTCTTTCTGTCTCTATCTGTCTCTGTCTTCTTCCTTCCTTCCTTTCTGTCTCTATCTCTTAGTCTTTCTGTCTCTCTCTGTCTTTCTGATTCTCTCTTCTTTCTGTCTGTCTCTATTTCTCTCTTTATATCTCTGTCTTTCTCTCTGTATCTCTCTGTCCTTCTTTCCGTCTCTATCTGTCTCTCTCTTCTTTCCTTCTTTTCCTCCCTCCCTCCTTCCTTCCTTTCTTTCTTCCTTCCTTCCTGTCTCTATCTCTGTCAGTCTTTCTGTCTGTCTCTATCTCTTTCTTTCTGTCTCTCTATGCCTCTATCTCTGTCTCTCTGTTTCTAACAGATGAAGCAACTTAGTCACAAAGAAGCTAATGCACATTATGGTGTCAGGAAGATCATGTGACCTACCCCAGGTCACACAGGCAATAGTTGAAAGAGCTAAGATGTAAGCCCAGTTTCTCCACTGACTAGACTTGTCCTGTTCTCTTTTAACTGTACGTACTGTGCTTGCTGAGAATCTAAACTCTGTATGCAGAAATCAATTCCCAAACACATTTGTCTCAAGTGTCATTCTGGAGCCATGACTCAAGCCTTCTCATCCCTTCTCCATCCCCCAGCCAAAGAATCCTTTCTCTCTCCTCAGCTTATCCAAATTGTGTTCCTTCTTCAGGATCCAATTAGGACCTGCCTGAAATAATTCAACCATTCAAACCTTTCAGTCCAACTAGCGAATTTATTGTAAATAGGACTACAGAATGGTCATGCTGGCATCTCGACTTACCTGTTTTATAGAGAGACCGAAGCACTAGCCATTGAACCCAAGTTTCATGATTCTTCATCCAGTGTCCTCACCACTACACTATAGCTGCCTCTTTGATGTCCTACAGATCTTACTGTACATTCCTTACACTGTTCAGTAGTGTGTCTCATTTCCTCCAACAGGACTGTAGGTTCCTGGTGGACAGGGACTATGTCTTACATTTCTTGTGGATCCTCCAAAGTACTAAACATGATGCCTTGTATTTAGAAGTCATTTATTATTTTCTAAATGAATGAATGAATACAACAATGAAAGAACAAACAAGTCATCCAAGTGGTTGATGTTCTGAGGTAAGGAAAGGGGCACATTAAGAAAGAGTTATAGAATGAATAGTGACAGTGGTAATAAAGACCAAACAGGCATTAGCTGGGTTAATTAAA
The DNA here is from genome assembly GCA_028658325.1 of Potorous gilbertii. Taxonomy (NCBI): domain Eukaryota; kingdom Metazoa; phylum Chordata; class Mammalia; order Diprotodontia; family Potoroidae; genus Potorous; species Potorous gilbertii. The sequence continues at coordinate 379,113,817 of CM053769.1, read as the reverse complement.
TCTATTTTGGGGTGGGGATTAAAAGGAGATATATCCCAATCACACAGATGACAGAACAAGTATATTATTGTGTTCTAATATGTTGCTACATGGAATAGAAATCCTTTTTAATTGACTTAACTGAAAATTAATTCCAGTCTAGTGGCAAAGGAGGAAAGAGGGATGGGCTGGGTTCAGACAGGTAATTGTCACTACCCTAGCCTGGTTTTCTCCCTTCACTGCCTTTAAGATCCTGAAAAGAAGAAAAAATAGACAAAGAGCTTGAGAAAGAGTAAGGGAGAGAAGAAAAGGATGAAGAAAGAAAAAAGAGAAGGAAAAGCCCTATAAAAGCAAAGGGAAAAAAAGGAAAAGATAAATGGAAAAAGAATATTTAATAAGGTTCTCTCTCTCTCTCTCTCTCTCTCTCTCTCTCTCTCTCTCTCTCTCTCTCTGCTGTATTAAATTAAAGTCATACATAGGTTTCAAAGGAAATCACATGTCTGCAGTCTGGTGAGCCCACCTGACAGTGTGCGCTAACAGAATTGTAAATGTAAAGGGTAATGCTTGTCAGTTCCTGACAGTTCTAAATGGCCTTTTAGTTCAGTACGCAAAGCTGTCATAAAAAAACATAAAAATGCATATGCAGACAGCTGAAACTGCTATGCACATCATTATCTGCAAATGGTATAAGTATCCTGAACAAAGGGCCTTCCAGCTTAAGGACATGCATAAGACATTTCTCTGCCTCCAGCCTTAAAACAAAGCGCTGTCAAGAAAACAAAATTCCTAGCCCCAGAACTGAGGTGTTTCTGTCAATCAGCAACGTGCTACATTTGTACATATTTTTCTGACCCTGCATATGAGAAGAGCATCCTTAACAGATGTGTATTTAACTTCTGGCAGCTACATCTGTTTCTTCTGCATTTTTCTTCTTATTTCTTTAACATATTTCTAACATGCCATGGCCAAGAGGTGTTTTGTTGTATACGTTTTCATTCCTCTCTCGACATCCTCCCCCCCTTTCATCTCTTTCTTCTTTCTCCTCTTCCCTTTGAATAGCTTTCCCCTTTGTTATCCAGGGGAGCTTAAAGAACTCAAGGTTTTGTCGACACTGGTGAAATCCATTACAAGGTCTGGGGGTCTAGCACTCTTAGCAGTAATGTTGGCTACTGGGTGGGACTATAAGCTTCTTGAAGGCAGATGCTACATCTTACACATCTTTCTACTCCTCAAGAATCTAGCCCAGTAATTTTCTTTAAAAAAAAAAAAACAAAACAAATTTACTAATGCTTATTGTTTTACCACCATCCTCATTTCCCTATATACCCATCACCCTCCCAGCAAGCCATTCCATACAACAAACAATAGAGAAGGAAAAGGGGAAGGAAGAAAAGGAGGGGTGATTTCCAGAAAAAACCTAGCCAACATGTCAATTAGATCTGACCAGTAAATGCTATGTTCAATACCCCAAACTTTGTTAAAAAGAGAGGGAGGTAATATAGAAAACTTTACATGTAGATACTCACTAAATGATTGTTGAAAGGTATGATCAAAATATTAGTATAAACAACAACAATAATACTATCTTACAGAGAAATTTACAAATTGCAAAGTATCTTCACATTACATGACTTCATTTGGTTCTCCAAGTAATCCTACAAAGACAGGCAAAGAAAAACAACCTTGATCCTGAATCTCATGAGGGACACCCAGATTTTATAAAGCAAGGCAATGTGCATTTTTTATAACAATAGAACAGTAAAAGCATTTCACATTTGTATAGTTCTTTGGAATTTACAAAGTACTTTACCCATAACAACCTTGGGAGGCAGGAGGACCCCAAGCCATAACGAATCATTTGCAAGTCACTTCACCTGACTGATCCTCAATGTCCTCTACCATAAAATTAGGGGCTAGATGAGCCCTGAGGTTCCTTCAGACTCCCTATACCTAGAATTCTATCCTCATTCAACTTCTATTTAGACACAGCAGGTGGCAACAATAGTACATTGAAAGAGAATTAAATATCTTTTCCTTTGGACCAAGGGATGAAAATGGCAAGTGGGCTTCATCTTTACAAGGGTTCAGATCAGGCTTGTAAATAGATACTCTCCCCCTTGCCAAAGGCTTACAATAATTTTTGCCAGCTGTTTATTGGGTCAAATTGTGGAATTAATTTTTTTATCCTTTTCTGTTACAAGACTTTTTAAAAATACAATTTTCAAAGACATTCATTCTTATACCTTTGTAAAAGACCAAGATTCCCACTTATCCAGTTTTGGGAGGGGGGAAGGGATCCCAATATGGAAGAAAGAACTGTTACAAGCTTCAAACAAAGCCTTTTGTTAGGAATAGTCACAAACTGAGTTGTATGAATAAGATCAGACATTTTGAGAATTGTATAAGACGCAGTTCTTCACTCAAGTAGCTAATACTTTTGTTGGGGGAATAAGATATACAAATATAAATTAATCAGAGAATAATACAGTCATAACATCTGAGAACTGGATGGGAACTGAGAAATTATTTATGTCTTCTTTTTGTATATAAGGAAACTGAGGCTCAGAGAAGTACCTTAATCAAAGTCACATAGAAAGTAACCGAACCGGGATTCAAAGTCCTCTGACTCTAACGTGGATTTTCTTAACCTTTTATTGTTGTGGCAGTTCTCCTGCAATCCTCCCTATTAAATAAAATCCACTGCTCCCTATCACCTTCTGAATCAAATACAAAATCCTCGGTGATCATCTCTACCCTATTTCACCTTTCCAGCCTTCTTACACCTTACCCTGTTCCAACATCTTCAATTCAGTAATGCTGGCCTCTTTGCTGTTCCATGAACAAGACTTTCCATCTCTCTGCTTTGGGCATTTTCTCTTGCTGTCCCTCATGGAAGGAATAGTTTCCCTCCTCATCTCCTTGCTTCCCTGGCTTCATTGAAATCCAAATTATAATCCTACCTGATATAGGAAGCCTTTCCCAAACTCTCCCTGTTCTCTCTGTTAATTATTTCCTATTTATCCTATATATAGTTTGTTTGCATGAAGTTATTTTCTTGCTATCTATCCAATTAGACTGTATGGTCCTCTGGAGTAGGTACTGTCTTTTGCCTCTTGTGCTTCTAGTATTTAACAAAATGTCGGACACAATAGCAGGTGCTTATTAGATATTTTTGATTAACTGGCTGGTGGACATTATGAACCCCTTCTCAGAATATTTTCAGTGAATAAAATGAAATATGTAGGATTACAAAGGAAACCAATTATGTATATTGAAACCCAATTACCAAATAATTTTTAAAAGAAAACAAGTTCATGAACTCTAGGTTAAAAACTCTGAATATAAGGCCAGATATCTTTTATTTCTCATTATTATGCTGCCACAACAGAACAGAAAACTAAGGCCCAGACAGGCAGAAGTAACTTATCTGAGATTACACAGATCATTAGAGGCACAGCCAGAACTAGAACCCAGGTATCCTGATGGTTATTTTCTTCAGCATATGATCAAGTTCTCCATACTATGTGATAATGATGCCATCAAGAAAAGTTTAGGGATAGCAGAGGTTATTGTGGGTTGGAATAATTAGGGAGAATTCCATGGAAGGAGTTGAATTTGAACTAGTCTTAAAGGATGGATAGGGGAAAAGAGAGACGGGTTCATGTATTGTGGGAAGGGAGGGTAGACATTCCTTGTTGGAGAAATAACTCAAGTAGGGGCATCATGATGGGAAAGAGTCTGGCATGTGAAGCTTCTCTTTGTGTCAGAATTGCAATAAGCATCAAATCAGATAATATTTGTAAAATGCTTTGCACAGTGCCTGGAATGCAACAGGCACTTAATAAATAATTGTTTTCTTCAAACGATCCCCAAAGAGAACTTCAATAGCTTATGGTTTAATAGTCTATGGGTTTCCTTTTTTAAATCTTCCCCATTGTGTATTCTGCTCCTTCAGAGCAAATATTTGCTCAGAATATAGCGATAATCAGTTTATCTTTATCAGGAGACAAAATCCATTACAAATGTCCACATGGTAAATAAACCATTTAAAGAGAACGGGAACTCCCAAGGATAAGTGATGCCAGGTTGTCACACAGTGTTGATGGAGAAGAGAAGGAGAAAGTGGAAAGGGAATAAATTCATCAGGTTCCAGTAGCAACCACAGTAATGGAAGTCACAAAATTCTGCTTAGGCAGATCACACCTTACCTGGCTCAGTGAGCTACACAAGGTCATATTAGATTCCAAATGCTCATGACTGTATCTAATCCTGGATAGCAGTAGCCTGTACTTGAAGTGACTGTTAGCAATGGCACTGGCACATCTGTATCCCCAGGGACCCATTTTCTCTCTGTGAGGCTCAAAAATTCCTGGAATGGCCCCATCCTACATGGTTCTCACATGCTGTGATCCTTCAGTATCTCCTTCCAGCTCATTAAAAAAAACCTTATATTTCCCATTAATCTTCTTGTCAATAATGAGCCATATATGTATGTGTGTGGTATGGGCAGCAGTGGTTAGGGGAGGAGAAGAGAGAAGTAAGGAAAACAACATGATTGAAAAGGAGGATTCACTTCAGAGTATTTTGATACAATGTGATAGAAACTTCTTTGCCCTTTGCTACCTTTTCTTCTCCCCTAAAGTTAGGATCTTCTGTCTTGCCAAGTGGATGACTGGGATTGCAATATTCAATGTACCTATTTGATATGGTTGATGCAAGAAGAGATGTACTTTGTTTTCTTATAGTGGAACCATGGACAATGGAGGAACACTTAGAAAGAAGAGTCATAGGATAAACCAAGTCAAGTCCCCTTGATGTACATAAGTAGGCTTCCAGTTTCATCCTTCTTGGGCATTTCATATGCCCTTCAAAAACTTGGGTGAAATCTTGGAACCTCAAGAAAAGACCCACAGTGAAATAATCTACTATAACAGTGACATTCATTTCATGAATAAATACTTGTGGAATTAAAAGAAGACATTCCAGTATTGAAAATCAAACAAAACAGTGATACTTTTCCCATACTAGAGTCAGACTGAGACACTTCTACAAAGCAGGTCACTCTGATTGCCCAAAGTACAAGATTTAAGGGCAAAATTCACCAGGGCTCAGGTCATTTTTACTTCTTCTAGTAACGCAGACTATAGGATAAACATAGCTTTTCCCCTTCATCCTCAGTTACTTTCTAAAGGGTTCCCAAAGAAAAACTTTCTTGCTATGCTATATTTCATTCTAGTAAAACTTAAATTTTGGAATAGTAGCAGAAAGAATGCTCTGCCTTCTGTTCTGGGGTTTTGTTCTTGCTAGGAGCAACTGCTCTTTATTGAATGTGTAATTTGTTGCCATGGAAAACATATTGTGATTAATGAGACCCTGTGGCCAAGGTTGCTTGGGACACACCTAGATCAGTTGGCATGATGTCCTTGATTTTTACTCTAATGACATTGGCTATATCAGAGTTTCCATTATCAAATCCATAAGTAAAATCATTTCAGGTGGTCACTAGGAAAAAGTGCTTTCTTGATGAGAGTTGCTTGGACTAGAGGTCTGAAAATGAGGCATCCTAACAGTCCTAGAGAAATCTTACATACAGACAACATTCTTAAAACTTATAGGAATGGAAAGGAGCATAAAACAAAGAAAAAGATGGGAAATTTCTGTAAATTAACATGTTCATTTTTTTTTACAACTACCATATTCTTCCAGTGATTTCATAGAATAGCCAGTGGGTACAATAGCAACTTAAAAAAATAGATAATAGCAGAAGTCATGGAATTTTAAAATTAATCTCCTAAAAAGTGGAGTCCCTTTCCACGGGCCATCTCAAACAAATGGCCCTCTGACTGTTATTTAAAATACTTCAAGTTAAGGGGAATTCATTACTCCTGGGACAGTTTGTGCTACTGTTGGACAGCTTTGTTCATTTGAAAGGTTTTTCTTGTGTGGAGCAAGTTTTGCCTCTTTGAAAAGTCTCTGCAATTTTTTTAGTTATGTACTGCTGGAGAAATATAGAACAAATATATCTCTCTTCCTAGAAAAGCAATGTGATACAGCAGAAAGAATACTGAACCTGAAATTATGAGGTCAAAGATCAGATCTGGACTTGGATACAGACAGTTCGGCTGTAACACAACACACACATTCACTAACAAACAAACAAACCCAGAAAGTATTGTGCTATGCAAAATTGTGCAAAAAAACCCTTGCTCTCTAATCCTACTTCTAGAACATTATTTTTTGGTGATCTATCAATGAGTAGCATGCTTTGGGTCTTTTTAAATTTAAGTTTCCCCTTTTACTATCCTTGTGGCTTGTTTTTATAAACTCCCTCTCCCAAATTTCTCAGTGATTAACAGCTAACTCATGATTTTCTTCTCTTGTCCACCCTATGATATCATCTTTGGGAACTTCAATATTCATATTGATGACTCCATCTAAGGAATTCTTGGGCAGTAGCTAGTGAAACAATCTCCTCCACCCCACTTTAGCCATATATCAGCATGGTATTACCATATGCCAAAATTGCATCAACTCCAAAGACTTCTAACCTTCCATTTCTCCCACTTTCTCATTCACACTGAACCTACTCTTTAACATGATTTGTAGTTGCATTTCCCCAATCTCTATCTCTGTCTGTCTCTAGTTATCTCCATACAAAGCCTTGACCACATGGCATGTCATTTTAATGATTTACTATTACCCTACAATCCCTTGCTTTCCCCAACCTCTAACTTGTCCTGCTGACATATTTGACCTCTAGAACCTCTAGTGATCCCAATTTTTTTTCTGTTTTCCTTTGTTCTCTGCTGATTTCTTAATTTAAAGTTCAACTCAAATCCTACCTTCTCCATGAAATTTTCATTGTCTTCTATACTCTGGTTGATACTGATCCCCCTTTCTAGACACTATAAAGCACTTTGTTCTGTGTGTGTGTAAGCTACATGAGGATAGATCAGTGTAGTATGTATAAAGAGGATGAGATTGAGAGAATTAGAACACTGGGATCTAAACACTGGCTCTACCACTTGCTTCTTGTATAGACTTGGGAAAGTCAATCTCTTTGAATCTCAGTTTCCTTAGTTTCCTATAAAATAAAGGGACTGTATTCATTGATCTCTCAAGTCTCTTGTAACTCTGAATCTATGATTAATTCAGGAAAAATATTTTATCTAAGTACTGTGTATCCCCCAGCACAGTGTTTTATATATAATAACATACAACATAATTACTATATTAATTATATTATATGTAATATAATACATAATGTTGTCTTGTAAGTGATATTATATAATGTAATAATATAATAGATCATTGCTAAATGAATCATCTATTCCAATCTCTTTTTGAATAGCAAGATACAGAGGCAACTGCTAGCTGTATACTCTTGAGCAGGGTCACTTGATCTCAATAAGCCTTAGTTTTTCCATCTGTAAGATGAAAGAGTTGGACTTGATGACTTCTAAAGTTCTGTCTAGCTCCCAAACTCTGACCCTTTACAATCCATTCATCTAAATGGCACTTGCTGAAGATAGCTATTTACACTAATATAGTTTTCCTTTTCTCTAGGTTCAATAACCTCATTTTCTTTAATCATTCCTTAAATAAAATAGTTTCCAGACCTTTCACTCATCTTATCACCCTCTAATTTGTGAATATTCTTTTTAAAATATGGATCCCAGATCTAGCCTGAGCAGCAGAAAAGATCACACTGGAAAATATTATATCCCAAAATCTGATCATTCTACTTCTATTAGGGATCTAATATTGTGTTAATTTTTAAATAGCTGCATCAAATTTTTTGTTCATATTGAACTTGGGTGTATTTAAAACCCCTAGATCTTTATTCTCTTATGCTGGCATTTAACTGTGTCTCCTGTACTTGTACAATTGATTTTTTGAACCCAGCATCAGGGCTTTTATGTTTGTCCCTGATGACTTTGATCATGTTATTCTGAGCCCAGAATTTCAACCTGTGGAGATGGTTTTGAATACTGATTGTACAATCTCTAAATGTTAACTAATAATGCCCTCCGAGTGCTGTGCTATTAGATAATCATCCATTTTCTCCCCAGTGCAGTGGATAGAGCACTATACTTTGGAGTCAAGATGATCTGGGTTCCAGTCTCTGACACCTACTGACTGTGTGACCTTCAGCCAAGTCCCTTAATTAGTTAATGCTCAAAGCAGTTCTCTAAGACTGTACCTTCCAAAACAACTGCCAAATTGACTTCTCACAGGAGCTTCCTCATCAAGAGCTCTCTATACCAATGAAATTACAACATCAAAATATCTCTATCCAATTAATTGACAAATATATAAATATGTGTGTGTGTGTCTGTGTGTGTGTGTGTGTGTGTGTGTGTGTGTGTGTGTAGCAGAAAGAGAAGTAGACAAGAATTCATTTTTAATGTGAAAGCTATCACAAACTATGTGATCTTGACCTTAGGAAAGTCATTTAACTTTTCTGAGCCTGTATTTCCTCATATAGAAAATGAAAGTGTTGCATTCAATGACTGCTAAGATCCTTTCAGGTCTGAGGTTCTATGTTAGGCAGCATCTTACAGTTCAAATATTCTACAGTTATTCTACCCATTGCTCTATTCATTTGGCCTTTCCTCCACTATTCTAAACAAGTCAAAGAAAAAAATCTTTGCTCCCTAAGTATATTTTTTCCTCTCTCCCAAGTTAACCCTTAAAGCTTTCTTGCTAGGATGGACATATAGGAACACAAAGAATGCCGGGAGAACTAGACTCCAGCACCTGGGAACTCTAAAGAACCTCCCTCTCCCCGATTCTGTTCAGATTCTCTGTTTTTAAAAGAACTAATAACAGAAAGAAAACCAGTACAGAAAATACAAACATCTTCCTTTGGATTGAGTTGGATTTAATTCAGTTTACATTTATTAAATACCTGATCTATGGAAGGACCTGATAGAAACTCTGAGGTAACTAAAATCCAATTCCTGACCTCAAAGAACTTAAATTCTAGTAAGTGGTAAGAAATGGATACAAGTAACCATAAAATCCAAATGTGTTAAGTGAGTGGGAGATGCATAAAATGCTCTATGAAGCCTAAAGAGGGAGAGAATATTTCTGGTTGGAGGCTCAAGGGGTACTTAAGGGAAAAGGACATAGAAATTGAGCTGAGCCTTGCAGGATGGAAAAGATTTCAACAAGCAGAGGTGGGGAGGCAGAAGAGGGGGAGGGAATGGGAGGGAAGGCCATTGCAGGTATAGGAAAAGAAAAGTCAGAAAAGTGTCCCATGCCCAAGCTGTTCATTCCTTTTATGGATTCTATTTATGCAGGGCTATGCTGGAGTGTGCAGTTTTGCAGTTTAAAAATTACCCTGCACAGTTGCTTAATGGCCCTTTCATCTTTTCTTAAATCCCTTTTAGGACTTTTTCACTATTTCCTTGCCAGGGTTCACATTCAGCCGATGGAACCCTTTCCTTTCCCCTTTGGATTTGCAGAGGGCGTACATCTGGATTTCTGGTCAAACTCATACTGGAATTACCTAGGCTGTGGTTGTGCATGCCAAAACACCAGACACAAAAACTGAAAAGTTGGTCAAATATTGGAATGTTTGCATAGCCAGATGTTTGGCACCATATGGACTACCCATGTACATGCTTGACTACCACTGGCTCTTATTTTCTTCCTAAACACATTTTCCTGTCATGGATACTCTGTCTGAGATCTAATGGATTCAAGAAATAAAGAATCAGGCATCTTCTCAAAGTCAGGGATCATCAGTTCTTTCCAGGTTTTAAATTTTGTCAGGGTCATTGGTACCAAAGTATACAACATTGTTCAAGGTCACAAAGGTTGGCTTGTACTTGGAACAATGAGCCCTTTTCTCACTCCTTGGACAAAATGTGCTCTTCTCTCTCATCCTTCTCCCATTTATAATTCTAGATACTTTCACCCATAGACTTTAATATTGTCCCATCTCTGCTAAAGACCAACAGAATCCTGAATGGTGCAAAGATGGCATTGAACCCCAAGAGACAGGCTCTGAATGGGTAGTGATTTTTTAGAAAAAGTAGGCATTAAGAGTAGGGTACCTATATGAAGTGTAGTAGAGTCAGATCACCTGGGCTCAGCTCCCGGCTCTTCTGCCTATTGTCTCTGTGGCCTTAGGCAAGTTAGTTTCCTTCTCCAGTTCCCCAGTAGAAGGTGAGGCCCTTGACGACAGGGGCTAATTTTGTTTTTCTTTAATTCCCAGTGCCGAGTATAATGACGATCACAGAAATAGCCATTTTTTTGTTTAAAAAAATGCTTGTTGAATTAAATGAATTTATTCAAGTAAAGAAGAAACCCGGTGTAGAGGAGCACTTAGGTTTGGTACCTGGAAGACAGGTCTGGGTTCAAATGTCATCTCAAACATTTACTAACAAGGTGACTCTGAACAAACATTTAAGTTTTGGAACAGCTAGGAGCATAGCCAGATGTTTGGCACCATATGGACTACTTATGCACGCACTTGACTACCACTGACTCATTTTTTTTTTCCTAAACAGATAGTTTCCTGACATGTATATACTGTTTCAGATCTAATGGATTCAAGAAATAAAGAATTGGGTATCTTCTCAAGGCCAGGGATCAGCAGTTCTTTCCAGTGGTGCAGTAGATGGAGCACTAGCCCTGGAATCAGGAGAACCTGAGTTCAAATGTGGCTATAGACTTTCATCTGCTGTGTGACTGTGGGCAAGTCACCTTAAAAAACCCAACATACATTTATGTTTTATGTTCCCCAGGTTAAAATGTAAAATGTAAAGTGTAAAATGACGGGATTAGATTAGGGTTCTGTGAAGCCTTCTAGTTCTAACCTATGATCCAATGATTAAATAAAATGAAGGAGTTGAACCCAATGACCTGTCAGGTCCCTTTCCAGATCTAATTCTGTGATTCTGTAGTACAAATCCTTCCAACATTATATTGGTATTGCTTCAAGTTCTGAGGGTTTTGAGGAGGCTTATCAGCTGGTGATGATGATGATGATGAATAACCTTAATGTAGCACTTACTATGGGCCAGGCACTGTACCTTTAAGCATTTATAACAACCCTGAGGGTTTGACTGTTGTTATTCCCATTTTACAGATAAGGAAACTGAGGGAAACAGAATCTAAATGACTTGCTGACAGTCACACACCTAATAAATGTCTGAAGTCAGATTTTTTTTTCCACATAAAAGTTCCACATTATTCAGTTCATATAAATTTTTAAAACTCTGGAAATTTTTTTCTTTTCTTCATAGTGAAACATTTTCTTTATTTTGTAATTTTTCTCACATTATTTCATTTTTCATTTATAGAATAAAACAAGCATTTCCAAAACTTAGTATAATAAAAAATGATTTGAAGCCTGATTTGAACTCAGGTCTTACTGACTTCAGGCCCAACACTCTATCCACCGTGCCACCTAGTTGCCCTAAAACTTTTCTGAAAGGAATTAGTTAGCTAGTAATACGTAAGCTTCTTGGCAACAGGGATGTTTCATTTTTGTATCTGTAACTCTAGCCCCTAGCATAGTGCATGGAACATAGTAAAAGTTTAATAAATTCCTCTTGATGGGCTAACTGCTAAGAAAGAAAGAAAAAAAAGCTACAGAAATGGGACATAGCCTAGATAGATGAGAGGGATGGTGGAAAGGGAAGGAAAAGACCAAATACAATTCTTATAATTTTGCCTGAGGTTGACCAAGGTTAAGAGTTGGCAAATGATTACTGTTAGTTTTCTTTTATAACATGAAAATTACTATTGATGGTCAAGAGGGAGTTCATTTGGGCTGGATAGAGGAAGAGAAAGGATCTCCTGCTTCCTCCGTATGGTAATACAAAAAGGATGGGAGATAATACAGAAAAACCTGGAAAGATTCATATGGGCTGAGGCTGAGTGAAGTGAACAGAATCAGGAGAATATTGTACACAGTTACAGCCACAGTCTTCAATGACTAATTTTGATAGACTTGACCTTTCTCAGCAATTCAAGGACCTAAAACAATTCCAAAGGACTCATGATGGAAAATGACATCCATATCCAGAGAAAGAACTATGGAATCTGAATGCAGAGCAAAGCAAAGCAGACTATTTTCTTTTATGTTTTGTTTTGTTTTTCTTTCTTTCTTTCGTATGGTTTCTCCCATTAGTTGTAATTCTTCTATGCAACATGACTAATGTGAAAGTGTTTCATAGGAATGTATGTGTAGAGCCTATATCAGATTACATGCTGTCTTGGGGAGGGAGGAGGGAGGAAGGGGAAAGGAAGGGAGAGGGAGGGGGAGAAAATTTAAAGCTTATGGACGTGAATATTTAAAACTAAAAATTAATAAACTAATAAAAAAAAGAAAAAAGAATATTATATCTGGGCTTTACTTTCCTCATCTAGAAAATGACAAAAACTCCTTATATTTGTTATCTCTCAGGATTGCTGTGAAGACAAAACTAAATGATGATTATGAAAGCACTTTGTAGCTATAAAGGGGTCAATAAGTGTAAAGATCGTGGATTTGGAATCATAAAATTTTCTTAGAGGGCATCTCATCCAAACTCCTCATTTCTCTACAGAAGGAACTGGGGCCAAGTAGCCTTGAGGCCACACATGGTCCTCTAGGTCCTCAAGTGCAATCTTTTGACTAAATCCAAATTTCATAGAGCAAATCCCTTTAATGAAGGGATTTGATCACATAGGTATTAAGTAGTGGAGGCTAGATATGAACCCAGATGCTCTGAATCCGAACCCAGCACTGTTTACACTTATTTATGTTGATTCTCAAAGGAATTATTATCCTCTTAACACCTTTACGTCGTTACAAGCTCCTAACACTTTATTATGAATTATTTCTCAGAATAGTCTTAGCAGAGACTAGAGAATGAGACTTAATTTCTTCATCTAGAAGTTGTATTTGACTAGATAGTTTCTAAGAATTTTCCCACTTTTAAAGTTTGTGTGCTGTATATTATATCTGGCTAGAGCACCAGGTCTGGAATTGGTAAGACACATTTTCCTGAGTTCAAACCTGACCTCAGACACTTACTAGCCATGTGACCTTGGGCAAGTCACTTAACTCAATTTGCCTCAGTTTCATCATTGGTAAAATGATCTGGAGAAGGAAATGGCAAACTACTTCATTATTTTTGCTAGGAAAACCCCAAAAAGTGCCATGGACAATAAGACATGACTAAACAACTTAATAATGAGATGATAAAAAGATGATACTCTGATGTATCTGTATTATGTAACAAAAAGAATTCTTCTTTTACCCAAGACTAATGGTCAAAATGAAAGATATACTTGACTACACCTCCAGAAATCACGTCACATGTCCAGAGAAGTTAAATCCAGGAAACTTTGGGATTCCCATCGACTAAACTGAACTGTCTAAATCTATGAGGGAATGCAAACTCAGTCTAGGCTTCACATCCCACCCAGCTGCCCACAAAGGGTTATCTTGACATTTGTCACCTATGTCTCTTTCCCTCCAATTATCATTTTTTGTCTTCTACCTCCTGCTCTAGACAGAGCAATTAAATTAATACTGCATTTGCTTCTGGAAACAGCCTGGTAATAGGATGCTCTATGGATCAATTTACCGTTCTTGTAATTTTCCAGATAAACTCACTTCTCATGTGTGTGGTTTCCCCCATTAAAATGTAGGCTTCTTGAAGGACTATCTAACTTCCGCGTTTCTATTTTCGATACCTGGTATAGTGCCTGTCACATAATACTTGCTTAAGGCAGAGAAAAATAGAGCTTGTTTTCTTCATAGGGTTCTAGATTCTGAACTATGTTTGATCCCCTCCTTTCACAGATAAGGAAAGTGAAGCCCAGAGGAGTTAGGCACTTTCCTAAAAGTGACAGAAGAGAGTTAATGGGAAGGTGGTGGTTTGAGCCTCTTGTTCTTTCCACTGCACCATGCTATGTCTTCCCACTTGGAATAAGGCATATTAGAGTACTAGATTAGGCTACATAACTTTTAATGATTATATTAACTTAATAAAAACTACCTCTCTTTTCTTCTCATGTTACTTATGGAAATTCTCCCATGGCTATGCATGGGTTAAAAGTCTGTCTTTCCATTCCCACCCCTCCTCCCCAATTTTGCTCTTGATGAGAAGAGGGTGGAATATACACTGGCTGGATTTTCTACAAAGATCAAAAACACCCAGCATCTTTTCCATTCACATTCCATGAAGTGCAATGCAGCCAATTTCTGTGTGTGGGAAAGTGGGTTTTTGTGTATGCGCAGCTCACTGCTAGTTCTCAGCCGCTCCCTTTGGTAACAATTTAACACCCACATGCATCCTCAAGAAGGTCAAAAGGGAATTGCAAAAATAAAAAAACATGTTTTAGAAATGTTAAATAGCTCCCACTTCCAAAATTCTTTTCCCTCACATTAAAAACGACATCATGCATGTTTCCACAGATTTCTTGTGGATTTAATAAAATGTGTGGTGATATCGTCCATAGAAAAAGTTGGAAACTGGAATGCTCTGCATAGGATATGACACATCGCCCTGGGAATAAAGTTCAGTTTTGTAATATAAATTTTAAAGTGATCACACTTCAATTTGTGTCCCTTTCTTAATCCGGAGAGAGGTCTCAAAGCCATTCTGAAACTTTATATTCCTAGCAAAGGATCATGGAATTTCTATATTCATAGAAACTCAGCAAATGATAAAAAACAATCACCTTCCTCCCCAGTGATCAAATTCCATTCACACGAGGAAAATCAGTCATTTTCAGTCATCTGATACGTGAACCTTCAAGTTTAATCCTCAGAACTTCTAAAATGTAAAAACAAAGAAATAATTGCCAAGAAGAACTAACAAGAGGTAAGGTTATAACACAAGTAGAACCGAATCTCAAATGTTGACCTGCAAATATAAATTGGGAGAGAGGTACTTTGCATAATCATGCATATGCAAATTATACCTCTCCATAATGGCTACAGAGGTAAGGTACATAGAGCCCCCTTGTCCTCAAGGCTTGTGAGGCCTCAATCCTCATCAGCTAAGGCTCTTCTCTGGGGATCTATTAGTTAATAGAACGTAGGCTCCCTGAAATCAGAGAAAAGTTTCATTTTTGTCTTCATATCCCCAGTGCCCAACACAGTGTCTGGTGCGTAGTAGAAGTTTAATAAATACTTGTTGGTTGACTGATTGATTGGTTAGCAAAATAAGGAAGACTGCGTGGAGATGAGAAATAGTCTGGACAATCAGGTGACTTCAAGCAAATCACTTAATCTCCTTTTGTCTCAGTTTCTTCATCTGTAAAATATCTACTCTAACAAGCTCAAAGGTTGTGCTTTGGAAAGAGCTATGGAAATTACAATTTTCATTATTTTTGTGGCTGTATCAAAAAATGTCTAAAACCTGAAAATATTCATGTACAACATATCTTACTTTTGCTATAGAACCTCTTCCATATACACCAAAAATTCTATAACACTGTCTTGAATTCTGTAATATCCTCTTTTTTTCAGCCCTCACAAATCCTCCCCATCTTTCAAGGTCCACTTTTTCCACAAATCCCTAAAATCTCAATTCTTCCACAAAGCTTTCCTTGACTGTTTAGACTCACTGATTTCTCCTTTCTCTGAATTTTTAAAGCATTAACAGCCTATACCACATTAATTGAACCCTGGAGTACATCCTGACTCTAACTAGCCTTCCCCCAACTTCCAAAGAGTCTCTAAACCACAAACTGGCTAATTTATCATTTAATCAATAATCATCATAAATATCCTTTCAGTGTCACCCCCCCCCCCCAGCCTTGGATCTCACTACCTAGATTATAATTATGTCTCCAGTCAGGACAGAACAAACTGTTCCCATTTCTCATTTAGCCTATGAAATGGTAACATCATTCTGGCCAAGGAACCAAAAATTCTTGACTCTTGCCTTCCTTCTTCTCTCTGCAATCAGTAAGAAACTATTTAAGATATTCCCAGAAGTCCATAGGACAAACAAATCTAGCAAGATCATAGAATAATAGAATTTAGAGCTAAAAGAAATCTTAGACACTTTCTGGTAAGAATCTATTTTTTTTTTAATATATGAGAAAACTAAAGTACAGAGAGGGTGATTTTCTTGTCCAAAAAAACACAGATAGGCCATAGAAGAGCTAGAATGTGAACCTGAGTCTTTTGGCCTTAGTGCCCTTTGTACTACTTCAACGGTCCCACCCTTGGGACTAGGAACAAGTTTAAAAGAGTCAGTTCTTGCTACTGGCCCCTCACCCCAATCAGAGATGCCCAATTAGGCTAAAGAGTGCTGTCTGCAACTATGAAATATTGTCTTGTGAAATATGTCACAGGACTGAAAAACAAACCCCCCTCAAAAAAAATAATTCTGCAAATGACCTTCTAACACTATGCCCATGATTTCTAAGTAAAGAAAACCCTAGTGGTTAGGAAATTATTAATATCATAATAGGAAAATAAAAGAGAGAGGGACTCCATCCATAGGTCCTCTACTTTGTAAGTAATTCTCATTGCACGTAACATAAGCTAGTTCCAGACAACAAACTTTCCATCTGCTTCTTGGGTGGGACCCAGGGAGGCCTTTGCCCAAATAAAGAGATATTTAAGAAAATTATTCCAAGTAGCAAATGACACAAACACGCATTATGTACTTAATCCTACTTTTGCCCAACAAGAAACCAAGCAACCATTATTTATTGAGCACCTACTCTATGCATGGCACCATAGGAAGTACAAAAAGATAGATACTGATAATACTCTATTAATAGCTTATAATTTGATTGGGAAAACAGGCCATATACGCTTAAAGGGAGAATATTTCAAGCAGGACTGATATTGCATCCACATAGGGAATTCCCAATAAGATAACTCCTACTGACATACTGTGATCCAGCCTAACAGGATTACAAACTGGATTACATTCAATATTCCATCTCCTATTCCTGTGCCTTTGCATACCCTGTTCCCCTGTCCCCCTTCCTCCATGCCTGGAAGGCATTCTCTCATTATCACTTCTCTACAGAATCCTTCTCTTCTTCAAGATACAACTCAAGCATGACCTTCTGATCCTCCCATCTGCTGGTGCCCTTCCTCCCAAACAACCTCATAGTTAACTAATTTGTATATGTTTGTATTTATTTACTTTATATTTATACTTTATATAATTTTATACATACTTTTCATATTAGAAATGTAAAGTTCCTATAGGATAAGGTAGGGATGATTTCATAGGTGGCATAGTGGCTAGAAGGCCTGTCTTGGAGTCAGGAAGATTCATCTCCTTATTTCAAATCTGGTTTCAGAGACACACTAGCTGTGTGACCCTGGGCAAGTCACTTAACCCTGTTTGCCTCAGTTTTCTCACCTGTAGAATGAGTGGAGAAGGAAATGGAAAACCACTCCAGTATCTTTGCCCAGAAAATCCCAAATGGGGCTACAAAGAATTGGACATGACTGAAAATGACTGAACAACAACAGTTTGTATCCCCAACATCTATGTGCCTGGCATATAGTTAGCATGTAATGACTGCTGATGGATTGACTGAATATCGACCAGCAACTACATTGAAATTCTTAAAGTAACTATCAATGGCAAGTACATATCGCTTTGTTTTATACTTTCCTTGACATTTGTAATCAAGGGGTCATTGACCAAAGTGATCTTTGCTGTTGAATGTTTAAAGGAATCTTGTGTATCTTAACACGGCAGAGTGGAAAGAGTATTGGAGGTAGAGTCTGGAAGACCTAGAGTCAAGTATCATCTCAAATACTTACCATTCAATTCAATTCAATAATTATTTTTTAAGTACCTACTGTGTGCCAGGCATTTTGCTAAGCGCTAGGGATACAGAAAGAGGCAAAAGAGAGTTCCTGCCTTCTAGGAGCTTACAACATGCAAACAAATGTATACAAAGCAAGTTATATATGGGATAAATAAGAAATAATTAAAAATGCTGAAATTAATTTTAATTAAATTTTAATTAAAGTCTTTATGGTCTTCAGTTTCTTTTTCTGTAGCACCTCCATGTAGATCCTACTTCACAGGCTTGTAACAGATGTAATAAAGCACTTCAAAATCTCAATGTGGTATAGAGATGCTGGTTCATAAGATGGGAGATGCTACAATACAAATTAGAATATGATGAGTGGAAGGCATGAACAAAGATGTAAGATATTAGAGTTGAGGAATTACACATATGGGTAGAGCTGAAACAGGCCCAGAGTAGTTGCAATTCCTTTCCCTGTCTCCTGCCCAGACTGTAAGAAAAGAACCAGGTTCTTTCCCTGAGGCTGAAATTCATGGCTGACATAGAGGGAAGTGTGTTTGGCCCACTAGTAGTTTCAATAATGGCCCTGAAAGTGCTGGAAGCTTAGTAATTATAAGCATGGAGTATCGAGAATTTGTTCCTTTCATGGCTATGTGGACAAGCAGGAAGTATGTTAGGCATAACATGAAATCAAATGAGTTTAACGGGAAGAGCTGTGACATACATGCAAATGTGACAGTATCAGTGTCAAAGGCTCACAGATTTAGCCTCTGAGGTCATTTAGTCCAGGGGTTCTTAATTCTTTTTGTGCCATGGATCCTTTAATTTGGTGAAGCCTATGGGTCCCTTCTCAGAGTAATGTGTTTAAAAGTAAAAAATAAAAGAAATGGAATTCTAGAAGGAATCAATTATATTGAAATAAAGTAGTTAACAAACTATTTTTAAAAAAACAAGTTAATAGACTTCAGGTAAAGAATACCAAATTTAGTGCAAACTAAATTTTGCATTTTACATATGAGGAATCTTAGTCCTAGAGAAGTAACTTGTTCAAAGTCACACAGGCAATAAGTGACAGAAGAGGGATTTGAACTCAGGACCTCAATTCCAAATCTAATATTCTTCCTAATGTGCTGAAACTGACTCCTATGGAGGTGTACACATAAGTAAATGTGCTTTACTGCAGAGTCCTGAGCCAATTTAGAGACTGTTTATCTTCCAGGGAGCCTGGATTTAGGGGTTAGGAATACAGGGAATGAGCCTCAAAAATAGACTCCTGAACCTGTCGCTGGTTCAGTCTACCATTATGGAAGCCTTCAGAATTAAGCAGTGGGTGTGCATCTTTGAGAGCATGGAGATGTGATGGAGTGGGGATCAGGGAGACTCTGGAGGCAGGGAAGCCCTGCTATATCTCTTAGAGTGATTGGGAAGCCGTGCTGTAGACATGATCCTCAAACTGTCATTGAGGGGTATTGACTAATACTAAGCTTTGACACTTCATATTTTCTTTGGCTCTGTTTTGTACATGGCACAGTGGGTAGAGCACTGGACTTGGAATCAGGAAGACTCATCTTCCTGAGTTCAAATCCTTCCTCAGACACTAGCTATGTGACCCTGGGCAATTCACTTAACCCTGTTTGCCTCAGTTTCCTCTTCTGTAAAATGAACTGGAGAAGAAAATGGTAAACCACTCCAGTATCCTTGCCATGAAAACCCCAAATTGGGGTCATGAAGAGTCAGACATTACTGAAATGACCTAACAATACCCTGTAAGCAAAGGCATAGAGGTGGCAATATGCAAGGCCTATTGCAAGGGACAGGAATAACTCAATCAATCTGCAAGGGAGGTTTGGAAGGACAGTCAGGAAGGATAAGGTTGAAACTAAGAATAATATTATGATGGTGGCTTTGAGTCCCATGGGAGATTTTTTCACCTTGACTTTATAAGAAAACCTTTGAGGGAGTGTCAACCACAGACCCATCACAGTCACCATGTCCTCTCTCTATCCTCTCTTCATCACAAAAAAAAAGAAAGAAGAATGAATGACACCTCAAACAATGTTTGAGAGACTAACAATAATTTCTAACTTCAAACAGGCTAGACATAAAAGTTGAACACTCTTGCCACAGACTCGACCACTGGGAAATCGCTGCCAAGCTAACATTAATTCCCCAGTCACTGGAGAGCCTTTACTGAGTATGAAACTTTTTATTCCAACTTCTTTAACATTTCAATCTAGGGCACATATATCATGTGACAAATTCAGGTCACATTCCCCTCTAATCCCCAAACAGGGTGTTAACAGTTAAGCCTGAAAGGAATAAAATCCCATGAGAGTGGCACATGGGAGAAAAGCAAATGAGTCGATTCATGTTGTTCGATCGCGGGCTTCACAGGATCATAGAATTCAAGTTGGAAGGAACTTTTGAGGTCCTCAAGTCCAACTCCCTCATTTTATAGAAGAAGAAATTAAGGTTTAGAGAGGTTAAATGATTTGTCTAGAGTCAAACAAATAGTCATCATTTGCTTATTATGGTTAGTTCACAAACATGAAAACTGAACCAATCAACAAGTATTTATTATGTTTCTACCATGCCAATAAAGGTAATAATGTGTATTGGGCTGCATGGGGAGTTCAGGGAAGATTAGAACCTCTGGTGTGAAAGCTTTCTGGATCCTTTTCAGGTTTGCTCATCCACCTTTAATGTCCATCTGTCACTCAACTCTCACCTGTACCTCCAAGAAGCACCCAGTAAAACCTTCTAGGCAGATGGGCTAAACCAAGTTGAGGGCAACAGAAAGGCTTCAGTCCTATTAGTGAGTTAGAGGGATGTCTACCCCAAGTATGTGAAGACTTCCCCAGGCAGAATGAGTAGATTAGAACTTGGTAACTCAATTCAATTATTGATTATTTCACCATGCTGTTGTAAGGATCTTTAAAATTGTATATATAAAACTTCATTTTTAAAAACCCCTATTTTCATCAGTGGGCATCTCTCTCTCTCTTTTAGTGCAATAATTTCCCTATGCCTTACTAGGGATAGTGAGGGAGTGTCAACCACAGAACCCATCATGAACTGGTATAGTCAGAAGGATTCATCACCTAGTGACCAACCATTAATGAGTCTCCCAACTGAGTTCTGCTAGGTGATAGCAGCTTTCACCAGTGTTCTCAAGTGAGTTATTTCTGGAGAGGACTGCTTTAGAGGCTACATCAGCAATGATTGTGCAGGAAGAAGACTAAAAGTGAACCTTCTTCTGGACACTTGTGCCAGACTGAGAATGTGAGGGAACAGGCAGCAAGAGTAATGGTGCGTGTTCATATAGAGAGGGGTGTTGGTACAGTAGGAAGATAAATGATGAAGAGAAATAAAACAGATCAATTAACACCAGAGAACTTGGATTCAAATTCCACCTCTGCTGTGTACTGTGACCGTGGGGAGTTATTGAATTTCTTGGAGAACTCATTTCCTTATTTGTAAAATAAAGGGGTGGGACTAGATGACTTCCAAAATCTTTTCTAACTCTAAACCTACCATATATATATATATATGTATGTATATATATACATACATATATATATGAATATATATGTATGTTTATGTCTCTCTGTGTGTATACATATATAAATATATACAAACACATACTTATATATGTAGAGAGAGAAGGAGAGGAGAGAAGAAGAGAGGAGACGAGACAAGATGAGACGAGACAAGACAAGACGAGATGAGACGAGATGAGATGAGATGAGATGAGAGGGAAAGAAGTTAAAAGCCATATGAACTTGGTCAAGTAAGTCACTTATGTGGACCTCAGATTCTTTATCTCTAAAATGGATATAATAATTACATCTACCTCATAGAGTTGATAAGAGGTTCAAATGAGTCTGTGTGCACACATACGCACGTATGTATGTAGACTATATCTATATACATATAGACATGTGTGTATATATATAAAATACATGTGTGCTTATCTCTATATGTGAATGTATGCATCAACTTCACATGCTTGATGTGACTGTGTGTTAGACACATACACATATATACATATACTACATACACTCTACAGAATCCCATTTAGATCTATTATCAACCTTGTGATGTGGGTGTAATTGTTATCCCCATTTTACAGATGAGAAATCTGAGATCCACATAAGTAACTTACTTGTTCATAGCCATATAGCTTGCAACTGTCAGAAGTTGAATTTAGATTCAGGTTTTCTTAACTCTAAATGCAGCAGTTGTTGATGCCAACTGTCCCCTCACTCCTCTTCATCCTCAAATACATCTCAAAGTAATTTATTTTATGACACAATAGGATCTGAAATATTTTAGTGCTGAAAGAGATGTTGGAAATAATCTAATCAGCTCTTCACCTTTCAGTAGATCAAGGGTCTCCAAACTATAGCCCCAAAGACCAAATCTACTCCACAACAGCCTTGTATTATGAAAACTTAATTTAAATTGTAAAAACTCTTCTTAGCTCTCTGGCCTATAAAATCAGATGACTGCCAAAGATAGTCCCCTGACTGTAGTTTGTTGGACATCTGTAATAGAAGAAGGTGAAGTCCAGAGAACTAAGGTGACTTGCAAAGGATTTTCCATGGCTCCCCAGGGCTAGATACCAAGGATTTAGCATCAAGTTCATAGGAAATGAAAACCATGACAACTTATATTGGGAAAATATTACTTATCTTCACTAGTTTAGAATCCAAATTTTAAGGCAACTTTCTGAATGTAGATTAGATTCATTTTACTTGGACCCAGACTGAAAAAGTAGGAGCAGTAGGTAAAAGTTGCCGAGAGGCAGATTTTGGCCTAATATAAGGAAAAACTTCCTAATAATTAGAAACGTCCCAAAGTGCATCAGACCATGGCCATGTTCCCAGCCAGGGGCCACAGAGTGAGAACAGAGCTGATATCAGGGATAGGGCTTGGAGGCCTCCTCTCCCAGAAATCTAAACTACAACTCCCTTCACTAACCTTGGACCCCAAAAGGTGGGACACTAGCCCCACCTCCTTTAAGTAGTTCCTCATATAGTATCATCTCTATCCCTAGACTTATATCAACTATGTTCTGCACCATACGAGAAGAAAACAATACCTCAGGCTTCTATCTCCTATACACACACATATATATGTTTATATATAGGTATAGGTGTATATCTCTCTCTCTATATATATATGTATCTCTCTATATATATGTGGTGTTGTATATGTATGTGTGTATATATATATATATATCCATACATACGTATATGTGCATATGTATATGTGTATGTGTACACACACATACACACTTATTTGCAACTATATACCCATAGGTGGGAGGTCCTCAATCTCTTACTCTTCATTTCATCATCATAGAATTTGAGAGAGATAGAGGGGACCTCATAAGCCACAAAGTCCAGCCCATGCCCAAAAGGATGTCCCACATACTGTTGTATATGTAATATTGAGAAAAATGATCATTTTCTATTATATTAACAATCAATGATTAAGTTAGAATTAAGTCCTTTTCTTTCTTTTTCTTGTTTAGGGGTAGCTTCTGTAGGTCAGTCAGCCAGTCGATTGATTGATGAGATTGCCCTAATCCTTGGGGAGCACACTCCTTGATCTTGGGTGGGACCCCAACCAACTAAGAAACCTTATTTGTATTTAGAGTGTAAATAAACTTTAGGTGAATTCTTTCCATAAAGCAATGAGCCCATATCCTTTCACTGCTCCAGGGGAATTTAAGATGACCCAGCTCATAAAGGAGAAAACTACTCTGAGTGATCTGGGTAGAAATGGATTCCTCTGTCCAGATTGCTGGAGGGGGCTGAATAGCATGATCTAGTCACATTCTCAACAGGAGGAGCTAAAGACTTCAAGTTCACTTCCTTATTTAAATGTCCACCAATTAGTACTGATTTCTCCTGTCAGGGGCATTCCCTTTCAAAAAAAATTAAGGCACTGTAGTGCCAATGAAATATTCACAGCGCCTATCACAGCCATGAATATCCCAGCACAATTTTAGTGAAATACACATGGGAGCTCCACATGGACGACAGGACCAAAACATTTATTATAAGGCACCAGAAGGTCAAATCCATCATAGTAACAAAAATCTATACACAGTAACAATGCAGAGAACAAGACCATCCCCAAGCCTTCCCCCACTAGGCTTCCCACAAACCAGCTCCATTAAACAAATCACAGACACAAAATCACTCATGCTACCCAGCAGCCTGCATCTCTCCTAGCTCTGACTGCTCTCATGTCTCACTTCTTCTCAGCTCTGCTCTAGCTCTGCCTCTTCCTGTTCTACCCTTCCTGTTCCACCTATTCAGCAAACTTCTCCCAACAGAGGTTCCATGTGACTCAGACTCATGTGACCCAGGCAGGTCACATGGACCTATTAATGAATGGGAAAGATCTTCCCATTTAAATTACCATTACAAGCATTCAGTGTCTCCATTAGGGTTCTTTGGTTACTGAAAGAAACTACTCACCATCAATTTATTGATTATTGGCTAGCCTGATTAATAAATTGATTATTACCCAGAAACTCTCTCAAGTTTTTTATTCATCTCAGTATATAACAAGTGGCCACCTCTGTTTGAGGACATCTAAGAATGAGGAATTCACCAGCTCTCAAAGAAGCCCACTGTACTTTTAAATAGCTCTAATTGTGAGAAAATATTTTCTTTCTACCACAACTAAATTGGGCTCTTTGTGGCTTGACTCATTGACCCTGATTTTTAACCTTCTGAGGCCAAGTTGAACAAGTCTAAGCCCTCTTGCACATGACAGACCTTCAAATACTTTGAAGACAGCTGTTATGTCTCTTTTCTCTATCCCTCAACTAGTCTGCTTTTCTCTGAGCTGAACATACCCTGGTCCTTTAACTTCTCCTTAAATGACATGAATTCAAGAATCTTCACCATTCTGGTGGCCATCCTCTAGATATTCTTCAATGACTTAATCCATAATTCACAGAAGTAAACAAATACTCTAGATGATAGGTGATGAAGGTGGATTACAGTAGTATCATCACCTCCATATTTCTGAACTCAGGAGAATATATCAAGGAATGAATTTAGACAGAAAAGGGGAGAACATTTTAAAGGTAAAGTCGAGTGTGTGTGTGTGTGTGTGTGTGTGTGTGTGTATGTGTAAATGACTTACTCAATTATACAGTCAAGATTGTGAAGGAAAGAAAGTGAGGTCAGAACAGGGGTCAATGAACTAAAAGAAAAGGGAGGGCTGATGAAAGTAGAAGACAACAGAATAGGTTTAGGAGAGTGAGACAAAAAGAGAGATGGTAGAGTAGGTGGTTATGACTAGAAAAAGTAATATTAGTGTTCAGGATCATGGAGGTAGTGCAATTATGGGTGGTCATGAAATTTAGGGCATGGACATCCTTGTGGATAAAGATTAAAGGTATAGGTCACTGAAGGTCATGAACTTAATATTCCCAGTTGAGATTCCAAAATATTCAAAGGGACATCAACATGTATCTTGCAGCACCTAAAGTTGAGGTCAGGGCTTGGAGTAGAGAAAATGGTTATGAATTAGGCAGGAATTTCTTGAGAAAGGATGGAGAACAAGCCACAACGAGCAATCTTTGAAAATGAAGCAAGTACACAAAATGAATCTACACCAAGAGGCATCTCAAAATTGGGCTTAAGAGACTCTCTGACATTACTAGAATATACCTTATGAAACTAATGTGGGAGCACAGTGGGGATAAGTCTGAATTGGTGCCCCCTGGAGGAGGAAGCCACCATTGGCTAGATTCTTAACTATTCTTGATAACTTGGTCCTAAATTCAATTGGTTCTATGGCTTGTGAAGGATTAAAAGCAGTCAGGATGCTGACTTTAAATGTCAGCACTCTGGAACAAAGTACTGATTGACTCACCCTAGCTAAATTATTATAAAGTAAGCTGGAGGCTAGGAGGTAATAACTATGAGGATCTGGGTAATATCAATGGTTCAAATGAAATTCATAGGAATAGAATTTCTGAGTGGAAGATGAAGGGTCTAGAAGTATCAGTGATGGGTTTGAAACATGCCCACCTCTCTTCCTAGACCAATGTGTCAGGCAGCATTTAATGTTTCCTTTAGTACAAGATTCAAGAAGTATGAGAGGAAGATGTTAAATACAATGTGGAGGTGGCAGATGATGGAGTGGAAAAGGAGGGCAGAGTAGGAAAGGGATTTGGTAAGGGGAGGCATGAGCTAGATGATGCTATATGAAATATTTCCAGAGAAAGAGGGTTTTGGCCTTAGCAAATGGAAACTCTGAATCATAGAAACTAGGGGAGGAGCAGGTAAGGATTTGTACAACACAGGGAAAGTACCAATTGAATCCTCCAAGATTTTGTTAATGATGAAGGGTACCATCTGTACTGAGGTGGCGGGGTCAGCCAGTTCTTTCTCTAAACATCAAGGAGCACAGGAGAGAAGGCAGATGAGGTCAGTGAATGTATGATGACCACTTCTCAGGGATTGGACTGAACTCCAATTCAGTGCCAATGCCTTTGCCTCATCTCAAGATGTAAAGGGATGACATAAGCCCAAAAGATATGCCACATGGGAAATAAGGGCTTAATTCCTACTTTGTGTCATTGTGTAGAATTTGGTCTTAAAATGACAAGAAGCCTGTCATTTAGGTATTCAGTGGTTTTTAAAGGCAAAGACTTGTCTTGCTCAGATGGTTAGATGAAATATGTCAAGGTAAGTACACCTAAAATTCTCCTTATCTTTTATATTCTTGTGCTGGTAAGCACTTATAGAAGAAGTCACATAACCATATAGACTGAGCCCACTACAAATTTTTGTCATCTAATCTCAACTGGACACTCTGCCACTTGACAATCTTTTTGCTATTCCTTAGTGACTCTTACTATATCAGAGGCAGCTAAGTGGCTCAGTGGATAGAGAACTGGGTCTGAAGTCAGGAAGACTGGAGTTCAAATCTGGTCTCAAACACCCACTAGCTGTGTGATCCTGGGCAAGTCACTTACTTTCTGTTTGCCTTATTTCACTGAAGAAAGAAATGGCAAACCGTGTCAGTATCTTTGCCAAGAAAACCTTATATGGGGTCACAGAGTCAAACACGACTGTACAGCAAATCAACTATTATACTCTCCATGGTAGTGGTTCTGAACCCTTACTCTTCTCAAACTTGCTACCTCACTTATTCTCTTTCCTCCAAGTAGAGAAGTTTGCCTCCTATTTTATTTAGAAAGCAAAAGAATTAATCCATTGTGAACTCTCTTTGCTTTCTTTTTTCATAATTCTAAGGATTTCTACCTTGTCAGTCCTCAAAACCCATCCCTCTTTATTCCTTCAATCTCTGAGGAAGAGATAGTGAAAAGCACTACCCTACCTATGCCTCTGTACTCACATTTTCTTCATGGGTCTGACCCTTCCATCATTCTCTCTTGTATATCTTCCATCTCTCCTTATCTATGGGCTCTTTCTCTACTGCCCAGACACATGCCCATGTTTTCCCCATCCTTAAAACAACAAATTTTTCACACATTCCATTGTCTTCTCAAACTACCATCATGGGTCTTTTCTTTCTTTCACATCAATAGTCTTAGATAGGAGACCTCTTTTATCTCTATTTCCTCACCTACCACTGGTTTCTCAGATTTTCTGAAATCTTACTTCAAACTCCACATTTAACTAAAATTGTTGTAGGCAAGATTACTGATGCACATTTTGTAATACCTGTTTTATAAACCTCTCATAAAGAAAGTATAGATACTCTGGTTGTTTCTTTAAGAGTGGAGAAGTTATCTAGGAGCTGTAAATGTAATTGTCATTCCATTACGTGGTTCTCACATGGAATCAGAGAGAATATGAATTCCTAGATTTTATCTATGAGGACATATAAGATAAACTATGAAGAAAGCAGAGGAAGAAGGTGAGGAGAAACTGCTGCCTCATGAGAACTGTCACTTGCTATTTTATGAAGAAGGACATAAAGAGAATATTATGAATGAATCAGGAGACCTACTAAAAGGGATGACAAACAAAAGCTAATGAAACTATTTTCCTGTTATGATTAAAGAGAAGATACAGAAGATAGAGGTCTTTTTCCCCCATGAAGGACCTATCTGAATTTTATATCATGAAGAAAATGCAGAGAATTCTTGGGAAGAGACTTCGCTTGGTTCCTGAATGAATGAGATGGTGTGGTACTCTTTTCATAGACCGAAAAGAAATCATCTGCCTTTTGGGGAGAATTAGAGGTGATTCCAGTAGCAATAATTTTTCCACAGCTAATAATTGTAAATAATTATCTATGATTTCACATGATAATTTATTTCATTATGAATAAATAATATATTTGATAACTTTAATATTTAATTCTAGGAGATTAAGTGATTCAATATATAATGAGGCAAGAGTAACTACTATTAGGAAAGGAGGTTTCTCCAGTTTATTAAATAAATACTGTACTATGAACTCGTGGGAACTCTAAATTTAGTTGATTAAGAACTTGTTGAAATTTTATTATTTATTGAAGAAATATAAAATCATAACCCTAGATTATCCTAAAACGCAG
Organism: Potorous gilbertii; assembly: GCA_028658325.1. Taxonomy (NCBI): domain Eukaryota; kingdom Metazoa; phylum Chordata; class Mammalia; order Diprotodontia; family Potoroidae; genus Potorous; species Potorous gilbertii. The sequence goes on along the minus strand of CM053769.1, from coordinate 379,085,521 downwards.
GATTTGATAAAACATTACAATATGTTAAGTAGCAATGGGCTAGTGAGACTAGAAAATCCTTTAAATAATTCATTGCTAAATCCACTGGTCTTTCCACAGCTTTGACACTGCTGATCTCCTCTCCTTTTTTTTCCCTTAACTTTGGTGGCCCTATGGTTCTCCTCCATACACATCTTACCATTGCTCAGGCTTTTTTATTTTGCTAATAATCATCATCCGCCACCCATGATCTGAATTTGGATATCCCTCAAAGCTCTGTCCTTGACCCTCTTCTATTCTCTCTTTATAATTCCTCCGTTAAGAGTCTTATCAACTCGTAAGGGTTCAATTGTCATCTCTACCCCTATTATTCCCTATGAAGTTCTGCGTTTAGTTCCAATTATGCTGTGCCAACTTCTTGTTGGACACTGCCTTGTGGCATCAGAATCTCAAACTGAGAAATAGAACTCACCCTATTCCTTAATA